>JAVYIG010000174.1:0-600000 GCA_035222895.1 Strongylocentrotus droebachiensis | reverse complement strand
AATGTCATAACATGTTTATTGGACGCCACAAAGCTCTTTCTTTTATTTTTGTTTTGTTTTGTGTTTGTACTTTTTCTTTCTCTCTAATGTTTTTTTTTTTTTTTTTTTTTTTTAAATTTTTATTTAAAAACTAAGTGTATTCCTATTTGTGTGCTAGTTTTTGTCTATCTTTAACATAGGTTTCAATTCATGGGAGTTAGATGCTCAAGGTGTGTATTTGCTCATGAATATTCAATATGTAAATTTGAAGTGATATCTTTAAAAACACTGGCTATAAAGATGTTGAAATTTTCAAATAAGTCGTGCGTTATGTAACTTTCAATTATAGTATGTAAATATAAATCTTCGTGGTGGTTGCCATAGGGGATAGTTGTCTGGGGGGTAGTTGTCCAGGGGGTAGTTGTCTTAGAGGGTGGTTGCCATAGGGGATAGTTGGCTGGGTGGGTGGGGGGGGGGGGGTAGTTGTCCAGGGGGTAGTTGTCTTAGAGGGTTGTTGCCATAGGGGATAGTTGTCTGGGGGGTAGTTGTCCAGGGGGTAGTTGTCTTAGAGGGTGGTTGCCATAGGGGATAGGTGTCTGGGTGGGGGGGGTAGTTGTCCAAGGGGTAGTTGTCTTAGAGGGTTGTTGCCATAGGGGATAGTTGTCTGGGGGGTAGTTGTCCAGGGGGTAGTTGTCTTAGAGGGTGGTTGCCATAGGGGATAGGTGTCTGGGTGGGGGGGGGGTAGTTGTCCAAGGGGTAGTTGTCTTAGAGGGTTGTTGCCATAGGGGATAGTTGTCTGGGGGTAGTTGTCCAGGGGGTAGTTGTCTTAGAGGGTGGTTGCCATAGGGGATAGTTGGCTGGGGGGGGGGGGGGTAGTTGTCCAGGGGGTAGTTGTCTTAGAGGGTGGTTGCCATAGGGGATAGTTGTCTGGGTGGGGGGTGGGGGGGGGTAGTTGTCCTCGGGGGTAGTTGACTGGGGGTGGTTATCCGGGGGTGGTTATCCGGGGTGGATGTTCAGGGGGTAGGTGTCCTAGAACCTCACATCACATCCAAAAAAAAAAAAAAAGAAAATGAAACATTGAAGGATTTAAATATGTTCATCTGGCGCTATACAGGTACTGCAGTAGTGTAGTGCAGTTACTGTGCCACCGCGGAAGTAGGATGTGCGGAGGCATTTTGACATCCCGTACGCTCGCTGAATTTTGCCATTTTTTTTTTTTTGGGGGGGGGGACGAATAGTTCACTTTTTGAACTATTCGTGACGTCAGCAATACAAAATGAACTATTCAGCAGGAAATGTCTTTCCTAGTAAATCTTTTCTTTTCTTGTTGTTTACACTCCTATAATACAACAATTTTACGATAAGGAATATAATAAGAATTACCCACACAATGTACCTTTGGAACAGTCTAACACGCTCGAGGCGATAGGCGAGGGTGTTTTGAAGGTACCGAGTGTGGGTAATATTACTAAAGCCCGAACAAAATGATGTTATATTTGTTTTATGAAATGATTTGTAATTTATTTTATGAAATGATGTTTAATTTGTTTCATGAAATGATGTTTAATTCATGATTTTACTAATGACCGGTCATAAGTATTTACCAATGACCAGTCATTAGTAAAATTACGTGTTAGGCAAAATAAATGCCTGGTCACTTGTACACTCTCGACCAATCATTTGATAATGATCCGCTCCATCATCTTATAACACTTTATATTGACTTGGTGTATTGACATGAAGAAAAAAGAATATTTCGGATTTTGAAAATATTGCTAATTTTGTTGAAAAGAGCAAGATATTTCACACACACACACACACACACGCACACACACGCACACAACAACAAAAAACTTCCCCCCCCCTCTATGTATTCAAACAGGTTCATGTGGATACTGTACAACATTTTATCAAAATCAAATTACACGTAAATATAAGCCAACAAATAGGGTTTTATAAAAGCATAATTATTTTCTACCTGTTTCCGGCAAAAAGGGGTCAGAATTATCTAGTGGAATTTTTTTTTTTTTTTTTTTTTTTTTTTACTGTATGCCTAATAGGTCGTCCAATATCTTTGAATATAAAGTAAAAACCACTGAGGAATCGTTAGGTGATTATTTACGTTCTGTAGGCCTACAAGGAAATACTCACTTTCTTCATGTCTTCGTCTGGAAGTATCTCGAGTTCATGTTCCAGTAATTCACATGATATCTTTAATTGTGTTTAGAACAAAGCGGATAACATTCAAACTGGCATCTTTTCCAGTCTTTTCTATTTCCTGAATAACTATAATAATCTGATTTACGTGCATAGAACAAATAAGCATTTTTGCATGAAAAAGTGAAGTTTAGTCTGAAAAGTGCGTTTCTTTTCAGCATTGGGGTGCTCGGGAGGCACTTGGGTAACCTTTAAAAAAGTACAAAATAAAAAAATAATATGCAATTTCTCTGTTCTTTTGTCGGAAAAAACATAGAAATCCAGCACAATGTCGTCTCTTTTTGCATTGGAGAAGAGCAAAATAGCTAGTTTCCACCCCCCCCCCCCCCACTCAGTGTTATTTAGGGTACGCATATGTTCCCATTACCCCCCTTTTCAGCTTAAGTCCGGTGTGTAAAGTCAATACGGGTAGACCTTTTTCTTTTGTTACGAGCCGGAGATTTTGTGAACACGCATGCGGTCCCTCCGTTCCCGGAGTGTGGGGGGGGGGGGGGGGGGGGGAGAGAGTTTCCATCACACTTCGGCCGCTCTCGCAAGCTCACACTCGTTCCACTGTGGTCAGGCGGTTCTGGGGTGAGTGGCTAATGAATATACTAATCGTTAGCTTTCTTTTGGTACTAAACTTGTTTTAATTGATTGTATATTTTTGTTGGAATAAAGGAAACTTAAGAGCTTGACAAATATCCTTCAGCGTCGGTCCCGGATGCACGCGCAAATAAACAGGTTGTAATGACGTCATCATCGCTAAATTGGCGTCTTGTATCGTAAAACGCTACACTTTCACAATGTTTAATTATTAATAAAATATAACATTATTTTTTCTGATACCACTGAAGTTTGGGGTATAATTTAATGAGTAAATTTTAAATAAGAGCCATTTTACTGTTTTGATTTACTGGATCGTACCATTAAAGTCGCAGGGTAGAAAGCTGCATTATCCAACCGTGCCAAATGTCATTTACGTACAGACATTCTGCTAAATGAGTTTGTGTTGTTTTTAAAGAATCCACTGCTTTCTGCTCCACTAAACGTCCATATGTGGAGTCGTTTATCAACTAAATGTATTCAAATTTAAGGAGGCTTCTTTCCCAGGTGTTTGCGGTGTTGAAGCATTTCATTCACATGCTATTAGTCTTTGTACTCAAATTGCCAGAACGCAAATTTAATGTTGTTTCATTCAATAAGTAAATCAAAGAAATAATATGTTCTGCACAACAAAAACAATGTGTGTGCTAGTGAACATGCATGTACAGTGTCTCTCCCCTCAATGTGTCATAGTTAATTTACCCATTCACATAATGGTACTACCTGCACGATGAAGCCATTTTGTGGTCAGCTTCTTTTATGAGACAAATATAAACAAACTTTTCCATATGATGTTATCTATATAAAATATGAAACTATATCATTAATGATTTATGTTTGCCTGACTAGTACATACATGAACTTTAACATTCATGTATCAAATATCCGTATGGCTAACAGGGGTCCAATATCTTTAAATACGAATCGTCAGGGCATTATTTACCTTCTGTACAAGGAAATAATTACTTTTTTTTATGTCTTTGTCTGGAAGCATCTCGAGTTCATGTTCCTTGAATTCACATGATATCTTTAATTGTGTTTAGAACAAAGCGGATAATATTCAAACTGAAATCTTTTCCAGTCTTTTCTATTTCCTGAATAACTATGTTATCTATATAAAATATGAAACCATATCATTATGTATTTATGTTTGCCTGACTGTTATATACATTTCCTTTAACATTTATTTGTTGGATAACCGTAAGGCTAATAGGGGTCCAATATCTTTGAATATGAAGTAAAACACTGGGAATCGTCAGGGCATTATTTACCTTCTGTACAAGGAAATACTCACTTTCTTCAAGGCTTTGTCTGGAAGCATCTCGAGTTCATGTTTCCTGGAATTCACATGATATCTTTAATTGTGTTTAGAACAAAGCGGATAATATTCAAACTGATATCTTTTCCAGTCTTTTCTATTTCCTGAATAACTATGTGATCTATATAAAATATGAAACCATATCATTATTGATTTATGTTTGCCTGACTGGTATATACATGAACTTTAACATTCATTTGTAGAATAACCGTATGGCTAACAGGGGTCCAATATGAAGTAAAACCACCGACGAATCGTCAGGGCATTATTTACTTTGTGTACAAGGAAATACTCACTTTCTTCATGTCTTTGTCTAGAAGCATCTCGAGTTTATTTTCCCGGATTTCACATGATATCTTTACTTGTGTTTAGAACAAAGCAGATAACATTCAAACTGATATCTTTTCCAGTCTTTTCCATGTCCTGAATAACTATGTGATCTATATAAAATATGAAACCATATCATTATTGATTTATGTTTGCCTGACTGGTATATACATGAACTTTAACATTCATTTGTAGAATAACCGTATGGCTAACAGGGGTCCAATATGAAGTAAAACCACCGACGGATCGTCAGGGCATTATTTACTTTGTGTACAAGGAAATACTCACTTTCTTCATGTCTTTGTCGGGAAGCATCGATCTCGAGTTTATTTTCCCGGATTTCACATGATATCTTTACTTGTGTTTAGAACAAAGCAGATAACATTCAAACTGATATCTTTTCCAGTCTTTTCCATTTCCTGAATAACTATGTGATCTATATAAAATATGAAACCACATCATTATTGATTTATGTTTGCCTGACATTTATATACATGAACTTTAACATTTATTTGTAGAATAACCAAGGGCTCTTCCTGAAGGGACCAAATCTTCAGAAATATTTTTAGAATTTAATACACAATCATCTCTTTAAACCTATATTGTTTGGAAACATCTCAAGTTCATGAACTGGGAGTTCAAATAGTATATATTTCTAGTCTTTTCTATTTCCTGAATAACTGTGTAGTCTATTCCCAATATGGAACCATAACATTATGTAGAGTACAGCTGACATGCGATGCTCCACTGGTATACTTTAACATTTATCTTATAGCAAAGGGCAATTCCACACGGGATATTTTGACAGAATTTAACCCATGATGAAGGTTCCATTCTTTTCCCACTTCCCACAGATAATGCATTCATCTTTTGAGCAGAACAATTCTTTTTACCTTAACTGTATTGGTCGAAGCTGTGGAAATTCAGTAGGATGTCTGTTTGGAAGTTGAAACACAAAATAAATCAAATTCTGATATTGTTTTGGATTTCTGAGGACCAAAAATATATGTTTAACATTGCCTTACGATAACAAGTGTATCCCCAGACCCTGCAATGATTATGCCCCTTTTAAATACAACGCTAATCTGTACTACACAAAAAAAAGTTTATCGAAAAATTAAACTGCCCATGTTGCATTGCCCATCTAGGGCATACAACGCTGTTATCAACTTGGACACGCCACTTGTCTCCCACTCTCTCTATCTCCCTCTCTTCCAGTGTACCTGTCTGTCTGTCTGTCTCTCTCTCTCTCTCTCTCTATCATACACTCACTTTCCTTCCAGCCATTTCTCTCCATATCAGGCTTCCAGCTTTAGTTTTCCAAGAGAACAACAGATTCACAATACGACCTATATTAATGATATATTGACTGCTATGAGAGGCATAGCTGTTTCTATAGGCTCAGGGGAACGTTAAATCCTGCTACTTAAATCCTGCCAAAGGGGTTATAGCAGGATGTTACGTCCCCGAGAGCCACAATAGAAACATCAGTCCATATATCTTTTATATACCGAATTCACAAAAATATCTACAAAGAATTCATGCCTTATCCTTTTTTTGAGTAAAGATTGGTTAAAACATTAGAGAAAATCTGAGACACTGTCTGTTAATCTTTGCTGGAAAGTTAACTGATTGATACGATCATTTGAAAATCGCACACATAATGTGGCCAGAATTCACAAAGGAGGTTTGTCGACAAACCTAAGTTTATGTGCGTCATATGACGCGTAGTGACGCGTTTTTACAAACCAAGGTTTGTACAAGTTTAACGCGTCATATGACGCACATTAACCTAGGTTTGTCGACAAACCTCCTTTGTGAATTCGGGCCTATATGATTTCCGCGCTCGAACAAAGAAACTTTTTACACGTAAACCAAACGGGATTTCAGCAAAATTTAACTATGCTGCCCGTTACCCGGGCAACGGGCAATTGTTCGTTTCTTTATGGGCATGGCTAAAATCACGACTCCCATTTCGACCAATCAGATGGCTAGATATATTCAACATACTAAAGAGAGGTATATAACAACTCATATTCCCGGGTTTACTCGTGATACTGGCATTTGCCTGCATGGACTCCATCCAAGCAATATTAGTCGTTGGCACTATCATTATCTCAGCATATCTTGTAAACGTCTGCACGCGGTACAACTTTGGAACCTAGCTGGTGTCTTCCTATGTAACCAAAGGATTATTATATATGTACTTTTGACGGATAATCGCTAAAGAAGAGGGCAGAAGGCACAAATACTATTGCTATAGCCCTAATCAATTCTGTTGAGGAGAGTAATACGTACATCATGACGTGGGAGATAATTTTCCAATTATCCATCCTCTTGTTATGTTCACTTGTCATGGTGTCCCCGAGCAAGGAGATCCAGGCACATGACGAACACGGAATTACAAGCGTAGCAGGTCACGTTAACGGTACTCTTAAGAGCTATGCTTGTTATGTGGATTTTCTGGAGAAAATTGCCGATTGCAAAAATAGGCAGCTGAAAGACGTACCCAATGACCTCATCAATGATCTTCGTTCGCTTGATCTGTCGTCAAACTTCATCCGAAGCCTCTGGAATACGTCATTTCTCATGTACTCTCTCTTGGAGAAGTTAGACATGTCTAACAATCTCATCGGATTTATCGATTTAGCAACTTTCTTTCCTGTTGACCAACTGACCAGCTTGTCTCTAGACCATAACCCTATTTTCAACCTAACCGATATCTTTCAGGAGTCCAAACGGTTGTCGAGTCTGTCCCTTCGATTCTGCAATTTATCATACTTCCCGAATGAGACCCTCGGATTCTTACCTCAGCTACAAAGCCTTGATTTAAACGGAAATGAACTATTGTATATCAATATTACGAAGTGTCCCGAAAGAACACTGACTGAGCTAACACTCACTATCAACAAAATTCAAGAAATATCAGCTGATGTTATACATTTGCCTTGCAGGACAGACCTTCTCTCGCTAGGTGGGGCAAGTTTCGAGAAAATTGAAGCTGACGTTGTTGCTGATTTTCTCGTTCGTGCTTTGGAATTTGGTTTTTTGGGACCGGGGCCAGGGCAAACATTTGAAGTATGGAAGAATTTGTTTACGGGTATCGCTCAATCTGAGATATATGAACTGTTTCTGGTGATGGCAATCACCGATGTCCCTCGTGACTTCTTTGATCCATTGCGTGGTAAAATACTTGTTTACCTACGGCTGCAACAAAATGAGTTCAAGTGTTACCCGTCCATCTTTGCTAATCTAACATCCGTTTGTAATATGGCACTGTGGAGCTTTCATATAGGAGTTCTGGAGCCTGCTTTCTTTGATGGCATGAAAGAACTTCGAAGCCTTGCAGCCAGTGGCACAGAGGTAGAGCAAGTCAATCCTTCAGGGTCTTCTTGGAATATTGATATATATGAACTGGATTTGTCAGAAAATAACCTTAAGAGTTTGAGTCGATTTGCCTTCAAGGGTCTGACAAATCTTGTATCCTTGGACCTGACTTCCAACGCTCTGTTAATGACTATACCAGCTACAACTCTATCAGGACTTGACAACTTACGAGCGTTTGATATATCCGGTACCAGAATTGCAGAAATGACCTTATATGCTCCACTTCTCGAAACATTCGTTTTCAAATATAGACCCTACGACTGGTGGCGATCTCTATCTACTTTAGTTCCAGGCAACACATTCCAGTACACGTCATATCTTAACAGCATCGAATTAGATTACTCGTATGTAGTATTGAGAGAACTGTGGGATTCATCTGAAAATATATCTCTGTTTCAAGGACTTTACAATTTAAGTTATCTCGGACTGAAACAAAACAATATCGGTAGTTTACCATCTGGGGTTTTTGGCAACCTTTCGGCGTTACAAGTTCTCAATATGAGTGATTGCCAAATTTCCATGATCGAATCTGGCGCCTTTGCCTCGATGACCTCACTAATTTCTCTATCTCTGCAAAATAATAACTTACAAATACTTCCCTTGCATATCTTCGACAACCTGATTCATTTGAGTATATTTTTTATTAGAAATAACGCATTGTTGTATATCGATGAGGCTTTATTTGCTAAAACACAGGTGATAACGTCGATAGATCTTGCAAGAAATCTGCTTAGCGTTTTTAATCAGACAACATTTTCCCAAATTTCAACCACGCTATCTTCAATCGATCTGTCACAAAATCCCATCGAATGCTCCTGCAAATCGCAATGGTTAATCAAGTTGCTGCGTGGAGCCATAGATGTTCAGAATGGTAAAAAAACAAGATGCTCATCTTCATCGCCGAAACCTTTTGGAGGAGAGGCACTGGAATCCATCCAACCAAACGATCTCTGCACATCGAATTTCCCTATTTACTTTTCAACAGGGTTCTCCGTTGTTATTGTCGTTATCGTCATCGTCATCGTGTACCACTACAGATGGCAACTGAGGTACAAACTCTTCCTTCTCCGACTCAAAATTTTGGGCTACAGAGAAATCCTGGACGAATACGATCGCGAGGATTACGACTTTGACATCTACGTCATATCGACAGAGGATGATGAGAATTGGATTCAAGACCAACTGAAACCATATTTTCAGGGATTGCCGTACTACAAGCGAAGCAGAAACGTCTTCACGGAAGATGACCTTCCCCTTAACATGTATCGCATGGAAGCCGTAGATCACGTCTTGAGAATAAGCTTTAAGATTCTTATATTAGTGAGTAAAGCTGCCTGCGCTGATGACTGGTTTCTGACATGTTTCCGTATGGCAATGGATCAAGTGGCCGATACCCAGACAGAGAACATCGTACTGGTGTTCCTGGAGAACATTGAAGAAGATGTGATGCCATTTTATGTCAGATTGTACATGGGAGGCCAAGGGTCATATTTAGAATGGGTGGAAGATGATGATGAGGGACAGAAATACTTTTGGAAACGTTTGGAGAAATGTCTGTCTGTAAACCGTAAACGGAACCATCTTATACCTGCAGAATGAGAGTTGCGTAGTCTATCTTTTTTGCTCTTCCCATTTTCGTTATTATTACGTCTCAGCACTATAACCCCTTTTTCCGGGGGGGGGGGGGGTCGGGGTGGAAGTGTGATGAAGATTCGAATAGGCCTATTGTGAATTACCTAAATAAGTCGACCTTCAGCCTAATAAATGTTTTGTCTTTGCCTAAGGCGTGGCTCATCTGAAATCTACGAAATTTGCAATTTCCTTTAATCTCATGAATACTTAAAAAATACAAAGAGCGGTAACGGAATGGCAAAAAAACCTGTTATGCAGTTAACGTATGAAAATAACCACTGTAACGGTAAAAAGAAGGCACGGTTTAGATATGACATTTTCATGGACAATAGTACAATTAAATGATATAATTGCCCAGTAGCGCATGCATTTAGGCCAATACCCAAACCGCACATACAACATAGTAAACATTATTGAGACGGCACGAGGCTTTTTTGTATATTAAAATTGACCGAACAGTTATTTATAACCAATGTTTGCAATTGTGAAATACAAAAAAGGGGAAAATGCAATTGCATAATACCTCATAACGACACCTTCCATCTACTTTCATAAATATCCTAATTCGTTAAAATGAGTATGGGTAAATCGCCCTTCCAAGCTTATTGGGACGGCCTTTAAAACTAAGTGGTTTATTCATTTGAAATACATGTATATATAATAACAAATGGATGTATGGCATTGCTGAAGGATCTGAAAGTATCACATTGTTATGATAAGGAAAACCTCATGACAAAGAAGTGAGAGTTTGTAGGTAAGCCAGCCACCTAGGTTTTCTAACTAGTTTCTTTTAAAGGATATATTAAAACTTTCGAGATAACTTACTGGAACCTCTACATCAAAATTATTTCGGACGGGAAAAAACAATGAATGTTTAGAACTATGCCTGCGTGTTATTAAAATCTGTAATGTTTAAGTTTAAGTTCATAATATAATTACATCTATATATGTTACTGTAAACTTAAGTTTACGAAGCTAAGCACTGTATACATTTCGAATTATATAATTGCATCTGATGATTTTTTTTAAAATGTTTTGTTTGTTTAACTGTATATGTCTGTTTTTCTGCTTTTACGCTTAAACTGTATTTTTTATGAAAAGAACTTCTTTTGATCGTAAGACTACAAAATAATTTGGAAACCAATGAAAACCATATGTTTTTTATTCTGTTTCAGACCCTTATGGGCCTATTCTGGTGTTCCATTTTATTCTATGTCTGCAGATGAAATGTTACGATATGCAGGAGTTGACTTGTGAATAAGCTATTCGGGCAGGTTTAATATCGACACAGGTTTTAACATATCCAAATATCCAATGTGTACATTAAAAGAATACAATTTAACTGACACTATTTTACGAAGGTTTCACTTCATAGAAGTCCTTGGAATTCTCTCCCCAGTACATTCCGAACCACCACAGACTTTACTTTCTTTAAATCATAACTGAAATCTTACTCATTCAAAAACGCTTTCTCATGACGTTTAAACTGCATTACTGTATTTCATCAAAATTTAATTATGCATTACTGTACTTTATCATAATTTGCTTTAATTTCTTTGTAATTGATGTTGATAATTTTTACCAGGTCCAAGATGCAAAACAGATTTATTTCTGATCTTGTGTACCTGTATGATATGTATAAATAAATAACAATGCTTATTATGATATTTCTTTAGTTCATTGATTAGTAGTTGTATGTAATTTTGTTGTTTTATTATTGTAAAGCGTGTTATTTTCTCTGAAGATGAAATGCGGTATAAAAAGGTTATTATTATTATTGTTAAACTTAATATTTAATGACTGTGTGAAACAGATTTAAGGAAGATATATCAGACAAATAAATAGAGCGAGTGTGTGTGTGTGTGTGTGTGTGTGTGAGAGTGTGTGTGACATAGAGAGGGAGAGAGAGAGTATGGCATAAAGAAAGAAAAGTTGTGGGGGGGGGGACACTGAGTCATACGCGAGTGTAGTCATAGATTAAATCATAATGTACCAAATAGTTCCCTCCCACGTATACAATCTCTATGGGAGGGATTTTTTTTTTGGAGCTCCTTGAAATGATTGACTAATCAGAAGGGACATCCGTTGTTGCGACTATATCTAGTCTGAATCAACTAGCTATCAAAATGAAACAGAATACCGCCACCATGTGACATTTGTCGCATGTTATTACATAAATATAGCCAACGTGTACCCATTTTTTTGTTTTGTTGGGCGGGGGGGGGGGGGGGGTTACGTTCACACAAGTTACATTCGTTCGTGATACGTTTGGGGGGGGGGGTCGAAACGGCCGCGGCCCCCTAAAGGAAGCGCAAAAAACGGAAGAAAAAAAGAGAAACAGAAAAGAGATAGAAACAAAAGGAGAAGAGCAAAGAAAAGAAAAGAAAAGAGAAGAGAAAAGAAAGAAGAGGAAAGAAAGCGAAAGAGAGAGAGAGAGAGAGAGAGGGGGGAAAGGAGAAAAGAAAAAGAAGAGCGAAGCCGTGTGACAGTAACGACGAATAAGGAAAAACCTTGGGGTGGTTTTGCGGGGTGAAATGATCTCGCATGGAAGGGGGGGACCAGTGGCGGATCCAGGGGGGGGGGCCTGGCCCCCCCCCCCCCCCCTGGGAAAAAAAGAAGGAAAAAAAAAGAAGGAAAAAAAAAGAAGGGAAAAAAAAGAAGGAAGAAAAAAGAAGGGGAAAAAAAGGAGGAAAAAAAGAGAGGGAGAGAAAGAAGGAAAAAAAGGAAAAGAGGAGAGAAAGGGAAAGAAAGAAGAGGAAGAAGAAAAGAAAAGAGGAAGAAGTGATAGGGGGGGCGAAAGAGCCTCGCCTCCCAGGCTGTCGCCTCCCCCCTCCCCCAATTAAAAAAATAAAAGAGAAGGAAATGGAAAGAAGGGGGTATCTAAACGTTTCCTCTGGATTTATAAAAAACATGGATAATTAGTCCATTTTTCAGTGAATTAACCTTTGATATATCATGAAGATTGTGTTTCTATACATTTTATCGAATTCATTCAACGAAATGAACTATCAGGAATATGTGAGAGCAATTTCATATCAATAACTTTAGAACTTCATGTTAAATTGAAAGATTTATAAAATAAGTCACTTTTGCACTAAAACTGTGAATATGTAGGATTTTGCTGTTTGAAGAAGTAAATTTATACCCTAGTTGTGCTTACCGGAATTAAATATTTTACTGAGGTATTCCTCAATGTATTACAGTTCAACTGGTGAAGAAGAGAATTGAAGAAAAATAAATCACCAAAAATTAGATTTGGCGCACTTTGGTTCCTCCCTGGCCCACTGTGCGTTGCCATGGTTACGCGGACGAGCGTTAAATCGGCTGTGCTTAAACGTAAACAGTACAAATGTGTACCGATTATGCCTAATAATAATCGATGGACGTGGCAAGGAAAAGCGCCTGCACATGCAGTGTAGCAAATTCTCGCAAAAATAAATACCATACATGGAAAGCTTAGGTTTAGACGGACATTTTGAGATTAACATCACTGCGGGAATCGGCCGGAATCCTAATAAACATGCTACTTTTATAAAAAAATTGCAATTTTTTCATTTTTGTGTGAAATTTAATGCTCATTTTTCCCAAAATGAAGCTTCCATAAATTTGGTCATTGTATTTCCTAATTGGGTTACCAATAGGCAAGAAGTGCACGCAGTATCAAGTTGATTGCTTTTCCCTTCATAAATTCTCAACACCTATTGTAAAGTTGCCTCTTTTATCACTTTTGGAGCAACATATAGATTTTCCCATGTTCGCAGGGGTATATGACACTTTTAAAACTCACCAAATATGAGCAGGTTGGTAGTTTTTAAGCGAACGAGAGTGATAAAGTCATTCATGAATATAAATATGTAAAGATATAAAGAAAGTGTTATGACAGTCATGAACACATATATATAACTACAGGAGTTTAATTGTTCTGGATTTCCAAATAAATGGAACTTTTTATTGCAATCATCATTGGCAATCATTAATGGCAATCAATACATTTGATATTTTAAAACTAAATTTCAAACAGTCAATCTAAACTCGGGAAAAATCGGGTGCGGCACGACTAGACTCGGTCGTTCGTAAAGTAGGCAAGTTGGCGATCACTACACAACACAGAGCCAACGGGTATTAAGCTACCGGCGTAAACAGTTCGTAAGATGGCATAGGTATCACACGCCAGTGTGCTTACCTCTATATACCCAAGCTTGAGCATCTTCAAAATTTGTAGGCCTCGGGGACAAACAAAAAATGTAGAAGTCTAAGCTTAACACCGTCCTCTCGCGTTATTGGTTGTTATTTGGATGAAAACGGCATCCCAATAAAATATTGAGGCATTATTTTAAATCATATTTACTATTGAAGCATCGTATAGTGATAAGCGTCGGTTTCCAAGGATAACATCAAAGTTTTTGCCACTAAAAGTAATTAAACATGACACAAAAATCTACATCAAAATTTGGCGCTGCATAATACATTATATTGTCACATATAGTTAACTTTCTTACAAGCGATGCTTATTGTGACGTCTCTACCCACGGCTGAAAGCACCATCCGACGATGGCCTGTAATATGAGTGTAAATTTAAGTAAGATATAATCTGGTGATTCATATAGGTTTAGATTGGTTGCAAACTTTTTGCAACCGAATACAAACTGACAAATCATTGGCCATTAATAATGTATTTTTTGGTTCGGTCTGTTGTCGGTGTATGTACACTCTAAAAACTGAAATGTTAAATCACCATTTAAAAGGGCCGAGGAGTGACCACTCTTTCAAAATGGTAGATTAACACTTTGAACGTGCTGGATCCAACACTATAAAGGTTGAATCTAGCAGGTTAAAAGAAACAATCTGACATTTTGAAAGAGTGGTCACTCCTCGGCCCTTTTAAATTGACATTTAACATCTCAGTTTTTAGAGTGATAGGGGGGAGGGGGGGGGGCGAATAGTTCACTTTTTCCCTAGGGAAAAGGTGAACGATTCGTGACGTCAGCTATACAATAAAAGGAAATATTCGGCTAGAAATGTGTTTCCTAGTAAAACTATTCTTTTCTTGTTGTGTACACTCTTAATGCAACTATCTTACGATAAGGGATATAATAAGAAAGGTACCTTTAAACAGTCTAACACGCTCGAGGCGATAGGCGAGTGTGTTTGGACTGTTTTGAAGGTACCGAGTGTGGGTAATATTACTAAAGCCCGAACAAAAATGATGTTATATTTGTTTTATGAAATGATGTTAAATTTGTTTTATGAAATGATGTTTAATTCATGATTTTTACTAATGACCGGTCATAAGTATTTACCAATAACCAGTCTTTAGTAAAATTACGTGTTAGGCAAAATAAATGCCAGCTCACGTGTACGCTCTCGACCAATCATTTGATATTGATCCGCTTCATCATCTTATAACACTTTATATTGACTTGGTGTATTGACATTACTTGGATTTGTAGAAGAAAAAAAAAATCAGATTATGAAAATATTGTAATTTTGTTGAAAAGAGCAAGATATTCCACACACACACACACACACACATACAATTATTATAATTTTTTTTTTTTTTTTTTTTTTTTACTGTTTGCCTAATAGGTCGTCCAATATCTTTGAATATAAAGTAAAAACCACCGAGGAATCGTCAGGGGATTGTTTACCTTCTGTACAAGGAAATACTCACTTTCTTCAAGGCTTTGTTTGGAAGCATCTCGAGTTCATGTTCCTTGAATTCACATGATATCTTTTCTTGTGTTTAGACTTTAGAACAAAGTGGATAACATTCAAACTGGCATCTTTTCCAGTCTTTTCTATTCCCGAATAACTATAATAATCTGACTTACGAGCATAGAACAAATAAGCATTTTTGCATGAAAAAGTGAAGTTTTCTAAAAAGTGCGTTTCTTTCCAGCATTGGGGTGCTCGGGAGGCACTTGGGTAACCTTTAAAAAAGTACAAAATAAAAAAATAATATGCAATTTCTCTGTACTTTTGTCGGAAAAAACATACAAATCCAGCACAATGTTGTCTCTTTTTGCATTGGAGAAGAGCAAAATAGCTAGTTTCCACTCGCCCCCCCCCCCACTCAGTGTTATTAAAGTTACGCATATGCGTGTTCCCAGCACCCCCCCCCCCTGTTCAGCATAAGTCCGGTGTGTAAAGTCAATACGGGTACATTTTTTCTTTCGTTTCGAGCCGGAGATTTTGCGAACACGCATGCGGTCCCTCCGTTCCCGGAGGTGTGGGGGTGGGGGGGGGGGGGAGTTTCCATCACACTTCGGCCGGTCTCGCAAGCTCTCATTCGTTCCATTGTGGTCAGGCGGTTTTGGGGTTAGTGGCTAATGAATGTACTAATCGTTAGCTTTCTTCTGGTATTAAACTTGTTTTAATTGATTGTATAATTTTGTTGGAATAAAGGAAACCTAAGAGCTTGACAATATCCTACAGCGTCGGTCCCGGATGCACGCACAAATAAACAGGTTCTAATGACGTCATCATCGCTAAATTGGCGTCATGTATCGTAATACGCTACACTTTCACAACGTTTGATTATCAATTTAAAAAAAAACATTATTTGTTTTGATACCACTGAAGTTTGGGGTATAATTTAATGAGTACATTTTAAATAAGACCCATTTTACTGTTTTGATTTACTGGATTGTACCATTAAAGTCGCAGGGTAGAAAGATGCATTAACCAACCGCGCCAAATGTCATTTACGTACCGACATTGTGCTAAATGAGTTCGTGTTGTTTTTAAAGAATCCACTGCTTTCTGCTCCACTAAACGTCCATAATTATGTGGAGTCGTTTATCAACTAAATGTATTCAAATTATGAAGGCTTCCTTCCCAGGTGTTTGCGGTGTTGAAGCATTCATTCACATGCTATTAGTTTTTGTACTCCCATTGCCAGTACGCAAGTTTCATATTGTTTTTATAGTTTCATTCTATAAGTAAAGAAAATAAATAATATATTCTGCACAACAAACACAATTATGTTTGCCTATTGAACATGTAAAGTGCCTCTCCCCTCAATATGTCATAGTTAATTTACCCATTCACATAATGGAACTACCTGCACCAGTGGCGGATCCAGGGGGGGGGGGGGGCCCGGGGGCCCGGCCCACCCCTTGAGAAAAAAATCATGTAAAATCACGTGATTTTTACCTTTTTTGGGGGTTGGGCCCCCCCCCCCCCCTGGCGCTCAAGGGGGGGGGGGGTGCAAATTGAAAAATTTTCGAGGACCAAAAAAAAAAAAAAAAAAGTGCTCACTACCCCCCCCCCCCCTCCCCCCCACAAAAAAAAAAAAAAAATTGTGTTCACTACCCCCCCCCCCTCCCCCCACTGAGCGACTTTTCGGCCGGCGCGATTTTCCAATTTTCGGGAGCAAACAAAAATGAAGAAAGTTGGGCCCCCTCCCCTAAGAAATCCTGGATCCGCGCCTGACCTGCACGATGAAGCCAGTTTGTGGTCAACTTCTTTTATGAGACAAATCTAAGCAAACGTTTCCATATGATGTTATCTATATAAAATATGAAACCATATCATTAATGATTTATGTTTGCCTGACTAGTACATACATGAACTTTAACATTCATGTGTCAAATATCCGTATGGCTAACAGGGGTCCTATATCTTTGAATATGCAGTAAAACCACCGACGAATCTTCAGGGCGTTATTTACTTTGTGTACAAGGAAATACTCACTTTCTTCGAGTCTTTGTCTGGAAGCATCTCGAGTTCATGTTCCAGGAATTCACATGATATCTTTAATTGTGTTTAGAACAAAGCGGATAATATTCAAACTGATATATTTTCCAGTCTTTTCCATTTCCTGAATAACTATGTGATCAATATAAAATATGAAACCATATCATCTTAATGTTTGCCTGACTGGTATTTCCTTTAACAATTCATTTGTTGGATAACCGTTAGGCTAATAGGGGTCCAATATCTTTGAATATAAAGTAAAACACTGGGAATCGTCAGGGCATTATTTAATTTGTGTACAAGGAAATAATCACTTCTTTATGTCTTTGTCTGGAAGTATCTCGAGTTCATGTTCCTTGAATTCACATGATATCTTTATTTGTGTTTAGAACAAAGCGGATAACATTCAAAGTTCAAACTGATATCTTTTCCAGTCTTTTCCATTTCCTGAATAACTATGTGATCTATATAAAATATGAAACCATATCATCTTAATGTTTGCCTGACTGGTATTTCCTTTAACATTCATTTGTTGGATAACCGTAAGGCTAATAGGGGTCCAATATCTTTGAATATGAAGTTAAACCACTGGGAATTGTCAGGTCATTATTTACATTGTGTACAAGGAAATAATCACTTTCTTCATGTCTTTGTCTGGAAGTATCTCGAGTTCATGTTCCTTGAATTCACATGATATCTTTATTTGTGTTTGGAACAAAGCAGATAACATTCAAACTGATATCTTTTCCAGTCTTTTCCATTTCCTGAATAACTATGTTATCTATATAAAATATGAAACCATATCATTATTTATTTATGTTTGCCTGACTGGTATATACATGAACTTTAACATTCATTTGTAGAATAACCAAGGGCTCTTCCTGAAGGGACCAAATCTTCAGAAATATTGTTAGAATTTAATACACAATCGATCATCTCTTATATTGTTTGGAAACATCTTAAGTTCATGTACTGGGAGTTCAAATAGTATATATTTCTAGTCTTTTCCATTTCTTGAATAACTGTGTGGTCTATTCCCAATATGGAACCATAACATTATGTAGAGTACAGCTGACATGCGATGTTCCACTGGCATACGTTAACATTTATCTTATAGCAAAGGGCAATTCCACACGGGATATTTTGACAGAATTTAACCCATGATCAAGGTGCCCTTCTTTTCTCACTTCCCACATATAATGCATTCATCTTTTGAGCAGAAAAAATGTTTACCTTAACTGTATTGGTCGAAGCTGTGGAAATTCAGTAGGATGTCTGTTTGGAAGTTGAAACACAAATAAGTCAAATTTGTATATTCTTTTGGATTTATGAGGACAAAAATATATGTTTAACATTGTCGTAAGATAACAAGTGTACCCCCCAGACCCTGCAATGATTATGCCACTTTAGAATATAACGCTAATCTGTAATATACAAAAAAAGTTTATCGAAAATTACATTGCCCATGTTGCATTGCCCATCTAGGGCATACAACGTTGTATATCGCTGTTATCAACTTGGACACGCCACTTGTATCCCACTCTATCTATCTCACTCTCTTTCATTCTATCTGTCTGTCTCTCTCTCTGTCGCATACTCACTTTCCTTCCAGCTATTTCTCTCCATATCAGGCTTCCAGCTTTAGTTTTCCAAGAGAACAACAGGTTCATAATACGACCTATATTAATGATATATTGACTGCTATGAGAGGCATAGCTGTTTCTATAGGCTCAATGGAACGTTATATCCTGCTACGACCCCATGGCGCGCCGAGGGGTTATAGCAAGATGTAACGTCCCGGAGAGCCAGAATAGAAACATCTATGCCTCGAATATTAAAGCAGTCCATATATCTTTTATATACCGAATTCACAAAATATCTACAAAGAATTCTTGCCTTATCCTTTTTTGAGTAAAGATTGGTTAAAACATTACAGAAAATCTGAGACACTGTCTGTTAATCTTTGCTGGAAAGTTAACTGATAGATACGATCATTCGAAAATCGCATACACTTAGCGACCATACTGTGGCCAGAATTCACAAAGGAGGTTTGTCGACAAACCTAGGTTTATGTGCGCAGGCGCGGATCCAGGATTTCTTAGGGGAGGGGGCCCAACTTTTTTTTTTTTTTTGCTCCCGAAAATTTGAAAATCGCGCCGGCCGAAAAGTCGCTCAGTGGGGGGGGGGGGGGGGGGGGGGGGGGGGGGGGGGGGGGGGGGGGGGGGGGGTAAGCGGACACTTTTTTTTTTTTTTTTGGAGTCCAAAAAAAAATCGCAACGACTCAGCCAGCCGAAAAGTCGCTCAGTGGGGGGTGGGGGGGGGGGGGGGGGGGGGGGGTAGTGAGCACATTTTTTTTTTTTTTTGTCCTCGAAAATTTTAAAATTTGCACCCCCCCCTTGAGCGCCGGGGGGGGGGCCAACCCCAAAAAAGGGTAAAAATCGCGTGATTTTACATGATTTTTTTCTCAAGGGGGGGGGGGCCCGGGCCCCCCGGGCCCCCCCCCTGGATCCGCCACTGTATGTGCGTCATATGACGCGTTTCTACCCGTTTTTACAAACCAAGGTTTGTACAAGTTTAACGCGTCACATTTATGACGCACATACACCTAGGTTTGTCGACAAACCTCCTTTGTGAATTCGGGCCTATATGATTTCCGCGCTCGAACAAAGAAACTTTTTACACGAAAACCAAACGGGATCTCAGCAAAATTTAACTATGTTGCCCGTTACCCGGGCAACGGGCAATTGTTCGTTTCTTCATGGGCATGGCTAAAACCACGACTCCAATTGTGACCAATCAGATGGCTAGATTTATTCAACATACTAAAGAGAGGTATATAACAACTCATATTCCCGGGTTTACTCGTGACATTGTTGGCCTGGGCTCCATCCAAGCAATATTAGTCGTTGGCACTATCATTATCTCAGCATATCTTGTAAACGTCTGCACTCTGTACAACTTTGGAACCTAGCTGGTGTCTTCCTATGTAACCAAAGGATTATTATATATGTACTTTTGACGGATGATCGCTTAAGAAGAAGGCAGAAGGCACATATACTATTACTATAGCCCAAACCAATTCTGTTGAGGAGAGTAATACGTACATCATGACAGGCTCATCTTCATCGCCGAAACCTTTCGGAGGAGAGGCACTGGAATCCATCCAACCAAACGATCTCTGCACAACGAATTTCCCTGTATACTTTTCATCAGTCTATTGCGTTGTCATTGTCGTTATTGTCCTCGTCATCGTTTACCACTACAGATGGCAACTGAGTTTTAAAATCTACCTTCTCCGACTCTTCATTTTTGGCTACAGAGAAATCCTGGATGAATACGATCGCGAGGATTACGACTTTGACATCTACGTCATATCGACAGAGGATGATGATAATTGGATTCAGGACCAACTGAAACCATATTTTCAGGGATTGCCGTACTACAAGCGAAGCAGAAACGTCTTCACGGAAGATGATCTTCCCCTTAATATGCATCGCACGGAAACCGTAGATCACGTCTTAACTAGAAGCTTTAAGATTCTTGTATTACTGAGTAAAGCTGCCTGCGTTGATGACTGGTTTCTGACATGTTTCCGTATGGCAATGGATCAAGTGGCCGATACCCAGACAGAGAACATCATATTGGTCTTCCTGGAGAACATTGAAGAAGATGTGATGCCATTTTATGTCAGATTGTACATGGGAGGCCAAGGGTCATATTTAGAATGGGTGGAAGATGATGATGAGGGACAGAAATACTTTTGGAAACGTTTGGAGAAATGTCTGTCTGTAAACCGTAAACGTAACCATCTTATACCTGCAGAATATCCCCGAGATTTGGACTGGAAAAGACACTAAACGTGTAGAACTATGCCTGCGTGTTATTAAAATCTGTAATGTATAATTTTATGTTCATAATATAATTACATCTATATATTTTACTGAAAACTTAACTTTACAAAGCGAAGCACTGTATACAATTAGAATTATATAATTACATCTAATGAATTTTTAAAATGTTTTGTTTGTTTAACTGTATATATATATATATGTTTCTCTGCTTTAAAATTTGTAGTCTTTCTTTCAAAAGAACTTCTTTTTATAAAAATACAGTTTAAGCGTAAAATTTACGCTTAAACTGTATTTTTATAAAAAGAAGTTCTTTTGAAAGAAAGACTACAAATTTGGAAAACCATGAAAACCATATGATTTTATCCTGTATCAGACCCTTATGGGCCTATTTTGGTGTTTCACTTTATTCACTTTATTATTATATTCATAAAAAAATCCTCTGGACGGCCATGCATTATGGCTCAAGGCATGGGCACACGGAGGATTTGTTATGTTGGGAACCGGGGTAAAATGCAATAAATTATTGAAAATTTATTGCATTTAAAAAAAATATACATATTTATGGATACTGCCCCCTACCCTAGCCCCCGCTGCGTACAGTCATGGTTCAGTGACAAATCAATGGTCTCGTAACTGTGAGGCCCCATGATCAAAACCGTGTTAATGTGTTATATTAGTGCCCTTTTGTGGGGCATTAATCCTCATTACTGTCATTTATGACTTGAGGGCGTAGGACCCCTAGTTGATAAGCATAGTAGCATACACATACTTTAGCAGTCACGCAAAGCACACATTGGCAAATTATTATTCATTAAAATCTGAGAATGTATACTATTATCTAGATCTATTATTTTCAAATTATTTTTAAAATAATTCCATAAATTGGGGAAAAACACAAATATTCCAACTATATGAGCGACAGTGTATTTTATCAAATTTAATTACATTACTGTACTTTATCATGAATTGCTTTCATTTCTCTGTAATTGATGTTGATAATTTTTGTCAGGTCCAAGATGCAAAACAGATTTGTTTCTGATCTTGTGTACCTGTATAAATATCAATAAATAAATACCTATGCTTATTTCAATATTTCTTTAGTTCATTGATTAGTAGTTATTTGTAAGTTTGTTGTTTTATTATTTTAAAGCGCGTTGCTATTTTCTCTGAAGATGAAATGCGCTATAGAAACCTAGGTTATTATTATTGTTATTATTAAACTGTTGAGGATATTCAGTTAATATTAATGACTGTGTGAAACCGATTTAAGAAAGGTATACCAGACAGATAAATAGAGCGAGTGTGTGCGTGTGTGTGTGTGTTTGTGAGAGAGAGAGAGAGAGAGAGAGAGAGAATGGCATAAAGAAAGAAAAGTTGTGGGGGGACACAGAGTCGTACGCGAGTGTAGTTATAGATTAGATTAAATCATAATGTATCAAATAGTTCCCTCCCAAGTATACGATGGGAGGGACTCTTTGGAGCTCCTTGAATTGATTGACTATTCAGAAGGGACATCCGTTGTTGCGACTATATCTCTGAATCAACTAGCTATCATAATGAAAGAGAATACCGCCACCATCAGACATTTGTCGCATATATAAATATAGCCAACGTGTACCCATTTCTTTTCCTTTTTTTTTCTGGGGGGGGGGGGGGGTTACTGTCGCATAAGTTACATTCGTTCGTGATATGTTTGACAAAGGTTGTATCTGTTACCGGTTCGTAGGGGTTCACAGGGGTACGCTGAGTAGATTTTTAGTTTCGGACATGTTCAACCAGGAAGCTGTAATTAATGGAGATCCCGTCCAAGAGGCCCCTTTGAAGTCATCCGTGGCACCGCGCGTCTTTTGTTTCCCCTACCGTAATTCCCTTAATCCCCCTCCGAAACCGTACGGCTCCCTAGTAGCACTAAGTCCTCCCTTTCCACACACAGCCCAGCCCAGCGTGCACGGCGGCTTTTGCTTTGCCAGCCCGTACTTGGGGTGAATAGTGGTGATAACTTGACAACTTCTAGCCCTAAATCAATAAATGCGCAAACATATAACACAATTTCATTTAGTTCTTTAGGAAGATAAACCTTTGGACTACCTTTCTAGCTATGTACAAATTTCGGAAATTTTCGGAAAATGTCAATAATTAGATGAGAAAATCATGATGATGAAAACCTTTCATTCGCTCTAACTCATGATTTCCTTGGTCGCTTTCGCTGGTTGAAATGGCCATGTCTTCAGTAGAGCTTTCCGAGAACGGAAAAAGCATTTGATGTCTAATAGAAAGTTGCATTGGTCATATGTTGTGAATTCTGTATTTTATATGTTATAGCTAAATACATCTTCACTGAACATGACTTAATTTGTCGGTGCCACGCATGGCTTCAAAGCTCGATGCTTGCATATTTTTGCAAAAGAGTGAATAGAGAACTTAGGGAAGCAGATGGCGTTGCGTAACATGTCGTACTATTTGGAATGCCAGAGAGGGACTGTGCATTGATATGGACAGCTGTTAATGGAAATGATGGCTAGAGAGGGTTACATTTCTTTTTGTTAAGCCAGGTTAATCTTGAATGTTTTTCCCTCGTAAAATTCTTTCGAGACGGTATCTCCATTCATTACAGCTTCCTGGTTCAACATTTTGGTCATTTGGTGTACGTTTCTTCTTCGTCCGCTGTTCGTCCATACACATCCACCCATACGCAACTTTGCCATAGCAAATGTAAAGCGTATACATAACATTTTTCCTCTTCTATTAATGAATGGCCAACGGATACACATTCTATTCCGACCTACATTGACTTTCACAAGGCGTCTAGTCTAGATACCAATTAAGTAACGTGCGTGCACTGTACAGTTTCAGTACAGCTAGTTTTTTTTTTAGTCTGTGACGTCACAGCAGCCGCGAGTAGGTCCTTCATCGTTTCCCGCTCATCGGAGATGGGGATGCGCAGAGACTCCGTTAATCAACATGAATATCACCTTGCGGATCCATGGGGGGGGGGGGGGGGTGTCGAAACGGCCGCGGCCCCCCTATAGGAAGCGCAAAAAAAAAGAAGGAAGAAAAGAAGAGAAAACGGAAAAGAGAAGAGAAACAAAAGGAGAAGAGAAGAGAAAAGAAAAGAAAAGAGAAGAGAAAAGAAAGAAGAGGAAAGAAGAGAAAGAGAGAGAGAGAATGAAAAGGAGAAAAAAAGAAGAAGAGAGAAGCCGTGTGAGGAAAGGAGAAAGACAAGGAAATGGCACTAAGTGACAGTAACGACGAATAAGGGAAAAACCTTGGGGGTGGTATGCGCGTGTAAAATGCTCTCGCATGGAAAGGGGGGGGGGGAGGGGTGACTGACCATTTTGTTAAATATTTTTTAGGTTGTGCAAAATAGAGTCGGAATTCAGCTTATTTTCAAAAATAGTGTCTGAAAAGGTTAGTGTAAACAAACTTCTAAAAAGGCCGCGCCCGGCCCCTCCAAAGAGCGGCAGAATGGTAATCAGGAAATGTTGGAGTCATTCCCGAAAGCTGGGTAGCCGTTATTGAAGATGAGGATGGGCATACGTAAATGACAGTGACGATAACGATGGATAAGGGAATAAGGAGGAAGGGGTGCACATGTGAACTGCAAGCGTATTGGGGATGATCATCCTATCATTTTAGGTTGTGCAATCTCGGTCGGAATCCAGCATAACATACTTGCACAAAAAAGGTTCATGTAAAAGCACTCATGATAAAGCCGCGTTCGGCCCCTACAAAGAGGAGCAGAAGTTGTAATCGGGAGATTAAGGGTTGTTCCAGATGGATTGGGAGACGTTTGTAAAAAGAAATTAAAAAAACACTTATATTTGTATTGTATTCATTATGGAATACAGAGTAATATGAGCACGTTGGTAGTTTTTAAAGTGGAAATTCAAAGAAAATCATAAATATGTCAACTAATGTATCACTATAAACTGGTAAGCTAATAGAAAGCCATCGTACGAATTTTAGGTCAATTACATATCGGGTGATTTATAAAAATACAAATATAACCACCTCCATAGCATCAGGGATATACGAGATATTCGCCAGAAAAATAACGATGTTTAAATGACGTCACATAATGGACCAATACTGCCCAAGCAGACGACATCCCATAAAGAATGAACTTAATTACAAAGCTATTATTTCTCAAATTATAATGAGTTTAGTGTATATAAATGTGATGGCATTTCAAACCATTCAAAAGGGGATATAAAACCGATTATGATAACTAAAATCTTTTGTTTGTAAATACACAGGATAGGGTTAATTAACAATCAAATAAACCTGACTTTCAAATTGAAACCCCCCGGAATGATATTAAGGACGGCATTTGTTCCCTCTTGAAACGCTGAACATACCGCGGTGTGTGCACTGTTCAGCTGAATATACAATAGCGTCTTATTTTGTTTACAAGAGACAGATTCCTTTATTTTTGGTATCGCTGCATGTCAAAATAAAACCAAGCGCTGGGTTTAGAGTGAGTCAATAGATTATAATCAGTGGCGTAATGAGCAAAAACGTTTTTTTTGGGGGGGGGCTGACAAAAAACATTTGAATCACCCCACTCTAAAATGCAGGCCCCGCTGAACGTTTCTCAAAGTGGGATCTAAAGGCAACGCCCCGGCGGGGGGGGGGGGGGGGCAAGGGGCGGAGGCCCCGAAGCTCAAGGGGAATGGGCATCAGTGGCGGATCCAGGAATTTCTTAACGGGGGGGGGGGCACAAAATGGCATTGGCTGAAATATATTTATGTAAAACGATGAAGCGACAGAACGAGGCTATAGCGGCGAGGGAGCGGAGCCCCCTCCCAGAGTAAGAAGCATTTGAAATTTTAGAACTAAATTAGACCATTTTCAGGAACTTCCTGGAGTAATATGACGTAAAATTGCTTTCTCCTACCCCTTCCAAGAGTAGGGATCTTTTGCAATTCTAGAACCACATTTGGCGCATTAATGTCCACCGGCACTTCCTGGAAAAAAAGAGGCCTTCTGATTGGTTAGAAGTTAGTGAAAAGTGATCTGTCACGTCGTGAGACGTTGTATAAATTATGCTTTGATGCCACACAATGCACAAAGACGGTGGTCCGGTACTTCACCAGTAGTACTTGCAAAAGTCTCGAGTATATTGTACCGTTCTCAAATCTTAATTCTTGTTTTGCCCCTATGTGAAACTATGACGTTTCACGTTTCATTTAGTTATTAGAGAAAGAAGACGATCCATTGTACTGGTCCCGACTCTTAATCCTTGTCTGATTTCAGTTCCCCCACCCCCCCCCCCTCTCACGCGAAGCGCGGAAGCTTTGACGTTTCAATAAATTATTACTCTTAATCCTTGTCTGAATTCATTTTCGCATTTCCTGCGCGAAGCGCTGAAGCTTTCACGTTTCATTAAATAAGAAGACGATTCGTTGTATAGTGTTCTTGTCTGAATTCAGTTTTCCCCTCCCGCGCGAAGCTCGGAAGCAATGACGTTTCATTTAAGTATTACTCTTAATCCTTGACTGAAATCATTTTCTCGTTTCATTAAATTATTAGAGAAAGAAGACGTTTCGTTGTACCGTTCTCTACTCTTAAACTTGTCTGAATTAAATTCCCCCACTGGGCCCCTTAACGGTATATGTGCAGTGTTACATGATGTAAGCAGGCACGTAGCCACGGGAGGGTAGGGGGGGGGGGGGGCCTGTGCCCCCAAAACATAAAACTCTGGCTACGGGCCTGGATGTAAGTATGGAACGCTCGTTCGCAAATCTGTGCATGCTCATGCAGCCCGAGTGGTGGGTAGCATGTTATCTCTCGGCAGTGCTTTGCACAGTAGCTTCTTGGAAGTAATTATTTTTTACTAGTGTTACTGTTAGTGGCCACTATAAGGCCCTTAGTGACTATTAAAAACATATGCTCTCCCTGGCTATTTGGGAATGGGTCAGTTTGCAAGAAATAATGGAGAAACTAGTATTTTGCGGAAAATCATGTGATATCACGAACATTTTATACATCACTTGTGAAAATAAGTCATGGTTCAATTTTATTTGGGGGGGGGGGGGGGGGGCTGGCGCCCGCCCAAGCCTCCCACCAGTACGCCAGTGATTATAATACATTTAGTCTGACGGTAGTGGAGTAAGAGAAAGAACTCAAGAGAAGATGAAAATCAGGCACTGAGAAGGTGTGAGATGTCATGGGACATCGTCTGCTTGTGCAAATCATGTCCATCCTGTGATCTCACACATCTCAGCAGCGTTCGTAGAGCTCTTCAGGTGCTATGCCAGGGCTGTATTCAAGCGTTTTGTAATTTACAATAATCATTACTTCGAATGTTTCCAAGCATTGAATTTTGATAACCTTGTCGAATCAAAGTTTCAACTTTGCAATAATGAAAATAAAATTCGTTTTTAAAATCAATGAATATCTCCATCCCAAACTAGAGTGATGAGGTCATTCATGAATATAAATATATAAAGATATAAAGAAAGTGTCCAATATTATGACAGTTAAGAAACACATATATAGTACTACAGGAAACACATATACAGTGTGAGTCAAAAAAAACTTTACACCTAGGAAATTACTAATAATTTAAAAAATAATTTCTGAACAGTGAAGTATTATACATCATATGAAAGAGTGTTTTATCCTGAATCATTTGGTACCATTTTTGGGTGGTATGTGTTCACGCTTGGATGAACAGGAGGTATCGTTTGCGAGAGTGCAAAAATCGAATTGCGCCAAAGTATTAAAGTGAGAGAATGAATTGAATGTATGAAATGAGATGCATTGCAGATGCTTTTTTCAGTAGCAAAGTCACACACACACACACGCACATATGAAACACACACACTAACACACCCACCCCCACACACGCGCACACACACAAACATATGATAATGGTGTTCATTTGGAGTAAAATACTTTATTATTTACTTGATCTTCAAATTGTTAACGATCATCATAATTATGATGATGATGTTAATTCAAATGCTTATCATCATGGATCCTTTGAAGCTTCATTTGTGACCAGCAAGTAACTGTCCGTTCATCTACTCCTCGATATGACCTCCGTCCCTTTCGATGCACTTTCTAGCGCGATGGAGCATCTCCTGAAACACTCGACGAAGCATGCGCCTGTCTCTCCCAAGTGCTACGCTCTCAATCCTGATCCTCTCTCGTAGGTCGTTGAGGTTCGCAGGTGGGCTCTGGTACACCCGAGACTTGAGGTAACCCCAGACGAAAAAATCAAGCGGTGTTAGGTCCGGGGATCGACGTGGCCACTCCACTGGTTCGTTCAGAGCGATGATCCTGTTCCCGAAGAGTTCTCTCAACCTGGTCATCACAATCCTTGTCCTGTGAGCAGGGGCACCATCTTGTGCCCACCAAATGTGCCTGAAAGGACCGTTTCTCTGACGCCTAAATCGTGCCATCTGATTCAGAGCCGGGACGACCTGATCATCTATCATTATTAGATAGCGCTCCCCATTCACTGTCTGTTCAAAGAAGAAGGGTCCAAGAAGACTTCCATTTCCAAGAAGGCCGATCCAAACTGTCACATCTAAATTTGCTATGCGAGTGTGTGTGTGTGTGTGTGCTCTCACCTCAGCATTCTTGTGGGGTTTTATGTGCGCTTCACATACCCCTTGTGAGGCATTTTTACTTTGTGGGGTATTTTTTCAGGACCCCACAGAGTAAAGTCTTTCAAATGACTGTATATTCGGTGTCCTATGCCCTGCGGGGCATTAGAAGTGGTACCCCATAAATGACATTTTGTGAGCGTGTGCTAAAACTTGCACACTTTTTTATGGTAACATCGTAAGCACACCGCCGGGTTGTTATCGCCAGGTTGTACATACCCCACTAGTAGGGGACCACAAGGTATATCTGGAACGCACAGAAATACCCCACAATCAGGTGCCCCACAAAGGCCCTGATGTGAGAACGTGTGTGTGTGTATGTGCGAGTGTGTGTGCGTGTGTTTGTGTGACTTATTGAGTGTGACTCTGTGTGTGTTTTGATATGTGTGACATGATTAATTTTGGTAGGGATGTTATTTGGATCTTCAAAGACCGAATTAATACCGAAATCCCAATTGTTTTATTCAAACATCACATAAGCATTATTTGGCGCAAGTCGATTTTTGCACTCTCGCAAACAATGCCTCCTATTTATCCAAGCGTGAACACATACCACCCAAAATGGTACCAAACGATTTGGGATGAAAAACTCTTTCATATGGTGTATAATAATTTACTTTTCATAAATGATTCTTAAAACTATTAGCATTTTTCTAGGTGTAAAGTTCTTTTTGACTCACACTGTATAGTTCTGGATTTCTAAATAAATGGAAGTTTATATTGCAATCATGGTTGTAGCAAATACCTCAGCACGTTGGTATTTTTTAAGCGAACGAGAATGATAAAGTCATTCTTGAGTATAAATATTTAAAGAAAGTGTTACATATATTTTGACACACAAGAAACACATTTCCAAATAAATGGAACTTTTTATTGCAATCATCATTGGCAATCATTAATGGCAATCAATACATTTGATATTTTAAAACTAAATTTTAAACAGTCAATCGAAACTCGGGATAAATCGGGCGCGGCACGACTAGACTCGGTCGTTCGTATTAAGGCAAGTTGGCGCTCACTACATAACACAGAACCAACGGGTATTACGCTCCCGTGCGTAAACAGTTCTCAAGATGGCATAGGTATCGTACGTCCGTGTGCTTTCCTCTATATACCCAAGCTTGAGCATCTTTAAAATGTGTAGGCCTCGGGGACAAACAAATAATGTAGAAGTCTACGCTTAACAGCGTCCTCTCGCGTTATTGGTTGTTATTTGAATGAAAACGGCATCCCAATTGAGGCATTATTTTAAATCATATTTAACATTGAAGCATCGTATAGTGATAAGCGTTGGTTTCCAAGGATAACATCAAAGTTTTTGCCACTAAAAGTAATTAAACATGACACAAAATCTGCATCAAAATTTGGCGCTGCATAATACATTATATTGTCACATATTATAGTTAACTTTCTTACAAGCGATGCTTATTGTGACGTCTCTCCCCACGGCTGTGAAAGCACCATCCGACGATGGCCTGTAATATGAGTGTAAATTTAAGTAAAATATAATCTGGTGATTCATATAGGTTTAGATTGGTTGCAAATTGTTTGCAACCGAATACCAACTGACCAATCATTGGCCATTAATAATGTATTTTTTGGTTCGGTCTGTTGTCGGTCTCTGTACACTCTAAAAACTGAAATGTTAAATCACCATTTAAAAGGGCCGAGGAGTGACCACTCTTTCAAAATGGTAGATTAACACTTTGAACGTGCTGGATCCAACACTATAAAGGTTGAATCTAGCAGGTTAAAAGAAACAATCTGACATTTTGAAAGGGTGGTCACTCCTCGGCCCTTTTAAATTGACATTTAACATTTCAGTTTTTAGAGTGATAGTATGACTAGCTTATTACAACTCACTATGAGGAAACCGAAGAAAACCAAACGGCTCAGATGACACACATGATCTGTAAACCCAATTAACCCAGAGGGAAAGACCAATCGCCAATTGATAAAACAATTGGCATAATTATTCAAAGGAGATACCCATTGCCCATACCGATACTGATAAAAAGATGGTTCGCTATCTATTCCTATAAATGTAATGAATATGTTAAAAATCTCCGCTGGCTCTTTTCTCTTTTTTATTCAAGTTCTTTATTCCTCTAATCCCATTGTTTAATCATTTTGTTTTAATTTGTTCTTTTAATTTACCAAAAACAAAATATACCTCTTCATTCGATATCCACGTCCTTTGCTCCCCATCTCTCTCTCTGTTTCTTTCACTCACCTTTTCTCTATCTACCCGAGTTTCCTCACCCTCTCTTTCTCTCTATCACTTACTTCTCCCCTTCTCTCTATCTCCCCGCATTACCCCTACCTCGATCTTTTGGTCTCTATGTCTGCTTTAGTCATTCTGTTTAACAGACAAGGCTGCCCACATCTTCAATATGAATCAGTTTTAAATCAAATGTTCAAGAAATCGACAGATAAGGAATTATTGAGAAAAAAGTATAACATCTAATATCATTGATCTTTAATTTTTCCACATGAAATCAACAAATATTATGGACATCATTTTCGATTCTGAATACAGAGTGCCGTCCATTTACAAGAAATGTACTCTTTGAGTTCTATATCTATTTCTGCTTTGCTGTGCGAAATAATTATGGCAAACTAGGTGGTTTACGAGTATAGAGAAGCGTTCAATTCTAAAAACAATAAAAGCTTAAACTTGTCTTTAAAACCGAATAGATAATTTTCTACAACAACATAAACGTTACAGGGATAATAAGCACATATAAAAAGTGATTAGTGGTACATAATTTGAACATCAAAAGTAACTAGCACTATGAACATGAGAGACAAAGAAAGAGGACAAAATACACGGTTCCTCATTCCACCCTCAACAATTGCTGTGGTAGACAAAGGAACATCCCTTCACTGCTATTATATAAAAATGTGTAGAACAGGTGAATTTGCATGTGACACCTGTTCTACACATTTTTACATAATAACAGTGAAGGGATGTTCCTTTGTCTACCACAGCAATTTTTTAGGGTAGAATGAGGAACTGTATACTTTGTCCTCTTTCTTTGTCCGTCATGTTCATAGTGTAGGACATGAATTACAACCTTTCTGTGACATCATAATGAGAGGATTTAGAAGTTAATATTCAAAGTTCAGTGTACAATGGAGTACGTGATGGACTGGAAATCAACTAGTGGATAAAACATCGGCATTCCAGAGAGATGCCCCGCGCCGCAGCTTGGTATACATACAGGTGTAATACAGCTGCTACGGGAGAGAAAGTCAACAGACATCGGTGAACTGGTGGCGCCACTTGGTGTGTCACGTGATGCACTGTGCTGAATGGCGCCGCTGAGAATGTCACGTGATGTTTTGTGCTGGAAGGCACCGCTGGAAAAGTCACGTGATGCTCTGTGCTGAATGGCGTCACAACCAGAGGGATGGTAGCTTAATGACGTCATCGATATACATGAAGGTCGACAGTCACTGTATCTCTGGGAAGGGGGTGAGCTAACAGACATCGATGGTGAAATGATGGCCGATTTCTTATAGGGAGGAGACGTCCAATCGTGGTCATAGACGTCGCAAGGCGATTTCCGTTTTCCAGTAGTTATGTTGGAGATGGACATCGGTAATTGTACGGGGATGTTGTCTTTGCGCGTTTGACATGCTACTTTGGGAGTAGGGCTGTTACGAAGGCTTAACCGGTGGGTCTGGAACCAAACCTAGAAATGTGACAACAAAAATGTGGTTATAAAAAATAAATGTTGTCATCTTTGACCGGTTACCAATACAAATGTCAGTAAAAACAATGATGAGAGGAAACTTGAGTTCAAAATTCGCTGAAATACACAGTAAAAACACATTTAAGTGTAAAAATTGCGTTATTCAAACAAATACAAGAGATCCTATTAGTCTAGATTACAAAATGATGTTGGTGTCACTGTCACAATTAAAACTTACATGAATTAAGAGGTTACTGAGTTTGAGTGTGTGTGCCAGTCGATCTCTAGTAGTGATATCAGGGCGTGAGTTGATGATGAATTCAGCTTCTAGAATCTCAGTCTGCTTTTTCGTCAGTTGAGAGCAGGAGAAAGGAAGCATGGTTGTCACGGTGATGTTCGTCATCTTGTCCGAGGGAGAAACAGGTTGAAGATAGAACTTGGAAGAATGAGAACCGGACTCGCAAATTGAAGGTATAGAAGTGATCACAGACTTGTTGAGATGGAGAATGATTGGAACAGAGTGAGTCTTCAATGGTGAGTTCCCCAGCGGTTGACGGGGATCATCTCGTGTGGCCATGGACCTCCTTTCACCGTGTTTCAATAGACACATAACTTAATCCAAACGATCAAAATGAAAGAGCAAGGGTTAATGATCGACTACGCACCGACAGGATACCATAGAATCTATTGAATAAACTCACATTCCAGTTCTTGCTGGATAACAAAAGAATTTGTCGACGTCCACAATCATTCACTAGGGACTTTTAGAATGAGTAGACGAGATCACGACGTACGCCGACTGATCATGCGTGTCAACGTACTCAACTGCCCATGTTGACTACAATTAGAAATCTTTTAGATTGCACTCGACGATATACATGCATGCAGGAAGTAACACTATGAATTACATGACAGACAAAGAAAGAGGACAAAATATACAGTTCCTCATTCTACCCTCAACAATAGGCCATTTTCTTAATGTAACCAAATTTAATGCATAGGTCTTTGTGAAGTGCCTCAATACAAATTATTTCATTCACCTGATAGGAATAGTAGTATTTCAATAGTCAGAATGCAACTGCATATATTAAGTGTTGATATAGGTAGGTCAAGCCATAATGTTTGTCCAACGTGGCAACAACTAATGTATGCAGTTAGGATTCTGTCTATTGAAATACTATTATTCTTATCAGGTGAATGAAATAGTTTGTATTGAGGCACTTCACAAAGACCTATGCATTAAATTTGGTTACATTACGAAAATGGCCTATTGCTGTGGTAGAACATCCCTTCACTGCTATTATGTAAAAATGTGTAGAACAGGTGAATATGCATGTGACACTTGTTCTACACATTTTTACATAATAGGGAAGGGATGTTCCTTTGTCTACCTGAGGAACTGTATATTTGATGCCCACGCGGCATATACTAGTACCGTACTAGATTTAGGAAAATCAAGGTTGACGCATTCTCGATCGCCGACTGAGACGACGTGACGCATGCGCAGTGCCTTAAAAGGACGTCACACGTTGCAGTCAAAGCTGTAAACGTGCACATCTAAAAGTCCCTATTATGAATATGACCGACAAAGAAAGAGGACAAAATATTCAGTTCCTCAGGTAGACAAAGGAACACCCCTTCACTGCTATTATGTAAAAATGTGTAGAACAGGTGAATATGCATGTGACACCTGTTCTACACATTTTTACATAATAGAAGTGAAAGGACGTTCCTTTTTCTACCTGAGGAACGGTATATTTTGTCCTTTTTCTTTGTCTATCATGTTCATAGTGATTCCCACTGTCCAAAAAGGCATTATCATTTCGGAAACTAAATGGTGGCTCGATAAAGGATGAGAGAGGAGCTTGGAAAGAATGGCAATACAAGGAGCAGGCCATCCATTCATTAGAGCCGGAGTTTTGCTGGTTAAGTTGGTTAAGCTGCATGGTTGCTAGTCAAGCTTGTTAAAGGTCGGTGAAATCCAAATATAAGTTGATTAATATTTTGTTATCTAAAGATATTTCATAGACTTTTTAATATTTTTGAAAATAATTTTCTCAAACCTAAAAAAAAAATGCTCCATATTTCATTCCCCTTATGACATCATCTGTCAATCATTAGTAAGCTAAGAATATTCAGTGGTATGTAGCTTCACCAGAGCTGACCATCTGTTTCCAATAGACCATACAATACCAACATAGGAGGTGCTATGTGAGACGTGCTGTAGCATCACCAGGAAAATGAAGGTAATGTGGATGTATTGTATGAAAGAATGCAATTCTTTTTTGAGCAAGTACCGAGCTTAGGGAAGTTACAGACCACTGTCTTTTGTTAGCTCACTAATGATTGACAGATGATGTCATCAGGGGAATGAGATCTGGAGCATCTTCTTTTAGGGTGGACCTGGGAGGTGTTTCACAAAGATCCCTAGTCGAACTTATCTCTAAGTTTGAATTAAAAGTTATGGAAAGCCATTAGCATCCTTGAAAATATTTTGTAAAAGTTATTTTAAAAGGCATAAAATGTTGATTCAAATCATTCGTATTTTCTATTATCATGGGAGATTTCATGTTCTTGATGTCGAATTTATGGAAAGTCTATAATACTTGATTTTTCGCCTTTGAATATATTTTATTTTAAGGCTACAAATGGCTCTCCATAACTTTTAAGTTCAACTTAGAGTTAAGTTCGACTTAGAATCTTTGTGAAACACCCCCCAGGTCTGAGAAAATTATTTTAAAAAATATTAAAAAATCTATGAAATATATTTAGATGTTTGAATAACAAAATATGAGTTGTATGCAGCCGTGTATATCAACAGGAATCAACTTATAATTGGATTTCACCCCACCTTTGAGTTAAGGTATTATACTTGTATTGTTGTTGCAAAAAAAAATCTTGTTTGCTAGCCATGTTGCCCTCATCACGCGACCCAACCTGCCACGTTGTTGCTAAAATTAATATACAATGTATTAGCAAACTATATGAATTATTTAGCAACTGTCCTACAATGTTATTTTCCATTTGTTATGAGTCTTTCGATCCATAGGAGTCGGATTCATGAAATATAGTCACTTAATACAAATATTGATGGGCTCAATACTACACATTCCGATCATTTTTTGAAAAACGGGGATATGCATTAAAAAAAAAAGGAAACCCTGACTCGGGGCCAATCGGGTTTAATGCGGCCGCGTCGTCCGTAGTCGTATTCACATGTGTGCAACATACGCGAAACCGAAGCGTGAGGAAAACTTCCGTCTGTTTCGCGAACGCTATCGCGCGCTGACCGTTAATGAAGTCCATTCGTTTACGTGCAGTTGTCCAAAAGAAGTCGTAGATGGCGTTAACCTGTATATGCCATGCCACACCCCCTTTAAGTGTCCGTTAAGGTCAGGGGCCGAAATAGGTCTGTAACCCCTTCCCATCACCCACCCACAAGAAAATTCCTAACTATTGCCTCGTATATTAGGGCAGCGGAGCGCAAAATGTTTTCAACCGTCATTTCCCATCTAAGGTTTCATAAAGTTGCTAGTTTGCAAATTGCTAGAGGAAGACTGTAATTACTTGAATTTCTCCAGACGCAGGAGAGAAGGGTATATAATAATGTTTTATTCCTTACTAATCTTGTATTCATTCATGCTTAAATTTATTAATTTATACATTCATTCATTCATCTGTACTTGAGTCTGTTGAACTGTTAGGCACATTGATTCATACAGTCCCTGAGCTATTACTGCAAACTGTTTTCAAAATACTAGTTTGAATGATCATATTTGACTGGTAATAGTTACATGGGAAGAAAGTTATGAAGATTAATCGGGTATGTTAGTTCTGAGAGACCGATTCAGTGGATATCTGAAGGGCACTCAGGGAATCATGCGCTTTATTTTATTGTCAGACGTGTCAAACCAAAGCACATGCTTTATAGAATAGCCTATTTCCTTATACGCCAATGTTAATGTATGCCAGGGAAATAAATGTTCTTTTGAAATTATTTGAAGTGTCTCGTTATTACTCTACGGCGTGCTTTCATTACAAAATTTCCTGCACGCAAGAATTGCGATTATCCGGCTTAATTCGTTCCATTGAAACCGGGTTTTCGCGTCGGTCGGGTTGTCGGGTTACACGACCTTTCGTGAAAACATGCCACCATATTCATGAAAGGTCGGGCAAAGTGAGGGCAAATTATCACAACTTTTTTCAAAGTTTTTCTTTGAGATTAGGATTATCTTTTTGTATTTACATTTGCAAAAACATTCGACAATGACTTATTGTTCTTCTTCTTCATTCTTCAAAACATAGATGTTTGACATTTGACACTTGAAATGGGTCCTTTTTATGCATGATCATGACTGATGAGTGAATAGAGATAGAACGTCATTGTATGCAATTATATGTTTCAACGCGCACGTACAACTTTTTAAATCTTTATCAAACAAATACTGCATGCTCCGGTGTTCAATAATACACATTATTGTACATACGAGCCTTTTTTTCCCAGAGAATAAAATCATGTATTTGATCCCCTTACTTTGATCGAGTTCACTATTAGCATATTGCTTTTACTCCACCGATTGAAAATCAGCAGCGCGCGCATGAGCAAGAGCTGCATGTACATGCTGGCTTCAATCGCTGCAATGTGACAATAAACTATTATTAAAAGTAACTTTGAACAAAAGAAACTGTTTATAATATAAAATGCGTTGCTAGTATTGCGTTTAAACACCAATTTTTATCAAAAAATGGGATCCCCTTTCATCTTGACTTGCCAAATGTTTCTTTAAAACTAGTCGAGACACTGTTGAATTGGAAAATTGCCATGGAACTTTTTGTTTTATGTAGTGCATCATCAGTGGAATTTGGTGATTAATTTGATCTATTCAATCTATTTAAATATCACTGTACTTGATTTGTATGTATTATAAGGATAATATTGGCTTTCTTTCGTGGTACATCAGATATATATAACTAGTAGGTACAACCAGAAAGGCGTTGACATTTATATTCACTGCTTATCGGCATAGTAATTTATTGGTGTTTCGAAAATTAATTAGGATAAACACAACCTAGAGAAAACAGGCCCTAACCATTTTATGTTTAGAAGAAGGATTAAATCATGAATTATTGCACGATAGACTACTATAGGCAATACATATAACTAATATCGTATGACAAGAAAACAAAGTCTGAATATTAACATAATAAAAAAGCCAGTATATACAACGTATGCCATTATAGCCTGTAAATCTTTCTAATCTCCAAAGATCTTTATATAAATGTATCCCGAGAGTGAAACATAACAAATAAATTATAATATACAATAAATAAAGTAGTTAAAATCCTTTGCAGTTAATATAGGATTTCTCGGTCACTTTCGTAAGCTTTTCATTCGTTTTGATACAAAGTTCATTCAAATTCGCGACATAAAGCAGCTGCCGGCGTGTAAATTTCATTCAAAATAACACTTTTTTTCATTTGATTTACTTATTCGGTCAATGGATTTAGCACTTGTTTCATTCATTTTAACAACCGCTTACAAATGCGCAGTTTGCATTCATTTTCGTCAACAATGGCAAATCGGACGTCCGTACCATTCAATTTCACTTTGGGTCATTCTAAATAACAAAGTTTTCATTCATATTCGCCTATCTTTACAAACCTATGGTATACATGATATATGCACATGTTTCTCATCTAAATTAAACAAATGAGTTATATAACATGCCTAGATGTCTTGCCCGTCAACATGTAGAGGATTAAACAACTGTAGATATAAGATTGGACATCATCTAACTGATGTTCTCATCACTCACTTTATCGTACTCGGTCGTCTTATGGAAGTGATATTACGTAGACGAACATGATAATGTCATGCATGATGGTGATTCAGATTTTGATGTGATTATGACTATGATAGAACTGATACTCATTGATTGTTCTTAACATGTTCAATACAGACTAAATATAATTTACACAAATATAAATGGCTTCAAAGAGATTACGAACATCGAATAAATTATAAAAAACAAAACAAAACATTAAAAATAAATCAATGTATAGAGTATTGATACCCCCTCCCCCACCATTACGGTACGCCACTTCAATAAATACAACCGTAGTTTGTAAACATACACTTTGCATGCACTTATATCATTGCATATTCATAAAAAGACACTCTTGCTTAGTTCCATGCTAATTCTATATTGATGTGGCTAGGTTTTATCTACTTAACACATGATCGTTCAGTTCCTAAATAGTGATGATTTAGTGGGTATATACATGTACACCCATAGTGAGGACAAATAACATGTTTGTTGCTTACCAAATCATACAATTTGAGATGGATTTAGCATGGAACTAAGCTTGCGGGGTTCTATATATGAACATACTGGGTAAGATTTACATGTCTAATTTGTCTGCAAAACGTGTGAAACTGTATGCAAAGAAACGAATTTGAATTCACGGAAGACGCTATTACGTAATCGCGAATCGTCTCACTTTAAATTGAATGATAATTTTACGAAAAAGAAACACGTTTTAATTCGAATGAAAATGAAATGTTTTTGAATGATCGTTTTAGGAAATTAAATGCTAAAAAACGAACTTGAACGAAAAATAACAGCTGCGGTGACAGAATCGGCGAAATTGAATAAACATAAAATGAATTTGTGTGGCCAAGTTACGAAAGTGACCGAGAAATCCTATACTACATTAAACCGCTGAAGAACAACTTGATCGAATTCAAATAAAATCAGCTGTTTGTTTGGTCTGAGCATATTCTTCTTGATATATCTAGCTGCGAAAATTAAAATTGTTATCATACGTTGAAAGAAAACTTTAGCTTAAATAATAGAAAATTTCTATGTTATAACTAGATCATGTTTAGGTCATCGATCGACATTTCCTCAGATCCTGCCACAATAGCCCCGGGATTTATTTAGTAAAAAGTATAGCGTTAGGGATAGGGTTGCGACTAGATTTAGGTCAGGTTAGGTAAGGTTTAGTTTAGGTTAGGTTTAGGTTAGGTTAAGAGCTAGGGTTAGGGTTAGGAGCTATGAGTGGTTATAATTGTCACGTGAGCATGTTTCGTACAACCGTCTCGGTAATGAATCCATTCGTGTCAAGCTACTGTTTCATATAGCCATTAATCTATTTTGAACTACCTTAAGATCGAAACCATGAGATGCTATGAAGCTCGTGATATAATCGAGAGGTTTTGAAATTTGTAAGTCAGACGGTTGACTTTGCAAATTGTATCACTATACAGTGTACCTTAATCATTCCCACAACGTCCCATATCCGCCGCTCAATTTGTTATCTAGTAAACAAAAAAACACGTATCATTTAGAAAAATATACGAATAAGTTCCTTTTTTATTATCGTCGTCGTGAGAATATTGGCGATAATTTCCTGTTGCTTCCTCCGAGATCATCTTTTCTCATCACAACATTACAGCAAAAATGTACGTCATTGTGATCATCGTCGTCGTCGTAGGATTTGTTTTTCAGAGTGTGTTTAGTTTGGAGAACTCAGAGACTTCAGAAGATCCCAACAATAGATATGCCAAAGGTAGGTTAATATTGCTTTAACCCGTTGACTTCTGAAGTATCTAATTACCATAGGCCTGATACAGGGACCACTCGGCTCCCGTATACAAAGGGTTAAAAGCATTGCTGTTGAACAAGCTACCCACCACCCAGAATACTCCTACATCTGTGTATCAGTTCAAGAAGGTTTTTAAGGCCAAGTTTTAAGATGATTAGCATGAATGTTAAATGTTTCGTTGGCTCAAAAGGTTTTTTGTAATAAACAATTGTAAAGTTACCCAATTCCATTAAATATCTGGACCCCCCTGCACAAGCCATCCCAAGGAAAATCACCATTGGAAAAACATTTTCTGCGCGAGTTTACCACAATGGTCAGCCCACTGCAGACACCATGGCAACCTGTTCCAGATGCTTGGAATCTGGACACCATGCTTCCAGATGTGTCAACGAGCTGATATGCCGACAGTGCCGAAAACCGGGTCATCTCAAAAGTGGCTGCCCGGCGATCGCTCAAACATCAACGACACTCCCAAACAACAGCAAACCGATGTGCCCTTAGCATCACCAGTGAGGAATGTAGCGTCTACCGTTCCCATGGCTACCATAAACACTACACAAAGTTCCACTTCGCCCAGCGCACAGTCAACACATAGCAATGCAACAGGTGAGCGTCGGCAGACCACCTTAGCCAACTTCATTCGCAGGATCGCGAGCTCCACTACTGACAACAAAGGCGCGACAGACTCAGCATCTGCTGTTGAAGAAATCGCGAACTCAAAAAGCGCCACAGCTGGCAAACAAGCGATGAATGATCGCACGCCGCAGCACAGTCACAGTGACAAAAGCGACAGCGATAGCGAGTACATCGAATCAGACGTCTCGCCTGAAACGCCTGAAACACCATCACCCTTGCAATCGAAAAAACCCCGGAAAGCTGGAAGATCGAAGAAAAGGAAACTAAAAACTTCTCCTACAAAGAAGAAATAATTTTGCTAGCTAGCTAGCTGTTTTAATATCGGATATAGAAATTGGACGCTACCTGTATTACATTTCATGACTCTGTTCATACGTTTTACACGGATAGTTATAACAGGACTTTCTAATGAACTAAAAAATAGAAATTCATGTTACTTTATATCAAAATATGAAAACTCGGACTCTATATACATATTTAATTCAATAGTATGAATCCATTTTTGCATTTCATATCTTTGAACGCTAGAGGTCTTCTTGAAAAGCTAAAAAGGAACAAAATATTTTTGTGGCTTAAACACCAAAAATGTGATATTGTTTTTTTGCAAGAAACGTTTTGGTCTCACGACCTACAAAGGAATATTTGTAATGAGTGGACTGGTACATGTTTTTTTAATAACGGAACCAATCATTCGAAGGGTGTTGCAATTTTAATTAACAGAGACCCGAAAATTGATTTAATACGTGCTTTTATTAAAAGTGACGGAAGAATTGTAGCTGCTCGTTTGAGCATCAATGGAATATGTTACTTTGTTTTGAATGTTTATGCTCCAACAAAAAAATTGGAAAAAGAGCCATTTTATAAAATGCTTTTAAATTGGTTAAATACGGTTAAAGAAGATAATGATATTTTGATAGCAGGAGGGGACTGAAATTGTGTTCAAAGTCAGGAAATGGATACACGTGGTATCTCTTCTGCTAATGTTCCGAAGTTTTATTTTAAGAAGTTTAAAAAAGATCACAATTTGGTAGATATTTGGAGACATTTATATCCAGACAAGAGACAATTTACATGGAGGCAGGTGTCTCTCTCTTTATTTTCTAGGTTAGATTATTGGTTAATATCAAAGAAGGTATGCCATTTAGTTCAATCTTCGGACATCCGTCCGGCTTTAAAGTGTGACCATAATGCTATTTCTTTGAAATTGAAATTTAAAATTGTTAAGAGAGGCAAAGGGTTTTGGAAGATAAATAATAATATCTTAGTTGATGCAAAGTATCAGACTGGTGTACGTAATTTGATTAAACAAGTTAAATTGGAATACATACAATTGTCACCACAAGACAAATGGGAAATATGTAAAGTTAAGATAAAAGAATTTACGATGTCATACTGTAAACAAAAATATAATGTTAAAAAAGATGCCTTTAATAAACTTAAAAAGGAATATGATACCTTGAGTGAACAGTTAGATAGGGATCCAAATGAAGATGTTATTAGTAAGATGAAGGAAGCACAGAAGAACATAGATAAATATTATACACATAAATGTAAAGGGGCGTTTGTAAGATCGCGGTCAAAATGGATTGAAAAGGGTGAGAAGGCAAGCAAATATTTTTTACAGTTGGAAAAGCGCAATGGGCAGAAAAAAGAAATAGAAAGTTTATATGTGAATGGAAAAACTATTAAGGATGATGAAAAGGTTTTACAGGAAATTCATAAATATTTTAAAAAAGTGTATGTTAAGGAATGCACGAATGTTCATGTTGATAACTATTTTAAAGATTTAATTATTAGTACTCTGACCGATGAAGAGGCATCGAAGTGTGAAGGGTTGCTAAGTGAAAAGGAATGTAAAGACGCATTGCAATGTATGGGGAATAACAAAGCCCCTGGAAGTGATGGTCTTAGTGCTGAGTTCTACAAGGTTTTTTGGTTAGAAATTAAAGATTTGGTTATTGCAAGCTTAAATGAGGGGTATCACAAACAAAAATTGTCTTCTTCTCAAAGGCAGGGTCTTATTACGTTGTTATTTAAGAAGGGGGATAGGGGTTATTTAGACAATTGGAGACCGATTTCGTTATTAAATAATGATTATAAAATTGCGGCAAGAGTACTGTCTAAAAGACTTCAACGTGTTTTATCAAGTATCATTTCAACTGATCAAAGAGGTTTTATGAAGAAAATATCCGCAGCAGAAAACATACGATTAGTACAAGATGTAATCGACTATTTAAAGACATCCAATAGTTCGGGAATTAGATTCTTTTTGGATTTTAAAAAAGCATTCGACAATGTATCTCATTTTTTCCTATTTCATGTACTACGTAAATTCAATTTTAAAGAATCTTTTATATCCTGGATAAAGACCTTTTATACTGACGCCATCGGTCGTGTAATGAATAATGGATGGATTTCAGAAAAGTTACTTATTGGAAGAGGAGTTCGCCAGGGTTGCCCATTATCGGCATTACTTTTTAACATAGTAGTGGAAATATTAGCATGCAAAATAAGACAAAATAAAAACATTAAAGGGATTAATATATTCAGTGTTGATTTAGGTATTGATAGTTTAAAAATTTCCCAATATGCAGATGACACAACATTATTTGTGGAATCTGTTAATGATATACAATATATTATGAATGAAATCAACGACTTTGGAGACTATGCAGGTCCGAAAATAAACTGGAATAAGACAGAAGTTATGAAACTGAATACTGTAGATAATTTTGTTCATGATAATGCCATTATATATACTGATCAACCTGTAAAATATCTAGGAGTATATGTAGGCGAAAATAAAAAATTGTTACAAGATTTAAACTGGAATGTAAAAATAGATAAAATTCGAAATGTATTAAATATGTGGAAAATGAGAGATCTTACTTTTTATGGCAGAATAATTGTTTTGAAAATGTTAGCGGCGTCACAAATTGTATATACCGCAACTGTTGTACCAGTACCAAAACATGTTTCACAGATATTGAACAGACTATTATTTCGTTTCTTATGGAACGCCAAAAAAGATAAAATTAAACGTAATGTAATTATAAATGATATTGAAAATGGTGGATTGAATATGATTGATATTGCTAGTAAAATATCTTCACTTCGTTTGGCATGGATATCTCGTTTTTTTAATGATAATGGCTCTTATTGGAAAAATATGTTTAAATACTGGTCCGACAAAATAGGGGGTTTGCCACTATGTTTACATTTCAATTGTAACACAAAGGATATGAATTTACTATGCTCTAAATATAATTTGCCAGAATTCTATGTAGATCTTTTTTGTACTTGGTCAGAACTAACATTCATTGATATGTTTAAAGTAAGAAATATTCCAAATGAAATTATTTGGAAAAATAGTAACATTACCTTTCAGAACAAAATACTGTTTTATCGAGAATGGCAAGAGGCCGGTTTATTGAAAATTCATAATTTGATTACAAATGGTATTTGGAACGATTCTACAATACTAAATACAAAAGTGAAAGCCCAACAGCTCTTATTTGATTTTAAATATACAAAATTAAAGAAAGCATTTCCACAGTGTTGGTTGGATAGATTAAGTTATGAATTTGAACAAGAATGTGATATTTCGAATATGATAGAAATAGAAACAGGGGATAAAGTGAATGTTTTTGTTATGAAAGTTAAAGATTACTATCGTTTGTTATTACGTAATAAGTCAAAAGAACCAAATATAATTTACTTTTGGAATTTCTTTTTAGATTTGGATAATGAATTTGTTTGGAAGGATGTATTTTTATTTAAATTAAAGCAAATTCGTAATAATAAAGTTAAACAATTTAATTTTAAGATGATTTATAGGTTTATTGCCTCAAAAGAAAACTTATATAAATGGCAAATTGTTAATAATAATTTATGCAACTCTTGTGGACAAGTTGACTCAACTTTTCATTTTATGTTATATTGCAAGGATGTGACTATGTTTTGGAAAATAATATGTAATTCGATATTTAATCTATTCCAAATAGAAATACAAATAGACCAGAAGATAATAGTTGTAGGAAAGGATATTGGAAACAAGAAATATTCACTTCTGAATATTATTTTAAATTATGCGCAATATGCAATTTATAAATGTTACGTTAAGAAGATTGTTAATGGTTCTGTTTACTACCCACATACTTTGTTTTTTGAATTCAAGTCGTTGCTAAGATTATTTTTAAGATATGAATGTGTTAGCAAAGAAAATAATACTAAGCTGGAAGAATTGTTGAACGTACTTTAATCTTTCACCTATGTTATGTTTCACTCAATTATTGAGCTATTAATGTACAAATGTATTATATTATGGAAATAAAAACCTCGCTTGAGGATAAGAGAAAAAAAAAATTAAATATCTGGACAAAATCAAATATTTTTGTATTATGACCTCGGGTGTAAAAATCAAAAACAAAAAAGTGAAATAAACAGACAATCAAATCAAAAGTTACCCAATGCCATTACATATTTGGAAATAATCATTTTGTTTATAGATATAACATCGGTTGTAAATAGGTGGGCTGGAATCAATAGGCCTCCATCCACTGATTGGGACTATACACCACCGTTTTTAACTTTGTCTCTTCGTTAACTTGTCAGATGGTGATTTCGTTGGCTGCTTTTCTCAAAGATGCTTGAATTTCGACAACAAGGTGCACATCCCGGTGTCCATGACACCAGATGCTTGCATTCAGGGCTGCAAAGACAGCGGGTTCCAAGTTGCAACCGTGTACAATTACAGTGGATGTGCGTGTGCTTGTGAACAAACCTGCTCGGCACAGCACAGGCTGGACAACGGATGCGGGCTACCATGTAAAGATAACCCGCAGGAAAGCTGCGGCGGTTATACCGCTGCTAATGTCTACAAAGGTAGGAAGCCTCTAAGTAATGATGATGATGATGATAATGATGATGATGATAATGATGATGATGATGTCGATGATGATGATAACAATGATGATGATGATGATGATGATGACGATGATGATGATAACGATGACGATGATGATGATGACGATGATGATGATAACGATGATGATGATGATGATGATGATGACGATGATGATAACGATGATGATGATGTCGATGATGATGATAACAATGATGATGATGATGATGATGACGATGATGATGATAACGATGACGATGATGATGATGACGATGATGATGATAACGATGATGATGATGATGATGATGACGATTATGACGACGACGACGATGATGATGATGATATTGATAACAATAGTAATATTCTTTTTGGTACTCTTATTCATTTCTATTTTTGTCAATACATTTTTTCAAAATATTTTACATTTACTTGTAAAATGCAAAACATTATTCCACTATTTCGTTCTTTTCTTCAAGCTCTTAAACACTTAGAAAATATGAAACGTATAATTGATTTTAAGAAAAATTGTCTCAATCTTCATTATAAGAAAAAGCAGATAATTTGTTAAATACTTTTGTTGATGAGTTAACTAGTATATTACATTTTACTATATATATGCTTTGTGTAATGTGTATACTAACATGCTATTATTATGTATGAAAATTGCTTTAATAAATACTTAAAAAGACAATAGTAATAAGAATAAGAATATTGATAATAATACTAACAATAATGATAACAATAATGATAACAATAATAGTAATACAAATAATAATAATGATAATAATGATAACCACAACAAAATCAACAACAACAGCGATAACAAAAAAAAAAAAAAATAATAATTATATAATAGCAATACAACTACACTGTACTACTACTACTTCTACTACTGATAATGGTATTCAGGGTTTATACACCACTTAAAGGTAGGCGTTACTACTGCAGCTAGAAGGGGTTAGACCACACAGCGAGCCAGCGAGGTCATTGTGACAGGTGGCTATCTCATTAACTCAGCTCTCATTTAACATAAGAAAAAGAGGATCATGGGGGACCAACAGGCACCGATTTGGGAAGTTTTCTTTATAGAGGGAGCAAGTAGCTACAAGTAGGACAGTGTGCCTTTAATAGACGGTGTCTCTGAGCATTCAGAGATTTATCATTATCCCGGTTATCGGATTCAGGCTTGCCAGCACATAATATATGCACATTCTTCACTCACTGACTAAGAGGAACATTCCAACCAGGCGCCATTTCACAGACGCTTACAACGCTGAGCAAATAAAATGAAAATAAAACCCGGACCGTGTATCCATTTAACACCTGGATAGAGATAGGCAGTGAAGATAAAATGCATTGCCTAAGGACATAAGTGCCATGCCCGTGTTCGAACCCACGAGCTTTGCATCTCCATTTACCACTCGACTACGACACCTCCCATGCCCAATGCACACGATCGATGTGTCATTTGGATTGCGTTGTCACCTGAGCTATTCCAGCCTGTGAACATGATGGAGGCAATAAACCATCTTCGTAATTTAATCACATTCAAACCACAAATCTTTGTTGTGTGTCATATTACAATATATTTCATTCACCTGTTACAAATATTTGTATTTAAAAAGTCAGAATGCCAATTGCTTATATTAATTGTTGCTAGGTAGAACAAATAAAAAGTCTTGCCCTACCTAACAAAACGGAATGTATATGCAATTTGCTTTCTGACTATTGAAATATAACCATTTGTAACAGGTGAATGAAATAATTTGTAGAGTGGCACACTACAAAGATTTGTGCTTTAAATTTGATTACATTTCGAAAATGGCCTATTAACCCACATGGCCCTTATCAAACACAATGTATGCCCTGTTGATTTGAAATATTGTTTTAAATCATCCCTCTCACACGGAGAGAAAGCAATCCAACGTTAGGGAAATACATATACAAGGCCCTGCGTAAAATAGATCATATTGCCCGTGTAGATAATATATATTCCAAAAGATTCACGCTTTCTTTAGTTTCTTTTGTTTTTCTCTTGACGGTTTACTTTTCTCTCCTTACTCGGTTGTTTAGAAAACTAGTTTATCATTTATAATTGACAAAGACTGGAGCCGAAAATTTGAATATTTTGTATTTCTAACGGTTGTTTCATTATTTCGCATTCACTTGTTTAGAAAAATATGTTTCCACTTTATGAAAATTGTAACTGTAATACATTTTTTGCAAGGTCTGTGAACAGAAAAAATGTTAACATCTTTAAAGTTACCATTTAAAAATATATCTGACTAATTGTTGTTATCCTGTGCAGTGGATCTTCGAAATGCACCGAACATCACATGTGACCGCCCTACTCCAACCGAACCTGAAAAGGGTACGTCGTGTATTATTCAAGCTAACTTTGCAAGAGCAAATATATTTTATTAAATGATAATATTCCAGAGATGTTTCTACCAAGATAGTGTGATTCTCGTAACTTTCCCTTGTTGTGTATGATATCATCATATAAAATTACCCTTTGATTCTGTTTGTCATTTGTCATTTTATTTTTTTTACCATCTGACTATTATGATAATCACTGTCACTTTCCTTTCTTTGTCATTAATATCAGTTAATATAGCTATTTTGAAAAATCTTGTCATCCATATTTTAATCTGACATTACTGGTTTGTGACAATTTGTATCGGTAACTTACCTTTTTTTCTTCATGCCTACTAATTAAGAATCAAGTACATCATTTCCAGTCCTGTATTCTTTTCTGTAAAGAGCATACAGACATACAAGTAAATGTGTTATACGCTGTGCAAAACTGTTTAATTATTATTATTATTATTGTTGTTGTTGTCAGGCTGAGTTTGGAACATTGATCATCAAGTTACAAGTTTTCATATTCAAATAATAGCATCATTATGTTTGAAAGTATGTAGAAGACATGGAGCATAAGTTACAATTCTTCGGTCGAAGGAAGAAATCAGCGGCTTAATAATCGAAAAAACAACAAAAAACTTTTGACAGACAAAATGAGTAACTAAGAGGATTTCAAACTTGTTAACGACGAACTCAAATAAACACGAACATAAACTTGGGCTTGGATGTTTGGGGCATTTAATAATAATATTGATTGCTTTGCTTTTATATTTCTGTATTATTAGATATCGAATACATTGGATGTTTTGCTCAATCGTGCCTGGAGTTTGACTACACAGTAAACACGACAGATGATGACAACAGTCCCGCTTCTTGCACCAGTGCATGCCGGGAAGGCGGATTTTCAATTGCGTCACTGTACAACCGTTCCACATGCTCTTGCTCCTGTCTACATTCATGCATCAAACCTGTCTTACCGAATGAATACTGTGGCTTACCCTGCCCTGGCAAATCACCACAGCGTTGCGGTGGCTTTACAAGTGCTTCAGTGTATAGAGGTAAGCAGTGGTGAAGCCAGACATGTAGAACAGAACGGTGGCATAGACGGGAGTGAGGATGGGGGAGGGGAGGGGATACGAATCAAGAGTCACTTAATTACACATTAGATATAGGTTGAGATCTTGTTCGTTCATGCCGTGGATGACCTTTTTGCGGATCAAAAGGGGGGAGGGGCACTTCCCCTTTGTTCCCCTGGCTACGCCTTTGTTGGTAGGAGGCGATATATTCCCATAATGTAAGTACCAATCAGTTGATATAATGAACGCGTGATAAGGTTTTTCGATCATTAAACCTATTGTATTGTTGTTTCAGGTTGTCGTCAGTTGGTGATCAATCACTATGTCACTTAATTTTTTTTTTAAAAACCTTTCACGATTTTCAATTTCTTTTCTTCCTCTCTTCACGTCTATCAAACGCTCCCTGTCCATCTGATACTGAATTCCTTGTCTTTGCCGTTTTTTATCTCTCCACACCCTTTCCCATTCGTTCTTCATTTTTCTCCTTTTTCTTCTTTTTTTCTGTATAAATGCGTTACACTCTATTTCCCTATCTTATCACATATCACTCCTTAAACATTCATCATATAACACTTTCTGAACTGCCGCCTGATGTATTATTTGTATGCTATAACAAATTGATATCACAAACATACGCGTTCTCCAATTGAGAAGAACTTTAAAATCTTCACAATTGTGGCACAATATAATTCATTCTGGAGAGGATTTTTTTATGGTCCACGGTAAAATATTCGTCAAAGCTCGTTCGAAAATGAATGTTTTAGAGACATTATAAAAAATCGCCAAATGCGCCCTTCCATTGCAGTATCGAAGTTATTGAATAAAATTGAAACTAAAAGTATATATCCATTGTTATTTAATATCATTATTATTATTATATTACACATTTCACCTTTTCTTTACAGTGAAGACTGTTAGCAAATCAAATGTTACTTGTTCCGAACCAGAGAATGTAAGTGGTAAGTAGCGGCAATTATCATTTGTCATCTGATCATATATTATGTGTCTCTTAAAATGGTTGATAACTCTCTAACTACCAATGGTTTACAAAGCCAAGGGAAAATGATAGCGCGGATATCGAATTTCAATGAATTGAATTTTGAATAGAAATTTAATTATTTGTCATCATATCATGGCATAAATAAAATAAATCAAATATTGACCACTGTTGTCAGAGTTTGTACATTAGTAAATCAATTTATAATGAAATCAACCATTTTATATCTGTTTGATAGATTTGTTCTGGAAGTATTTAAAAACTTGCAAAGAGTCGAACGTGGTTTGTAGCCGAATAGGTTTTTACTTCTTTTATGACGGGTTTGCTCTGTATTTATTTTCGTCCTTAAATCTGCCTAAATAATGGAGAAAAATGAATATATTACATGCAGTGTAAACTGTTTCTCCCCCGCCCCGCCCCAAATAAATTGTTTCAAGTAGCTTTGTCATTTAAATTTCCACATTATCCATTTCGAATAACCGTTGACTCTAATAACATTTTTTTTGATAGTTAAGTAATATTTATTCATAATTTGTGAACGTCAACAGTTTATCTTATGTAAATTCAAACTCATATTTTGTTTTCCTTTTCGTTTGATCATCCAAAAATTGCTTTTTTCTAATCTCATCTTTTTCTATCCTCTCATTTCGACTCTTTAAGAGTAATAACAATGATCACGCTATATACTACTACTACTACTACTACTGCTACTACTGTACTACTATTATTACTACTACTACTACTTCTGCTACTACTACTTCTACTAATAATAATAATGATAGTAACAATAATCCACAATGCTTTATGGAACATACTACAGGGCTGCACTTTCAAGGTGATGCTAATGAAATAAAGTTAAAGGCAACGAATATGGATAACACAATGTCGTCTATTTATGTTTTTTTTTTTACTTCTCCTTTCCCTTTCTTTCTCTTTCAATGCATATTTTACTTTCTTACAGATGGGAGTGGAGGGAAGAGCACTATAGCCATCTCCATAGCCATAACTATTCTCATTATCATAGTGATCTCCGTTGTCATATTCATTCTTCTTCTGCGAAATAAAGTGATCAAATCACCTATCCCCAAGTGTATACGAAGCAGAAGTAGCCATTCTAGTTTTATGGTACGGTATTGGATGAGTTTTCAGAGGAAGAGTTATTGCTGCAACATTCAACGTGGCACGGCCTCAAGGCATGCTCTACATTCAATAACAGTCTCCTCTGAACCAAGACTTCCTACACAGACACCATCCAGACAGGCATGCAAGGCGCCACCTAGCGTCCACACAACGGACATACGTGTAGAGACACACTGTGGCAACAACTCTATTGCATCATGGACTGCACAGAGTTCGAACCAAATAATATATGAGCCAGAAGCTGATTACCAATACCCTGATCAAATGATAGGCACTGGAAGCAATCGGTTAGATTTAGAAAGTCAATTGACGGACGATGAGTATGACTACGTAGGCTTCCATAATAAAGATACTCACCTGAAATCCAGTATGAATTCAGGAAGTGAGATTGGGGGAAAGTTGACACCTTTGGTTTTCCCTCGCTTTTCTGCCATGAATTATTGCGCTGTAATACATAGTTCAGGCATCACAGAGGCTAATCATCAGGAGAACGATGGAGGCATTGTGGACTGTGAACAATATGACTTTGTTGGCAACCCTCTGAATGTGGCAGAACCTCCTGCAAATGTCTACCCCACAAGTTCAAGAGAAGTCTTTGATCCAGAGCCTCACTATCCCGAAACATGCATTTCCTCCAATGTGAACAATGATAGATCTGATGCAACCAGTGAGTTATTAGGCCATAATCAAAATGAAGCCACATTGAGTAGTCATTTGGATGAGTCATTCGACAATGACACCTCTGATCATATCGACGATACCAAACTCAAGAAGGGAGAAGTAAAAGATGGTCGCCTTGTTTCCGAAGTTCCTTTGCCTATCGACGTTCACATGTATAATGTTCGTATAAACACGCCCCGCAACCAGGATAATCTTCATCAGGATCAACCAGTCACACAAGGTCTTAGTCCTCACGCGTCAAAGACTCCACCAATTCTGCCAAAACCTGCCGATGGAGAGCATGCGATCAATGAAACGCAGGAGAGTTCATGTGCTGAGGCTGCAGAAGAATTATACAACGAGGCTCATTATGAACAAACTCCTGTTGCATCAAGTTTAAACCAAGGAACACCCAGACCCCGCAAAACGCCAAAGGCGCCATCAAGACCTCCCAAACGAGAGCATGCAGTGATCACTTATTCCACAGGTGAAACAGCAGAGAGATCAGCTCTAGAAAACCTATATTCCGAGGCTCATTATGGCCAAACTCCTGTTGCATCATGTTTAAACCAAGGAACACCCAGACCACGCAAAACGCCGAAGGGTCCACTAAGACCTCCCAAACAAGAACATGCAGCGATCACTTATTCCACAGGTGAAACGCCAGAGAGATCAGCTCCAGAAGACTTCTATTCCGAGGCTCATTACGGCCAGACCTCTGTTGCATCCAGAATAAACCGTGCAAGACCTGACGCATCCAAAGACTATCTAATCCCTGACCAAGATCATCACACATATATCTCCTCTAAGAAAGTTCTAAGTCACCTCCAAAGCAGTCCAATCACGAGCCGAATCAGTAAGGATGGGTATCTTGTCCCTGAGTTACCGTCACCCTAAACCCCCAAAGCAGTCCAAACACGAGCCGAATCAGTAAGGACGGGCATCTTGTCCCGGAGTGACCGTCACCCTAAACCCCCAAAGCAGTCCAAACACGAGCCGAATCAGTAAGGATGGGTATCTTGTCCCGGAGTCACCGTCACCCTAAACCCCCAAAGCAGTCCAAACAGGAGCCGAATCAGTAAGGACGGGTATCTTGTCCCGGAGTTACCGTCACCCTAAACCACCAAAGCAGTCCAATCACGAGCCAAATCAGTAAGGATGGGTATCTTGTCCCGGAGTTACCGTCACCCTAAACCTCCATAGCAGTCCAATCACGAGCCGAATCAGTAAGGATGGGTATCTTGTCCCGGAGACACCGTCACCCTAAACCCCCAAAGCAGTCCAAACACGAGCCGAATCAGTAAGGATGGGTATCTTGTCCCGGAGTTACCGTCACCATAAACCCCCCGCCAACATGTACTATTTCTCCGCGTATACGAAGACAGACCAACTAGGAAAGGGACTGTAAATATGACGGAAACGAATACGATTTTTGAATAAAATTCCAGTTTACAGGCGGAAGTAATCATTTCATGATCCATTATAGAGATCTGAAATGATCACTATCAAATCATTCATTATCTCCGAGGGATGGCAAGGACAAATATGCCCCCATTTTTCAAGGAAAAAATAATTATGGTGACAAAATTAATATAAAAGATTCTTATAGTAGCGAAAATCTATGGCACGCATCGTATCCTAATTTATGAAAGACCCATTTTTATGTTTATAATCAGATGTCATTTCGAGATAAATACATTGATTGATTGATAAGTAATTATCATATTAGTTCAATTGAGTACTAAACCACGAAAAACGAGTTCCTTGAAATTTATCGCCATGTCAGCATTAACCAAAATTATGCATAAATGTTCATTCCATTAAGAATTGGTTATCAAATGAGTTCCTGTGAGATTTTCAATTTAATTACTAATCTAAGAAAGTTCCCGCAATAGCCCAGCAAGCTGTCTTTGATATGATGCTTTATTAAATCAAGTAAAGTTCCCTGACAGCTGATTCAACGTTATAGGTTAACATTGTAAATGCCGATGAAGTTGATGCACAAAGAATTTGTATCAATGCCCGATTGGGAGTAAGCCTTCTAACATATGAAGGGTTGCTTGAGAAAAGAAATGGTTTCTTTAAATAGTTTCGATAGAATAAGAGAATACGCATCCGTTGAGTCAAGTAATTTTGAGTTTCAAATAAGCATATCATTTAGAAGCAAATGTAGTATCACACAGATAACACTATCTTACACTGGCTCTCCATTTGTTTGTGTTGTTGTTGTTGTTGTTGATGAATACAAATTATTTACTAAAGGAGCGTTGATGGCAAAGAAAATTCGAATATTATTTAGAATGATTGCTAAAAACCAAGCAGTAATTCAGTATACAAAGTACTGGGGCCGTTTCATGAAACAATTAGTCGGTGGTTTTCACCGACTAATATCATGTTCACCGACAATTTAGTCAGCACTGACTAAATTTGACCAATCACAGGCCTGGAAAATAGTCGGTGACTAAAGAATTGTCGGTGAACATGATATTAGTCGGTGAAAACCACCGACTAATTGTTTCATGAAACGCCCCCCTGGTCTGTCGTTTTCGCCAGGTGGTACTTGACAGCCGTAACGTTTCGATAAGCTTGGTTTGTGTTTAGAAGTGTTCCAGCACCATTCTCATGATTGTTGGTATAGGAGTAGGCCGAACAGCTAGACATATACTTGATAGATTTAGGCGTTGGTAAATGCTGCAAGAAGCTTCTTTCACCATTTTAGTGGGAGCTTCTCTGTAGTATGATTGACGATTTGCTATACTTATCGAGAATAATCTCTGAATTGGCATGATTGGAGCAATGGGAAATGGTGTAGCCGATTATGAATTTTAATTGAAACATGAGAGAGTAGATATTTATAAAGACTATACATGATAAAAGAAACGCCAATAAAATGACATGCTCTGGAGTATTGGTCTGTTGGATATATAAGATAATGGAAACTATTTCTCGAATCTTGCCGCACAAAAGGCACATGTATATAACAAAGCGTACAAGATGAGCCAATATTTGTTGAACATTAATTTTAATTGACGTTGAAATATATTTGCAAAGATCTTGGGGGGAAAGGAAGATCTTTTCACGTCCTGTGAAATAAATCTGCTGCACATTATTGTCAATAGGGACTTTTAGATTTGCGTGGACTAATACGTGTGACGTCCATTCAAGGCAGTGCATCAAAAGGACGTCGATCGTAGCAATCCACGTTGTCGTTCGGCAAATCTAAAAGTCCCTAATGTCATCATAAGGTCGAAAGCCTTTTACGTAAAAGAATTAGATATATATCTGTTTTATTATATATAAGGTGAACAAGTATATCTGCAAATGTGCATTGCCATCCATCAAACCATGTACAGAACGGGATATAATAATTCAAGTTGTCATGACTGTGTTTGTCGTACCAAATATGCTGCAAAGAAACGACCAATTTGTATCACTGATGATTCGATTAATATATATGTTAATCATGGCTAAGAGGTCAAATGTCATAGGTAAAAGAAATGTCTTTGCATTCTAACTGTTTATTTGCATGATGTGATAGTTGTATTGTTTATAAGGGTCGTGGAATTACAATCTGGAATTCCACTTGGAAGTGGCAAAGACGCCATTAGCATTGAACTGTTAACTAATTTATTTTACACAATGGGCACATATCTTACACAACGGATGCAAGGAATTGGTTATTTTCTTTTGCTCCAGAAAACGGAGAGGTATTTTATAAGGTGAACGCTGTGAAAGCGTAGTGTATGGACGAAATAATGGCAATCAACTCACTCGCTCTCAAATCTTCAATACATGGTTACCTTATGATCGCGTTCTATCGTGTTTGAATTTCCTTCACCTTTCAACTATTGCGATAAACTGCAGTTCATTCGCACTGCGGAACCCAGTCTGAAGTTTTTAAGTTCTTTTCCTCAGTTTTTGTCGATAAATTGAATTGAATTGAAATCGTAAGTATTAAAAAAAATCCACATGGCAGACAAAATGGCTACATTGCATGGAGTTTACAAGTAAATTCACAAAAAAAAAAAAATGTCTTACTTGGTGACGACACATAATACGTTATGCTTGCTATTTTTTTCTTATTTTGGCATAAAACATATATCATCAAGATGTAGGATAGTTACTCACGTGCCTTTAAATGTACTATACACCTGTATGTCCCATTTGCAGCCAACATCAAACTCTGTAGAACTTTGCAGGAGTTATGAATATGTCACGCATGTCCTATCTGTGAAATGTAAACGTTAGCAGTGTCCTAGTATTTAAATTATGCAAGGAAACCCGTAAACTTTCTAGACTTCACTGTCAAACACTATGGATGACTGGCTGTCTTCATTTTTTCTTTGGTAATAACATACATAAAATGAGCTGTTAAGGGTACATGAGCATTTGTCTACATCAATAACCTACTTCTTGTAATGGCCAAAATTAATTTGATTGAATATTTGCGCAGCAAAGAACGGTACAAGGATCTGAAAATCAGACAATTTACTAAATGAATTGCAATTCCTAAAGTCGATTCGATAACTAACGGTCGTTATTTTCCCACAACAAGAAATTTTCAAACCCTTTCGTTTCTGAATTAGTATTATCTTTCAAATGACGTTTTTGGCCTGCAAATGGGACAAAGTACCTTTAAGCTAAGGTAATGTGGGCACTAAATCTATTGCGCAGTCGAAGGAAGACATTTAAAGCAGTAAAATTAAAAAGTAGCCATGTTGGATTAATACTCATATAACCTGAATAGCTCACACATCCAAGCTAAATTAATGTAGTAAAACTTTATGAATAATCAGATCTTTGAAATCTGAAAGAGATTCAATTTTTATAATACAATGGCTTCATGTATAGTGCAGATATCTGACTCTGTTCGGTGTTCATGGAACCTACTCTGAAACAGACGACAGCGGGTTCGGGACTTTGTTAATAATATTCTTGCTTCAAAAATTACGTGATAACATTGTTTAGATAAGTCAATGATTGTTCACGATCACCCATGCAATAGATTATTACAATCAAATGTTATAAACAAGTCAACTGGACTTACTTTGTTTGGTTATTCGGCATTCACCACGTCCCCTCCTGGACGCTTCATCAGAACGACTGGTCTTTGGCCGCAATAGGCCTGTTTACTAATGTATTCACGGACCTTTAAATTTGCACACGGTTGTAAGCTCTGGCAAACAAACCGAGCGCAGTGTCTGCTACGGCCCTGCTACACACACTTTGTATACGGCGATGTGGGGAATGCGAGGAAAAAAAGGCTGATCATCGTCCTAATAAACTTCGTTTAAAACTGTTTGTTTTCCAACCTTAGGGTATATAATTAAAATAAATATAGTTTTTCTCAGTTGTACATGACAAATCTTCGATTTTATTTTCCGAAATCCGACGAAATATCGCAAAAATGGGAGGTAAGCATTGCTGTTACGGCACGTGTAACAGCGATTCACGGTACGCAGACAGACCCCATATGAATGGTGTGTTTTTCATCCCGTTCCCCAAACCAAAGACGAACCTGGAGAAGTGTAAAATATGGATTAAGAATTGTGGAAGAAAGGACTTTGGAATCGACAGGATTTCAAGGAATACCTACGTCTGTTCAAAACATTTTGTAGGTGAAAATGTCGTATAATCCGAAATCTGGTATACTTTCAAAGTTCTCGGTGTAGCCGGTGATTTTCATTGGGTCGTCGAACGAGCACCCCGCACGCTCCAACTTCTCCCGCAGCGACCGTGCGGAGTCGAAGCTCGCAAGGTCCGGGTCTTGGGGCAAAGCGATATCGGCCACAGCAGTCGCAAGTTGAACTAGTTTCTGTTTGTTGTACCCTGATGTCGTAACTCCTCTCTTTCTTAAATAATCGGTGAGCTCCTTCACTGTCCACTGCGAAAACGGCTTGCTGGAACTAGAACTCGATGTCGAAGGCGATGCCATTGTAGAAATTAGGGTGAAAAAACGTCGCGGTCGCTAGCAATGGCTTTGTATGTGTATAGCGTAGCGGGCATGGAAAAACAATGTGGCGACCGTGCCGCACCACGCAAAGCTTGCCCTACGTAGTAACAATCGCTAGGGTGCGAGGGATTATGACGTCACTCGCATATCATTAGTAAACAGGCCTATTGTTTAAATATATATATATATATATAATGAGTAAGAGAGAAAAAGAAAAAGCGAGAGACAGAGAGAGCGACAGAGAGGGGAGACGAAGAGAGTCGGGAGTGGAGTAAGAATAAGAGAGAGAACATTTGCATTAGTTTGATTCACCGCATGCTTAATGTTTGCACCTATAGGCCCGAATTCACAAAGGAGGTTTGTCGACAAACCAGGTTTTCGTGCGTCATATGACGCGTTTCGACGCGTTTTTACAAACCAGGTTTGTAAAAACCACGTAAAAACGCGTCATTATGACGTACGAAAACCTGGTTTGTCGACAAACCTTCCTTTGTGAATTCGGGCCATTATGTCTTGTATTTTTATGTATCTAATATCATGTTTCTGATAAACCTTATACCATGAATCATTCTGTGCCCACATTTAAAATAAATGAATATACAGTGCGTATCAGAAAAAGTGTACTCAACTTAGGTAGCTCCTAATTAAAAAGTCATAACCAATATGACTTTCAAATCTATTTCAAGATTAAGAGTAAATTGTTTCCTGTCCAATGATACCCTAGTCATAATATTTCTGCCACGGGTGACTGAACACCAGGGTCTTTAAAAAGTGTTGTCAAAATCGCCCTTTATACCAAGTTTGGGCTGATAAAACGAATATTGGTCATCAGGCCACGTGCATGTGCTTCTTTGGTCTTAAATCCTTTCAAAAGCTAAATTATACCTCATGCTTCAGTGCTTCATTGTATAAAATAATTCAGTGTATAATGGTTAACCTGTAATTATTTTGAACAGCCTTCTAACTTCTTGTCTCATCTAAGTACTCTCTGCTCACTCAGTTGTCTGCTGCGCCATTTCACACGCGCAAAGATCAAAAGGGTGTTTATCTCGAATATCGAATGAAAACTCAAAGGTTACTCAACTCAAATGCAAGAAGGAACACATAATTAATGTGATAACAATCAAAGAAATTGACAGTAGACTTTCATTAAAAAGATAATATTCCAAATAATCGTTATCCATTTAATTAACAAGGGATGCGAATGAAGTCAAGATTGCAATCATCATAACAAAGAGAATATCATAAATTTTACTTTTGATATGCATTTCTTTGAATTTGAGTTGAAATTACCTTTTCAAGTGCCTAATAGTCAATATAAATAAGTGAGCATTTTTTAAACTTTGGAATGATATAAAACACACATAATGGTTTTTGGCCCACATTATTGTTTCAGCCCAAACTTGGTACAATGGGATTTCGACAATACCTTTTGAAAAGCTTGCTGCTCAGACATCAGGTGCAGCACAATTATGAATATAGTATTAATAGATAGGGTATTAGTTAACCTTTATCATGAAATATAATTCAAGGTCACTGAGGTTTGTGACCTGCACGTGTCACAAATAAGGTATCAAAATGTGCTCATCTGACCGTAATTAAATGCCTAAAACCCCTGAACCTGAAAGTTAAAAAAAAACTTTTTAATTAGAAGCTACCAAAAATTGGGTACTCTTTTTGTATACACACTGTATATCGTTCATTCTTAATATCAACTCTTCTGGGAGGTATAGTCGTTATAACGACGATGCCAAGAGGGTTTATTATGGTTTATTAATCAAAGTTTTCCAAAAAGGGAATACAGTCATGGTGAGCTTTGATTTGACATGACCATTGTTCTCTCATTTACTTTCGCATCGTATTTATCTCCGAGAGAGTTGCCAAGCTGTTGATTAGGTTATTTCCTTAATACATAATTATGTATTGATAGAGAGATAGATAAGTAGATAGATATAGAAAAGGGAGTAATTGATTAAAAAACCTAAGAGCCCTGTCTGTAAAATGTTTCTACATTTCTAGATTATGCTATTACAACTGTATAAACTGCCTTTAAGCCATTACAAAACTCGGTAATTGATTTCACATCGTTAACAAGTAGTCATCAAGATGATCAAATGGTACATACTTCGAAAGTGAAACATCTTGGATGAAAGGGAATTTTGGGATAATGATGATAATTAATCACAGACATTGCAGTCATATACAACTAAAAGTGTTACTAGATACTAAACAACCTTTTAAAATCGCCTGAATATATGTATTAGGCCTGTATGTCTTGATACATGTCTGTATACTGCACACACAGTAACTCGATCCATCATTGCCTATCAAAATTAGTCGCAATAATATCATCCGTAATCTAAAGAGAATCTCTTCACTTTTGCTCCTTGTACTTCGGAATCAGATTCTACTCTAAACCGCTAAAGATGTTTGATTTTATCATCATCTGCGTTCTTTTCAATATGCCGACCTTGGGTGTATCTGGCAATGAACATGCAACAGGAATGCTTGCAAAAGGTACGTACATATTTGAAGATTGATTTCTAACTGGGAGAGAATCTGAATAAAATATTTTGGTGAGATGTTCAATCATTTTTTTAAAACTGGTACGCCCTGATGTGTTAATCGACGGAGAAAGGCCAATATAGAGAAGGGGTATATATAATTTAGACAATAGTGTACATATAGGGGACACGGAGGGGCACGTTGCCCAAGTGGAATTGCGAGAAGAAAAGAAAAAGGAAAATGAGGGAGAAATGGAGAGGGGGCGGGAACGTGAATATCAAATGTAATGTGGCGGTGATTATTTAACCTGGCTGCTAAGAAAGCATTAATGCTTCTTAGTAAGCAACCAGACGGCCGATGGCTTTAGGTCCTCTCCGAGGAACCTGGTAATGAGGATTAAATCCTTACCAAAGGGCACTAGCGTATCGCCTTGGTTACGAACCCGGGTCACCGGATTACGAGACAACTACTCAGCTACCAATTAACTGAGCTATCGCGCCTCCATACAAATGATTATATTACATTCTCCCCGTATTAATCATGGCCTAATTAATGCACATTTCATCGATCAAGTAAGACAGAAGACTTAATATGGCGGGTGCCCCCCCCTCTCGTTGTCTGTCCGCACGCTTCGCCACTGATTTATGATGACTATCACATTTTCATTTCACAAATCTTATAACAGATGGCGATTACATCGGCTGTTATGCTCATGGGTGTTTAAACTTTGACTACAACTTATCAGCATCAGAATCTGTCACACCAGACTCGTGTACTGCATCATGTAAATATCTTGGATTTCCGGTCGCATCACTGTCCCAGGGGAAGAAATGTTCTTGCTCCTGTCAACAAACGTGTCTAGCGAAACCTCTGGGTGACATGAACTGCGCCACGCCATGTCAGGATTTAACAAGATTCTGTGGTGGTTATGTTGCAGCCTCTGTGTATAGGGGTAAGACGTCAATTACTTATTCATCTATTTATTGGCGAAGGCCCAGTTGACCGAAGACCCGCGAGACCGAAAACCATCCGATTGTGTGCACCTATACGACATACAATACAAAATAATGCTTGCGCACATACATCGAGCTTTTGGTTGTCATTTTTGTGAGCGTATAGCTTGGTGCTTATGATTCTTTCACCTTACAATCACGATATATTTTATCGGCCCCTGGATATATCAAAGTTTATAGTGCATTTCATAGAATGATTTTATGGAATGGTCGATTGCAGAAAAGTCAAGACAAACTCCACAAAAGTTCCACAAAAGTGTTTTAATGGATCTCGTCACCCACTATTTGTAACGCTTTATGTAGCACGTAAAATATCCAATTTTTCTTGGAAAACTGAAAACAATTGCAAAATTCTTTTTCGGGATACATGTCACAAAGTGACGAAGTTGGTTTTCTATCAAACGTCACATACCGTATCTTGAAGAGTTTATACTTTATAAGATGTTAGTCTCTCACCAAAAAATGTTTAACAGGGAGACTAAGGGTACGTAGCAGAAGCGGAAATCTCAATTTCATTTTCACTATTACTTACTGCCGTCTTGGTAGCACTTAAGTCGATTCGAAAACTTTCAGCCCCCCCTTTTTTTTAGGGAAGTTCTAAATTAGTATTATCTTTCAAATGCCGTTGGAATTTAATCTTTAATTTTTTGTTTGGCCTGCAAATGGGACATAGTGCCTTTAAGAGGACTATGTATTCATAGTAATAAATAATAATGAACATGAATTTAGTATTGTTGTCGGGTAATGGAACTGTGAAATTCTTGTGGTGTCTTTTTTTATTGGATTTCCATACAGAATACGAATATATTGCTAAGACAGAGTTAGAGACCAAGTTGTCTTTAGCTCTAAGTTAATAGTTAAGTTTCGTCAGATAGAGACTATCTTGCTCCAAAATGTGCCGACGTCCCCAGAATTTGATTGATATAACTGCCTGTAATCTTTATGTTTAAAGACATTCCGATTAATGTATTGAAAAGAGCGAGTGGCATCAAAGACTGAACTCCATTTCGGCTGCTCCGGTCAAATGATGATGATATTCTTTAAAAAGTTCTCCAAAATTGATTTACTTCTCTTAAATCTAGAGTAGTTAATAAGTATTTCACCACTTTTTGTTATAATGTATCTAACCAATCTTTTTTTTTTCTTCTTTTTTTTCATCTTTCTTTTTCCACAGACCACATGGTTTTGCACCAGTATTTACTTTTAATTTGGTTTTCCATCATTTACCATGACTTTATATATGTGATACAATCTTTCTTTTCTTCTCAAATTACTTTTCTATTTTTAGTGAGAGCAATGAACACCATAAACATCACTTGTTATGAGGTTTATGAGGAATATAGCTCTATTCAAACTCCGCCGGATGAATCAGATGGCAAGTATTACATACCAATATGTATCTTAGACAGAGCGATCGTGAAAAGTAGTATTACACGTAAATAATAGTTTACGAAGTTCAAGGATTTAAACTAATTTTACAGGCAGTATACAGTAATTGATAATAATAATACTAATAATAATACTAATAATGATAATACAATTTTTATAGCGCCTTTTCATGAAGCAGATACAAAGCGATTACAAAAATATAAACATTACAAATTACAAGAGATGGGATTGACCAAAAAGAAGATCATTATACACGAAGAGCATTAGCAACAAATATATTAATTACAAGCTGCACAAACTGCTGTCAAACAAAAACTAATTACAATGTTGCCATAGTGGTCATTCGTTAGACATGTTAGATAGGCCTAGATGAATACTAGTTATTAATCAACTTGAATCTAAACTGTGACGTCAGGGGAGTGACAAAGACAGAGAAAAGCATTGGTCGTTACAACGGATCTGAATTATTTTTCAACTCTCATTGTTCAATCTTACGAGTTAAACCCTCTAGAATAATTAAGAATTGTGCCTATCTTGTGCTTATCAAGTCTTTAAAATGTCTTAAAGGGCAATCCAATCCTTGTTATAAGTTGATTTATATGAAAGCAGAAAAATAACAGAAAGAAAATGGCAAAAGTTTGAAATGAATCAGACCAACACTAAGGAAGTTATTAATGTTTGAAATATGAGATCACTAAGTCTATGCGAATCTCAAATTGGTAGTTTGGTCAGTGGATCGTGACGTAGGACGTGGATAACTCACCTATTTGCCGTGTACACAAATATAATTGATTTCTGTTTTTCTCGCAAGTTCCTTCTCCCTTAGGGCACTACTAAAATGTACTAAAGCATATTATTATAGGTCTTCTAAAAGGAATAGACCCTCCTGAGCAATGATTTTTTGAAAAATTTAGATTTTAGTCACTTTATATTATGTTGGAACAGAGGGGAAAGTAGTCCAGCATTACATCACATTGACATTACGGCTTCAGCCAATTGGAATTGCCCATACGTACAGTGATTTCAACTTTCAAAAATTCATACATTTCTTATATTTAGTCAGATTTAATTGAAACTTTCATCAGTTTGCTTCTCTGATTTTTCTGCCGCTTTCTTTTGGAGTAGTTGTGTATTTGGGTTGGATTTCCCTTTAATTCAACAAAAAGCTTTTTATGACTTTACAAAAGTGTACATGGTCATTAGGTAAGGCGCTTGATGTCTTACTTTCATTTTCATTATTGACAGATACTGAAGAACCCCCATTTCTGCGTTGATTTTCCATATGGAATCGCAACGTTTTGATATGAGCATGAACATCTTTTCATGAAATCCTTGCTCTGCATTAATAATAGGTATATTAAGTAGTCCGCCAATTAATTAAAACTTTTGCTTTTTTTCATTTTCATCCTCCTCCTCCTTCTTATCCTCATCACTTGCTTTCCCATCTCTTCCTCGTCATCTCCCTGTTTGTCTGTATCTGGCTCTTTTCCTTGCATGATATCTCTACCAGACGGCAGACGAATGCTTCCGAGTATCTTAATTTCCATTTTCGTCACGATATTCTTCTGTGCGGTTGTGGTCACTGCAGTCATACTCCTTCACCGATGGCTGCATAAGACACAGAACACAGAATCCATAACAGTTGAGGAGGTCAATGCCAAAGAAAGACCCTCTCTCGAGACAAAGAATTCCCCGGTGAGCCGTCAGGAGGGAAGGTACAGTCGCAAAAGCCAGATAGTCAGTCCATTAAGAAATAGTCAACAGTCGACCAAGCCTTCAATTACACCAAGAGTTTCGATGCCATCCGCTCTCAAAGACATCACAGGAAAGCAACGAGGGAGTTCAGCAGCGCTCAAAGACATCACAGTGAAGTCACAAGAGAGTTCGACAGCACTCAAGAACATCACAGTGAAGTCACAAGAGAGTTCAGCAGCACTCAAGAACATCACAAGGAAGTCACAAGGGAGTTCAGCAGCGCTCAAAGACATCACAATGAAGTCACAGGAGAGTTCAGCATCGCTCAAAGACATCACAATGAAGTCACAAGGGAGTTCAGCAGCGCTCAAAGACATCAGAAGGAAGACCCGTGACAGTTCAGCTGCAGAAGACTTCTATGCAGAGGCACACTACGACGGTACCTCCATTGCATCATCCATAAAACGAGCAAGAGAAGACACATCGGATGGTGATTACATAAACCCTGATCTACTGGACCATGACTACATCTACCCAGTCGAAAACCCAAGCCATTTCCAACGAAAGTTCATGACTAGCCGAATAACTAAGGATGGATACCTGGTGCCTGAAGTACCGTTACCTAGGCCTCCCTCAATCATGCCCAAGAAATATTCTTCTGCTCGTTTGTCCAGATTAAACAACAAAGACATGGCTCTCTCCTCAGGTAGCCATGACAGGTACGATGAAATCTACTACGAAATTTGACTAATACATGTGAAGATTGAAGTAGGTCTAACATTAACGATTATGTATATCATATAATACGCTATATATGGACTGTACTGTTATACATGTTGTTATCATTGATGTAGTTATACTACTAATACTTTTGCTACTACTACTATTGCTACTACTACTTCTACTACTACTTCAAATACTATAACTATCATAATTATAATTATTACGATATAGTATACCATGATCAAGTGTTGGTCGTTATTGCTTAAATAATGTAGTTTTCTACTAAAGAATCGTAAACCCTCACAAAGATATTCCAATCTCATATTTTCTAAATTACATGTTTGCTTTTAGGTTTTTAAAGATTATCGAATGGCAGCTCTGAAATTTGTATATTTTATTGTAATTCGAATTTAGACTTATGTTCAATTGTTCTGTACAAAAATGATATCCATATCTCCATCTACTTCTACTTCTTTTTGTTCTTGTATGTATTTATCGTTGTCTAGTCTATCTCTTGTTGTTATTGTGCAATTTTAATTCTAATATTTTGTAATTGACTGTATCTTCTCGAATTCATTCTTTACGTATTGTATCAATTCGGACTTTTTGATAAAACCTTTTGTAAATTCAATTTATTTCAGCTTTATGGCTGCTATTTTGAATGTGTATTTTAGAGTTTGAGGAAATTAACATAACATAATTTATCATGAACTTTTTGCAAAGGGGGAAGCCCCCTCTTTAAGAAATATTGTCAAATGTTCCGTATGCTATGTTACCCCCGATATCGTGGATTCTCAAATAAGTTGCGCTGCCCCCCATCACACAATCATGGACCCGACTTCGATGACCACACTAAAATAATAGGATTAACAAACGATCTGAATATTGAGGTACCTAATTTATAACAGTTATCCTGTCGAAAGAATAGTCCTTAGCACCATAATTCATGGACCTACACACTTCCTCGTTTTTATCTAATTCTAAAGGAGCACCGAAACTACTTCTTTATGATTGACAACATAATTGACATAATCATACGCCACACTTACAAACTCATCAATCGTTATCTCATTGGCGGATCCTGAAACTTAATAAATGGGGGGGGGGGGGGGGGGTGGGGACTTAATCGACAAAAGACGTTTCCAGCAAAGAGGCAGCACCGGAGCGCCTGCAAAAATTAGATATTTTTTTAAAAGGTTCTATAAATATCTTTTCAATAGAAGGGGTGAAAAGGTTGAAGGAAATGTGTTTATGTAGATATTTCAATAGTTTCGGAGAGGAAGATGCTCCCCAACTAATGTTCATATTAGAGTAAATTATCTCTCAAAGCCCATCTGTACTAGGTTGGCCAGGAGGGATTAGAGGGATTAGCGTGGTCACTGACAGGTGGTTATCTCATCAAATCAGCTCTCAATTAACATAAGAAAAAGAATATGATGGGAGACCAACGGGCATCGCTTAGGCATTGCTTTCTATAAAGAGGGAGCAAGTAGCTACAAGTAGTACAGTGGGACTTTAAGGAAAGACTGACTGGATGACGAATTTTATGCAAAATTATTCATTATAATGTAATGGGTGGAGCATGTAAATATATATATCTCTCTTTCTCTCTCTATATATATAAATACATTTCTATATGAACAATATGGCTCTATTCAGGACATTACGGCACATTTTGTGTGCGAAATGGGAAACATTGGTAAAAAGGGGCACTTTACACTTTACACTTTTCATAAATAAAAAAATGACGCTTGAAAAGTGGGGGACACTGATACCCCCTGCCCCGATCTTGGGGATAACTTTCCTGGGTGTAATTGTCTCGGCGTCAATTGTCCTAGGGGTAACTGCCCGTAGATAGTTGCCGGGCGGAGAGTAATCGTCCGGGGGCAGATGTCCGGATATGGCTGATAATGCTCCCCTGGGTAGACATTTTATAACAAATTATTATACTAAATGTTTGGTAAAACAGGATTAATGATATTCATATCGCCCAGAATATTTTCATCATCAACCTTGATAATAAAAGTTCCAAACAGATGAAATTTACAAGTAACTGAATTCGGAGGGGGGGGGGGGGAGGGGGGGGGGGGGCACCAGAAAACTACAAGGAATGGTTCAATTTTGAAAAATGATAGACTACCCCCCCCCCCCCACACACACACACACACACACACACACCTTCATGTTTCCCTTTTCATGACGCAATTGCTACTTAAATAGCTTGTATCGCGTACTCAACAACCAACTCTGTCAAATTTCTTGATTCTCATTCATTTCAGATGAATATCTTATTTTGTTTTTTGTGTTATAATTATATCTAATACTCGTTATCTATTGAAGATGAATATATATTTCTTTCTGTGTATGACGATTCTCATATCAAATGGTGTAATAGGTTCTGAAAATAAACATGCATATTTTGAACAAATAAATAGACTAATTTTGAGCTTTGAATGATTTTCTCACAAAGTTAATCATGTTTAATTCATTATGCTCTGAGTACCGAAGCACATGAGTACTGTAGGTTTGATGTAGGTTAGTATATCGTCAAATTTGGCACTCAGGTAGATTTTCATGTACTAAGCAAAAGTTGACGTAATTGAGCCACATGTGTGCTAAATTTGGTACTTTTATCATAAATGTCTCGTTGTGCCCATTTTTTCATGTCGGCTAATAATACTTCTAGTCAAATTGGGGCATCCTGACACCGAATGCATCAGCTCTTCATTATTATTAGCATTATTATTATTTTTATGATTATTATTATTAGCAGTAGTATTAATACTATGCTAATGAATATTATTAATAAAATACTACTACACTGTACTTCTACTACTACTACTACTACTACTACTACTACTACTACTTATAATACTATTTTTACTACTTAATACTACAACTACTCATACTACTAAAAATAATAATTATAATAAAAAGAATAGTTGTGTTAATAATAATTACCATTATTATTATCATTATTATCGTCAATATTATTATTATTTTTATTACCATTATCATCATTATTACTACTGGAGAAGGTGAGATGGAGGAGAGACGGTTGAGAGAGAGGGAGAGAGAGAGAGAGAGGTGGCAAGAAAGGCCTATAGTAAGGAGAAAGAGAGAGGAAGATAGATTATGACAATATTTAAGAAAATAATACGTTATCTGTTTTAGTATCAAGACTTTCAACAACGATTCGCTCGCCAAAAGTACAATTTACACATAATAATAATAATTAGACTTGATGGTAGACTTAGCAGCTATTAGCGAGTGAATACGATAACTGAGTAACAGAAGCCCTTATTCGCTCTCTGCAGCGTTGACGCACTTTTCTATTGGTCATTTAAGTTAGCCAATAGGATTAAGGAAATTTGCCCTTTTAGAAAGAAGTACTTTGAATTGTGCCGAAGTAAACCGAGAACGATATCGCTATATTAAACAGATCCATAAGGAGAGATTAGAGACACAATAACTTGGCATTAGGACCGCGGCGTTTCAAAGCGGCAAACTCTGTTAATTATCAGTGACTGTCAGTCTGTGGATGAAAAGAGACAATAGACTTAATCCTTCACTCTCCCCCCAATCATAGCTTTATGAATGAACAGATTTATGGCGTTAGAACAAGAAATTGACAGTTTGTGTAGGCCTTTCATGGAGTATTAATCTATACCTAGTAGGCGAGTATATCATCGAAACTATATTATATCCATAACGGTTTTCTACGAAGTGTATTATTTTGACATTTTTCACTTTAATAATCAACATACACTTTGATCGTTTTATATTATGCAATGTAGTAAAAGAAATTATGATAGTGCATACGCTCTTCATCATGTATCTTCTTTACAAACAAAACTGTGCAATGCTTGATTTCACTATTTAGTGCTAAATAATGATGCGCAAGATAATCGTGACAACATAATTATAGACCTTCTAAATCTAAAATATATCAATATTACGCCATCGATATCAAGAATATAGGAATGCAAAAAAGGAGTATGGTATTTGAAACGGTTAGAAATGGGAAAAAAATATTAACTGTTGGTTACCTTGTTAAAATTAACCAGTAGGTTTCAGCCTATAAACAACGACCAAATCTAAAAATAAATAAATATATAAGTCCTCGGCCGCTCGTGGGTGTTGGAACAAAGTCCTCTATCCCCACATGCACTGCTCAACTGTTTTGTTTATAAATTAAGCCTATGAATGCTTATTTTTATTTAGTTATTCATGTCTTCTTTATAAAAGCAGGATGGTCCCATTCAAGCCGCAAGGCCTGCTGTCCAAGGGAGCCCATATTAAGTTCCAAGCAGTCCGTGTATATATATATATATTTTAAAAAAAATGTTATTAATAATCAAATATATATGGATTAATTTTCTTTCTTTTCTTTTCTTTCTTAATATCTTCATTTCCATTAAACAAATATTTTTTTAGTGATCCATACAAAAACGAGCTCTGATCTTTGATAAATGAATTTCTCTTTCCCTAAAAAATTCGACTTATTCATGATATTGTTATATGTTTCTAATTCTTACCAACATTTAAGATGTTATGATTACGAATAAGTTTCAATGTGTATGTTATATTGCAAATGGCGAGAAATGGCGGGGAAGAAAGGACCGTAAAAAGAAAAAGAGGGAATGAGAGAAAGAATAGGGCGGAAAATCCGGAGGATCACTATCATATAGAAAAAAGGTTAAATACATAAAATAAATACTATAAGACGGTTAGCCAAAGAAAGTGTAGATACAATTGAAGATGGAAAATGGAGACAGAAAGACAGACTACAAAAGTAAGAGATAGAGCGAGAAAGGGAGAGAGAAGGGGAAGGGGAGATTTTAACAGAGGAAACACAGAGAAAGAAAGCGATGGACGGAAATAGAGAGAGAAATAACTAAAAAAGAGAGATCAAGATACAGTGGTATAAGAGTACCCATTTCACACCCTGACTTATGTAGAGTGGCGTTAGTACCGGGCTGGGATTTGAACAAAGTACCGAGCTTGGATTGAGAGTCAAGTGAATGAACCACTTTACTAAAAGTAATACATTCTTTTTCTTTACAGTGTCACGTTAACACTGTTTTGACAATGGCAAAATGTTCATTTTACAATGATTAAAACTGGTAAAAATCTCACAAGGAAGTGCATCTAGTGAGAAAGAAAAGAATCAAAAATGTTACTTTTTAATAATCGGGGTAATATAATTTATATCTATATAATATTTAAATACATTTTTCTCCAAATAAAAGTCTATTCACGAAACGCACTCAGATATCAAAGTAATACAAAATAATTCCTCCTAAGTTTTTAAGAATTTTTGCTGAATGTCAATTATATGTTGTTTTGTTAATAGTGTGAAGAAATGAGACAGATGGGTAAAGAGACAGAAATATAAATATGGGTTACATTGGGCGAAGAAGGGCGTTCAAGGGGATATTGAGCCAAAGGACGAATAGAGAAGATAGATTACGGAAAAGAGCGATAGCTTAAGAGAAGGAGAGAGAGAGAGAGTGAGAAAGAGAGACGGTTATTAATGAGAGAGAGAGAGAGAGAGAGAGAGAGAGAGAGAGAGAGAGAGAGAGAGAGAGAGATGGGGCGGGGGGAGGGGGGGGGGGTGTGAGAGAGAGATGGAGGGAGGATAGAAGGGGGATTCAGATAGTGAAGTACTGTAAACGGGTAAGATGTATAGAAAATGGAGAGGATAGATGAAGAGAAAGAGAGAGAGAGAGAGAGAAAGAGAGAGAGGCAGACAGAGAAGGAGTAGAGTGAAAGAGGGAGGGAGGAGTGTGAAAGAGATTGGTGGAGGGGTTTCGATAATCAAGACTGTAAAAGGGATAAATGGATAGAAAATAGAGAGTATGGATGAAGTGAATGACGGAGAGAGAGAGAGAGAGAGAGAGAGAGAAGGGGACTCAATATACCTCATAGATTTATAGAGAGTGGGAGATACGAAAGTTAAGACAGAGAGTTTAAAATCATGAAGATAGATAGAGAGAGAGAGAGAGAGAGAGAGAGAGAGAGGGGGGGGGAGAAAGATTGAAAGCGGGTAAGGAGGAATAAAGAGTAAAATAGGTGGTTAGTTACAATTATAATGCACACTCGCTCAGTGGCGGATCCAGGGGGGGGGGGGGGACTCCAAAAAAAAATATGTCCGCTTACCCCCCCCCCCCCCACCCCACTGAGCGACTTTTCGGCCGGCGCGATTTTCAAATTTTCGGGAGCAAAAAAAAAAAAAAAGTTGGGCCCCCTCCCCTAAGAAATCCTGGATCCGCGCCTGCACTCGCTTCAAAATAGCGTTCTCAAAATATGTGTCGCTCACAAGCACGATTAGGTCATCAGAATAAAAAACATTATGACATAAATCTACTGCATACCTTTCAAAGATCAATAACTTATACATCTTCTCGGTTAAACTACACATTTTGTATATTCGAAAGAAAACAAAATAAAGACTCCTTTGATAAAGATATAACATTTTGACCTTTTATTCAATTGCAATTTGGGATTACAAAAATGAATGCAAGATTAACAACAATAATAAGAAGTTCCTTTCAGAGTTCATTAGTCGATGCAGTCAAGGTCTATAGAGGTTGACGTAGAAGACGTACGGATGATAACCCATCGGTGTGGAGAATGAAGACGGTGTGCGGTAAAGATGCTTTGCGTTATACCTGGATGTAGAGGAGAGCGGCTGCTACGAGAGAGAAAGTCTACTGACATCAATGGACTGGTGGCGCCCTTTGTCGAGTCACGTGGTGTCTTTTGCTGGAGCTGGATGACGTCATGATACAAGTAGTGTCGACCCGATGAAGTCATCGTTGAATCGGATGTCGATCGACTGCTTCGAGAGAGAAAGTCAACAGAGAACGTGGAAGTAACGATGTTCATCTTCTTGGTGGGTGGTGTCGTCTGGTCAACGTCGACGATGTCGCACGATCTCTTCCGCTTACGACCGATGACGGCCAAGTCGCTAACTTGGGCTGGTTGAATGCGAGGATGGTCGATGTCGTCTTTCTTGATGACTGGTTGATGAGCAGAGCTTGAAACAAGAGAGGCTCGACGGAGACGTGAACGACGGTTCTGAAACCAGACCTGAAAATAATCAAAAGAAATAGAATGGAAGAAATCATCAATTAAATATCCAAAAATACAATCAATATCGACGTTTCATAGCATTATTTTTTCGTTCAGTAACTACCTATTCCAATTCAATAATAATCTTCATCAGTGGCAGAAGGTAAGGGTTTTGATTTAATTATAGCTTTTAATAAGTTTTATATGTTATATATCATAATAATTATCCCGTCATTCCGAGGATTGAAGCTAGTTTGTAATAAATAAAAAGGAACCCTTCAAGTATAGAAAGAAAGGGACAGCTAAAAATCGAAATCTTTGTTCCGCTTAGTTATTAAAATTAAATTATTTTTACTTATTAGTAGAGATACTTACCAGTATTCTGTCTTCTCCAAGTTTCAGACTTGAAGCTAGTTGTTCTCTAGTAGTGATACCAGGATACTGGTTGTCGTTGAACGCCGTCTCTAGAATATGTAGGTGTAACTCAGTAAAGACGGTGGGACGTCGACGGCGAGGGCGTTTCGTAGGATTGCTTCTCGATGAAACTTGAGTGATCATGGTGTAATCTGCCATTCTGATGACTAGTTGGAACGCGATTGATGATAGGCGATTACTTGTTTGGAGTGAATAACTACACTTGATGGTAGACTTAGCAGCTACGGTATTAGCGAATGATTACGATAACTGAGTAACAGAAGCCCTTTCCGCTCTCTGCAGCGTTGATGCACTTTTCTATTGGTCATTTAAGGTAGCCAATAGGATTAAGGAAATGTGCCCTTTTAGAAAGTTGTGCCGAAGATAACCGAGAACGATATCGCTATATTAAACAGATCCTCCTGATTCGTCAATTACATAAGGAGAGATTATAAACACGATTACACGTCATTAGGACCGCGGTGTTTCAAAGCGGCAAAGCTGTCTATTATCAGTGACTGAAGTGACCGCTTGTGTTACTGACGTTGTCAGTCTGTGAATGAAAAGAGACAATAGGACTTAATCCTTCACTCTTCATAGTTTTATGAATGAATAGAAATCTGGCGTTAGAACAAGAAATTGACGGTTTGTGTAGGCCTTACATGGAATATTAATCTATACCTAGTAGGCGAGTAAATCATCAAAACTATATTATATCCATAACGGTATTCTACGAAAATGTATTACACGTAGTTTGACAGTCATGATTGCAAAGCATGCGGTTCTAAAATGTTTTCACTTAATCAACATACACGTCGATCGTTGTCTATAATGCAAATGTAGTAAAAACAAATTATGATCGTGCATGCGCTCCTCATCATTATCTTTTTTACTGACAAAAATGTGCAATGCTTGATTTCACTATTTAGTTTCGAATACTAATCTACATTTAAGATTTTATGATTACAAATAAGTTTCAATTTGTATGTTATATTGCAAATGTCATTTGATATTCATTTCATGAAAGCATTTTTAAAACGTTTCGATCGCTTTTTGGAAATAACATTATTTGAATTGAATTGCATAGAATTGAAAAGGTCCCCGACTATATTTCTCAATAGTTTTCGTTGAATTTCAGCCCTTTTAAGCCCTTTTTGAGTAGAAAAAAAATCTACAGCTCGTTTGCCGTGCTCACTTGCAAAATTGTCTATAGTTAAAATACATAAAACACTTATTTTTAAAAGTTTATCAAAAAAAAAGCTACTGCCTGATCGCTTTGCTCACAGGCTCGTATATAATAGTTACGGAGAGATTTTTGAGCAGTGCGCAATTTCATTGTTTGTCATGTTCCCAATACGTTTGGGCGGGAAAGGGAGGGGAAGAAAGACACAACGAAAGAAAAAGGGAATGAGAGAAAGAATAGGGCGAAGAATCAACTGATATACTACTTATACGAATGTTGGGTGTGAACCGGAGGAATATTAATATGTTAGAGAAATAAAGTGATTGGCAGTGGAATACAGGAAGAAGAGGCACATGCATGTGAGGAGGAGGTCTTCTACAAGAAATATAGCCAAAGAAAGTGTGGATAAAATTGAAGATGGAAAATGGAGACAGAAAGAAAGACTAAAAAAGTAAGAGATAGAGTGAGAGAGTGAGAGCGACTGTGGGGAAGGGGGATTTTAACAGAGGAAACGCAGAGAAAGAAAGCGATGAACGGATAGAGAGAGAGAGAGAGGGGTACAGGGAAGCGGTATAAGAGACTAAAAGGAAAAGAAAGGAAGAGAGAGAGAGAGAGAGAGAGAGAGAAAGAAAGAGAGAGAGAGTGAGAGAGAAAGAAAGAGATAGCTAACCTACATAAAATGGGTGTAGCTGAGTGAGTGAGACTGCTGAGCTTTTCTGACTTCCCTTTGTTTGTTCTGAATACGTATTGAATATTGAATACTGTCCTGCCAAATTTAATCACCGGTATTCATCACCGTTCGACTTGCAAACGCCATCATGAAGAATTACTTCTTACCACCCTCTTCTTCTAGATCACATCCACTCCTTCTAGCAATACTCTCAATAGTGTGTGCACTTAAACTATTGAAGAGTGGAAACCTGTACACGCAGATTGCAGACCATAGATCAGCTTCTTTACCCTTCTTCGATCTACACGCAACGCTTTGTGAACCAAGATCAATACACCAGCCTACTAGAAGGCGTACTTACACTGCAGATATTGATAACTGCAAACAGTTACTTTTTATATCATCCGGTAATAAGTGGAATCGAAATACAAAGCTTTGTCCACTTGACTTCAGGTCGACTTCTTTGAGCCACCTAACCATCCTACTTCTCCTCAGCGGACAAGTTGAAACCAACCCTGGTCCATCAACTAGTGCTCCTGAGACATTTCCATGTGCCATCTGTGGGGATGAAGTGAGAGACAACGACCCTGCTCTCTTATGCGATCACTGCGACTGCTGGTGCCACATCTCATGTGTCGGTATCTCCCCAGACTCCTATGATATCTTGACGAAGAAGTCCAGGAGCTTCGCTTGGGTGTGCTGCCAGTGTTCCTCTACCAACAAAGGGTCAACACAGTGGTGCAACGTGCAACTTGCAAATGCCAAGCCACTGTATATTGGTAGCTACTACTGCCCCCCCCCCAACAACAGACAACAAGGTCTTGAAGGCTTGCACCAGTCATTGTCCAATATTATGACAAGGCACCGGCGCAGCCACCCTAACATCTTGATAGCCGGCGACTTTAATCACCCAGACATCAACTGGGATGACCAGTCGACTACAAATCCAGCCACTTCTACTTGTCACCAGAAGCTGTTGGATATCCTTTTGCACAACTCCTTGTCTCAAACAGTCAGGGAAGTCACCCGACCTTCATTCAACAACATCCTGGATCTAGTTGTGACGTCAAATCCCGCCCTGGTTGAGAATGTGTGCGTAAAGTCTGGGATATCAGACCACAACATCGTCACTTTTACTCTTGCTGCAAATCCAAAGATCTCTGTCAAGCCCCTGAGGAAGATCTACCAGTTCCACAAAGCTGACGAACAGCAACTGAGAGATGCAGCAGCCGAATTTACGACGGAATTCCTCCAATCAGATCCAGAAAGAAGATCCGTGGAGACAAACTGGTCCATCATTGTCAACTTCTTGAACAGGTGTTTGTCTGAGCTTATTCCTTCCAAAATGAGCAAAGGAAGGAAACATCTTCCTTGGATTACTCCTCCTTTGAAACGCCAGATGAGGAAGAGAGATAGCCTATTCAAGAAGGCACACAGCCAGTCTTGCTCCACAGCTTGGACAGCCTACCGACAATTCAGGAACCAAGTTGCCAAGAATGTGCACAGAGCACGTTGTGAGTACGTCAACAACATCATCGGGGCAAGCCTTAAGGACAACCCAAAGTCTTTCTGGTCTTACATCAAGACATGTCGTTCTGAAAACATTGGTATTCCTACCTTGCGTACTCCATCTAAAATATGCGCCTCAGCATTAGACAAGGCAGAGACACTGAACGACTACTTCCAGTCTGTCTTTACTCCTCACCAGCTCCAACCTCTTGTACAGAAAGGACCTTCTCCTTTTCCAACTATTGGTCACCCCTGCATGTTCACAGGACTGGTGTCGAGAAACGCCTCCAACAACTGGACCCTTCAAAGGCCAGCGGATCTGATGAACTTCCACCCAAGCTCCTAAAGTTGGTAGCTCGCGAGATTGCTTCTCCACTGTCCTTCTTGTTTCAACAAAGCTACAACAGTGGCATCGTTCCAGCCCAATGGAAACAAGCACTGGTTACCCCTATTCACAAGTCGGGAGAAAAGTGTGACCCCTCCAACTACAGACCGATCTCACTTACCTGCGTTTGCTGCAAAGTCATGGAACACATCATCCTGAGCCATGTGTCGAAGCATGTTGCAGTGAATAATATCCTCACTGATGCACAGCATGGCTTCCGACGAGGGTTGTCAACAACCACTCAACTGACAACAGCCGTCCACGACTGGTCCTCCATCCTACAGCAGCGTAGCCAAGCTGATATAATCTTCTTGGACTTCAAGAAGGCATTTGATCGAGTACCACACCTTTTCCTGTCAACCAAACTTCAGTACTATGGAATAAGTGGTGACTCACTCCAGTGGATAATGTCTCTCCTCACTGATAGACAACAGGCAGTCGTAGTTGATGGATCCAAATCAACATGGAGGGATGTAACATCTGGAGTCCCCCAGGGATCCGCCATCGGCCCTACCCTCTTCCTGTTGTATATCAACGATATCCAAGACAACATCCAGTCCACAATGCGTCTCTTCGCAGATGACAGCACCCTCTATCGTGAGATTCGATGCCCTGAGGACCATCAAATCCTAAAGGACGATCTCCAACAGCTGTCCAGGTGGTCTTCAAACTGGATGATGGACTTCAACGTGAAAAAGTGCGCTATCCTCACCATCACACGGAAGCGTACTCCCAGCATCCGAGAATACCACCTGTCAAATGGACTGATTCCGAGAGTGAAAGAGTACAAGTACCTTGGAGTAACGGTTTCTGCTGATCTCCGTTGGAACAAGCACTGCCAAACCATCCGGCATAAAGCAAGCCGTACTCTAGGTCTTCTTCGCAGGACTCTCTCACCCTGTACCAGGGATGTAAAGTCCAGGGCCTACACAGCCTTAGTGCGCCCCCAATTGGAGTATGCCTCGGAGGCTTGTACAAGAACAGCGGCTCGATTTGTGTACCGTGACTACAGATACACCACATCACCATCAGCTCTTGTGGCAGCTCTAGGGTGGGACACGCTTCACACACGTCGAATCGTCGACCAATGCACCCTTCTCTACAAGATCCATCACCGACTTGTCTCCATACCTGCACCAACTATTGTTATCCCTGCTACATACTTCGGAAGACATGACCACAACCTGAAGTATGTAATTCCTGTTGCAACTATCGACTCCTTCAAGTTCTCATACTACCCAAGAGCAATAAGGATCTGGAACCATCTGCCAGGCTCAGCAGTCAATGCAACAGGAATAACCAACTTCAAGGAGGCTGCTCTACCCTCCATCAGAATGATGCAGCCCCCCGTTGGTTCTCACATCATATAAGCTTACTAGCTTGGTTTTTACTTGCACTGGACTTAGCATATTTTACTGTAAATTGACAAGTGCTTTGTCCACACACCATTCCAGCAATTCATGACACTCCTTGTAGTCACTTGCCTCACCTACCATCCCAGTATAGCTTCCTGAGTGAGCTGCCAAAGGGATTACCCAACGAAGTACCAAGTACCAAGAGAGAGAGAGAGAGAGAAATAAGAGGGGATGATGAAATGTTTGAATAGATGGAGATTGATAAACATAATTATAGAGAAAGGGAGAGGGGAGATAACAGAGAGAGAGAGAGTAAGACCGAGGGAAATAAAGACACGGTGAAAACGACAAAGATAGAGAACGAAATTCAAAATTAAATTTATTAGAAGACTTAGCAGTTATTACAGAATTATCATAAGATAACTATGTATATAACTATGTATAGTATTATGTAATAGCGGTTTAGAGACATTGAAGCGGAACATTATATTACATCAATTATTAGCCTTCATCCAGCTTTCTGCATCGTGAACGCACATTTAGGATGAACTTCTTTGACTTTTGCCGAAGATACCGAGTTGGTATATTGTTATTCAAAACAGATCCTCCTTATTTGCCAGGTATATCAGATCTTTTTGTTTAATCTATTATTTATGAGATTAGGACCGCGGCTCGTCAAAGTGGCCACATCATATGTTACTTTCGATTGAATTTGACCGCCTACACTAACGACTCTACTCTAGGAACGTTTTCAATCTTTTAAGGGAAAGAGACCACTTATTAATCCGTATTGTCTGTAGTGGGACAGGGCGGATATGGCTCTTGAATGGAGCTTTGCCACAGGGACTTACGATTTATTTAATCTCAGAATAAATTGGGCCGCAAATTCATGTATTGGTAATCAGCTACAGATCCTAATATTATATCGAAATTATTTAACATTTGCAACATATTATTTATAAATCTTTTTAATAAAATGTAATACCAATATAACTTGTATTTATAGAATTTTCATAGTCCATGATTGAACTATGTAAATGACTTTTGATATATTTTTTATCTCGATTTTCTGCATTGCTGAATGTAATACCAATATAACTTGTATTTATAGAATTTTCATAGTCCATGATTGAACTATGTAAATGACTTTTGATATATTTTTTATCTCGATTTTCTGCATTGCTGAATGTTTCTTGCCATCTCCCCTCATCTGTGGCCTTTGTCCCCCTTCTCTCTCTCTCTCTTTCGCCCCCTTCTCTCTCTCTCTCTCTCTTTCTCATCACTCCAACTCTCCCTCTTCTACACCTCTCCCTTTCTCTTTCTTTTTTAACAAAAAATTGAATTTGATCAATGAATTTTTATGAAATGTCTATATGTTTGATTTTTTATTTATGTCATATTTTGTGTTATTTCAGTTTTAATTGTAATTGTATTGTGTCTTCGTGAAATGGATCGCAATTCAGCCATTGGCTGCGATGATCTTTTTAATAAATCATTTCTATTTCTATTTCTATATTGAAAATAAAGCTGTCCATAATTAACCCTTATGATGACCGTAAATCTATCATGCATGAAATGGTGTTCACTTACATTTATATCTTATTAGGCTTATTATCCGCCTTCATGGTTTTGGAAGATAGATCTTTATTGTAAGATGTGATGAAATAGATCATCATAATGCGTTATAAGACTTTGTTATTTTAAAAATTTTGACATTATTGCCATTTGCTCCAGATTTTGAAATAATATGAAACCAACAGCATGCCCAACTAGAAAACACTATACTTGCTATCAATGATTAACACGTCCATCCCCGATCCCTATTATGTTATAAATTAATAATAATTGGTTCTCATTTACCAAGAGTGTAGCCACATGAGTATTACTACTGCCCTTTATGTGTGCCCTAGCATTGTCGAGTACCCATTTCACACCCGTTAGTACCGGGCTGGGATTTGAACCAAGTACCGGGCTTAGATTGAGAGTCAAGTGAATGAACCACTTTACCAATACATTAATTTTTTTACAGTGTCACGTGAACACTGTTTTAACAATGGCAAAATATTAATTGAACAATGTAAAGAAATTGTAAAAATCTCGAAAGGAAGGGCATCTAGTGAAACTTTTCAAATTGCTACTTTTGAATAATTGGGGTTATATCATTTATATAATAATTATGTATATACTTTTTTCTCGAAATAAAGTCTATTCACGAAACGCACTCAGGAATCAAAGAAATACCAAATAAATCCTCCGTGTAGTATTTAAGACTTTTTGCTGAATGTCAATTCTATAGTGTAAAGAAATGAGACAGATGGGTAAAGAGACAGAAATATAATACATAATGGGTTACATTGGGCGAAGAAGGGCGTTCAAGGGGATCTTGAGCCAAAGGACGAATAGAGAAGATAGAATACGGAAAAGAGAGATAGCTTAAAAGAAGGAGAGAGATCTAGAGAGTGAGAAAGAGGACGGATAATAGTGAGAGAGAGAGAGAGAGAGAGAGAGAGAGGGAGAGAGAGAGAGAGAGAGATAAAGAATGAATAGAGAGAGAGAGAGAGAGAGACAGACAGATGGGGGGCGGGGGGGTGGGTGAGAGAGAGAGAGATGGAGGGAGGATTGAAGGGGGAGTCAGATAAAGAAATACTATAACGGGTAAGATGTAGAGCAAATAGAGAGGATAGATGAAGAGAAAGAGAGAGGGTGAGAGAGAGAGAGGGAGGGAGACAGAGAAGGAGTAGAGTGAAAGAGGGAGGGAGGGAGGAAAGTAAGAGAGATTTGTGGAGGGGTTTCGATAATAAAGACCGTAAAAGGGATAAATGGATAGAAAATAGAGAGTATAGATGAAGAGAATGACGAGGAGAGAGAGAGAGAGAGAGAGAGAGAGAGAGAGAGAGAGAGAGAAGGGAGCTAATGATACCTCATAGATATAAGATTAGTGGGAGATACGAAATTTAAGACAGAGAGTTTAAGTTCATGAAGATAGATAGAGAGAGAGAGAGAGAGGGGGGGGGGGGGAGGAAAGATAAATTGAAAGCGGGTAAGGAGGAATAAAGAGTAAAATAGGCGGTTATTTACAATTATAATGCACACTCGCTTCAAAATAGCGTTCTCAAAATATGTGTCGCTCACAAGCACGATTAGTTCATCAGAATAAAAAACCATGACATAAATCTACTGCATACCTTTCAAAGATCAATAGCATATAATAACATCTTCTCTATTAAACTACACATTTTGTACATTCGAAAGAAAACAAAGTGAAGACTTCTTTGACAAAGATATAACATTTTGACATTTTATTCAATTGCAACTTGGGATTACATAAATGAATGCAAGATTAACAACAATAATAAGAAGTTCCTTTCAGAGTTCATTAGTCGATGCAGTCGATGTCTAGAGGTTGACGTAGAAGACGTACGGATGATAACCCATCGGTGTGGAGAATGAAGACGGTGTGCGGTAAAGATGCCTTGCGTTATACCTGGATGTAGAGGGAGAAGGAGAGCGGCTGCTACGAGAGAGAAAGTCTACTGACATCAATGGACTGGTGGCGCCCTTTGTCGAGTCACGTGGTTTCTTTTGCTGGAGCTGGATGACGTCACGATACAAATGGTGTCGACCCGATGAAGCCATCGTTGAATCGGACCTCGATCGACTGCTTCGAGAGAGATAGTCAACAGAGAATGCAGGAGAATCGATGTTCATCTTCTTGGTGGGTGGTGTCGTCATGTCGACGTCGACGATGTCGCACATTGTCTTCCGCTTACGACCGATGACGGCCAAGTCGATAACTTGGGTTGGTTGAATGCGAGGATGGTCGATGTCGTCTTTCTTGATGATGGGTTGATGAGTAGAGCTCGAAAGAAGAGAGGCTCGACGGAGACGTGAACGACGATTCTGAAACCAGACCTCAAAATAAGCAAAAGAAAAAGAATGGAAGAAATCATCAATTAAATATCCAAAAATACAATCAACATCGACGTTCTATAGCATCATTATATTATTTCGTTCAGATACTAACTACAGTATTTCCAATTTAAATATAATCTTCATCAGTGACAGAAGAAAAGCATTTCGATTTAATAAGTTTAGTATGTTATATACCATAATAATTATCCCGTCATTCCGGGGATTGAAGCTAGTTTGTAATAAATAGAGGAAGCCTCAAGTCATAGAAGGAAAGGACAGCTTTCAATATAAATCTTTGCTTCACTTAGTTATTGACATTTAAAAAATATATATGTTTTGCTTATAAGTAGAAAGATATTTACCAGTATTCTGTCTTCTCCAAGTTTCAGACTTGAAGCTAGTTGTTCTCTTGTAGTGATACCAGGATATTGGTTGTCGTTGAACGCGGCCTCTAGAATCTGTAGCTGTAACTCGGTAAAGACGGTGGGACGTCGACGACGAGGGCGTTTGGTAGGAATGCTACTCGATGAAACTTGAGTGATCAGGGTGTAATCTGCCATTCTGATAAATAGTTGGAACGCGATTGATGATAGGTGATTGCTTGTTTGGAGCGAATAATTAGACTTGATGGTTGACTTAGCAGCTATTAGCGAATGATAACCATAACTGAGTACAGAAGCCCTTATCCGCTCTCTGCAGCGTTGATGCACTTTTCTATTGGTCGACTAAAGTGGCGAATAAGAATAAGGAAATGTGCCCTTTTAGAAAGGAGTACTTTGAACTATGCCGAAGATACCCGAGGACGATATTGTTATGACAAACAGATTCTCCTGATTTGTCAATTACATAAGGAGAGATTAGAGACACAATAACACGTCAGTAGGACGGCGGCGTTTCAAAGCGGCAAAGCTGTCTATTATCAGTGACCAAAGTGACCGCTTCTGTCAATTACGTTGTCAGTCTGTGGATGAAAAGAGACAATAGAACTTAATCCCTCACTCCTCTCAAATCATAGCTTTATGAACGAATGGAAATTTGGCGCTACAACAAGAAGTCTGAATCGCTATAGAGATTGACGGTTTCTGTAGGCCTTTTTGGGAATATCAAATTGCATAGCAGGCAAAATCCGAAGCCGCTAATTACGTTCAATGTGACAATCAAAATATATATATTTAGTGTAAAATATCGAAACTATATTATTTCCATTACGGTATTCTACGAACATGTTTAAGTTTGACATGTAGAGCCTTAGGTACTGAAATGTTTTCACTTAATCGACATTCTTTTTGACCGTTTCCTATATAATAAATTATAATGCAATGTAGTTAAACAAATTATGATAGTGCATGCCCTCTACATCATATAGCGTCTTTACTGACAACATTTTGCAATAATAATGCTTGATTTCACTATTGAGCGTTATAAAATGATGCACAAGATAATCGTGACAAAATATTAAAATGTCAACATTTAAAATATATGAATATTACGCTCACAATATCATGAATTTATAGGAATGTAAAAAGGAGAATGGTATTAGCAAAGGTTTGAATTGGGAAAGAAAAGATAACCAGTAGGTTTCTACGAAATCTATAACGAAAAAAATGTAGTCCTCGAGCGCTCGCGGATGTTTGGACATAGTTCCCTACCCCCACTTGCACTGCTCAACTGTGTATTGTAAATTTTGCCTATGGATGCTCATATTCCCAAGCAGTTTACTTTGTTAAAATGTAATTATTAATCAAATACGTAAGAATTTTCTTTTCGTTTTTTCTCCATTTCCTTTTTTGTGTGTGGAGTAATCCACACAAAACAAGCTTTGCTTTTTGATAAGTGTATTCTCTTTTCCTTTAAACTTAATTCATGATATGTTTAATGGCATATATTTTGTATAGTTTTGAATACTTATCGACATTTAAGTTGTATAAACAAATGTCATTTGATATTCATTTTTTTGTAAGCATTTAAAAAATATTGTGATTGAGTTATGGCAATAAAATTATTTGAATTGAATGGCATTGAATGGAAAAGGTCCTCGACTATAATTATTTTTAAATAGTTGTCATTAAATTTAAGCCCTATTCGGAGAATCAACTGAGACACTATTGTCATGTATGATTTGAGGGTGATGGTCCGGAGCATCACTATGATAGAGAAAGAAAGTGATTGACAGTGGACTACAGGAAGAAAGAAGCACGTGTGAGGAGGAGGTCTTCTACAAGACATTTAGCCAAAGAGAGTGTGAATAAAAATGAAGATGGAAAATGGGGACAGAAAGACACACTAAGAAAGTAAGAGATAGAGTGAGAGAGGGAGAGAGAAGCAGGAAGGGGTGATTTTAACAGAGAAAACGCAGAGAAAGAAAGCGATGAACGGATAGAGATCGAGATCGAGATACAGGGAAGCGGTATAAGAGACCAAAAGGAAAATAAAGGAAGAGAGAGAGAGAGATAAATAGAGAGAGATAAAGAGAGAGAGAGAGAGAGAGAGAGAGAGAGAGAGAGATAAGAGGGGATGATGAAATGTTTGAATAGATGGAGATTGATAAACATAATTATAGAGATAGGGAGAGGGGAGATAACACAGAGAGAGAGTAAGACCGAATAAGGAAATAAAGACACAGTGAAAACGACAAAGACAGAGAACGAAATTCAAAATTAAATTTATTAGAAGACTTATAGTCAGGTGGCTTAGTGAAATTATCGTTACCAACCGGATACAAGCGCCATTTTTGGTACAGGGCTTCCTTAGGACCCACTGATCGATATGTAGGAGCCCCCGGCAAAAAAATCAAATAGGGATGTCGTGGGCGGGGGCGTCGTCCCGGAGCCCCCAAATAAGAAATGTGGTATAACATAACATTGATTTGTTGTTGTACAAATGCAATTTTTGGTACAGGGTTTCCTTGGGACTTACTGAACAATATTAGGATAGTAGCCCCCTGCAAACATGTAATATAAGGATATGGTGGACGAGGGCGTCGTTCCAGAGCCCCCAAATAAGAAATAAGGTAAACTACATTGAGTTGTTGCTGTACAAACGATTTTTTTTTGGTACAGAGCTTGCTTAGGACATTCTGAAAGATGTTAAGGTAGGAGACCCCAACAAAATATTATAAAAGTCCGCTTTGGGGGCGGGGGCGCAGAGAGGGGGAAGACCGAAGGAAATAAAGACACAGTGAAAACGACAAAGATAGAGAACGAAATTCAAAATTAAATTTATAAGAAGACTTATAGTCAGGTGGCTTAGTGAAATTATCGTTACCGGCCGGATACAAGCGCCATTTTTGGTACGGCGCTTCCTTATGACCTTCTGAACGATGTGAGCCGGCATTATATTTATATATGTGTGAATGGGGGCGGGGCCTCGTGCCAGAGCCCCCATGTTATATATAATGTAAGATCACATTGGTTTGTGGTTATACGACTTTCTGTTTTTGGTTAAGGGCTCTCTTAGGATAGGTCCTACTGAACGTTATTGAGGAAGGAGCCCCTAAAAAAAATCACTTAAGAGTGAAGGGGGCAGGGGCGTTGTTCCGGAGTCCCCACATCATGTAAAGTGCATAATCACATTGATATTTGTTTAAATCTGAATACTGAATACTACTGAAAAGGAGTTCATTCAAAATAACATTGATTTGGTGTTGTACACATGCCATATTTGGTACAGTGCTTCTAAGGACTAACTGAACGATATTAGGGTTTCTGCACGGTGAACGCACATTTAGGATGAACTTCTTTGACTTTTGCCGAAGATACCGAGTTAGTATATTGTTATTCAAAACAGATCCTCCTTATTTGCCACGTATATCAGATCTTTTTTGTTTAATCTATTATTTATGAGATTAGGACCGCGGCTCGTGAAAGTGGCAACGGCATCTTTTACTTTCGATTGAATTTGACCGCTTACACTAACGACTCTACTATAGAAACATTTTCAATCTTTTATGGGAAAGAGACCATTTATTAATCTGTATTGTCTGTAGTGGGAGAGAGCGGATATAGCTCTTGAATGGAGCTTTGCCTTAGGGACTTACGATTTATTTAATCTCGGAATGAATTCGGCCGGTCCATAAAATTCATCTGCCTTATCACAGTATTGATAATTAGCTATCCTAATATTATATCGACATTATTTTACATTTACAACATATTTATAAATATTTTTAATAAAATGTAATACCAATATAAATTATATTTTTAGAATTTCACAGTCCATGATTGTAAATTTAACTATGTAAATGACTTTTGATAGTTTTTATCTCGATTTTCTGCATTTGTCTGTCTCTTCCCCCTTCATCTCTCTTTTTCTCTCTCTCTCTTTCGTTCCCCTTCTCTCTCTTTCTCCCTCTTTTCCTCTCTTTTTCTCTCTTTTTCTCACGTATCCTAATATTATATCGACATTATTTTACATTCCAACATAATGAAAATAAAGCTGTCCATAATTAACCATAATGATGACCGTAAATCTATCATGCATGACATGATGTTCACTTACATTTAATATCTTATTAGGCTTATTAGTGTAAGATGTGATGAAATAGATCATCATAATGCGTTAAAAGACTTTGATATTTGAACATGTTAATATCATTGCCATTTGCTCCAGATTTTGAAAGATTATGAAACCAACTGCATGCCCAACTATAGAAAACGTTATACTTGCGGTCAATAATTAATAACACGTGTCCCTCCCCGATCCCTATTATGTTATAAATAAATAATAATTGGTTCTCATTTACCAAGAGTGTAGCCACATGAGTACTATTACTGCCCTGCATGTGTGCCCTAGCATTGTCGAGTACCCATTTCACACCCTGACTTATGTAGAGTGTCGTTAGTACCGGGCTGGGATTTGAACCAAGTACCGAGCTTGGATTGAGAGTCAAGTGAATGAACCATTTTACCAACAAAAAAAAAAAATCCTTTTTTTTTGTTTACAGTGTCACGTGAACACTGTTTTAACAATGGCAAATATTCATTCAACAATGTAAAGAAATGGTAAAAATCTCACAAGGAAGGGCATCTACACTGTAAAAAAATAATAGTCGAAATAACTCAATAAAATTGAGGAAAAGAATTGCCTTATTTTTATTAAGTAAATATTACCTACGGCATCTTAAGTAGAATTTACTATTATGCTGAATACATTTGTACTCAGTTAAATCGTGTTACATTAACGTAAATAATTTAAGTATTGTAATCATTTTAGATAATTAAAAAAAAAGCTATGATAGGATTACATATTGCACGATTTGGTACCCATCTAATCTAACAAGTAACATCCACTAATCATTCACTACTCCTATTTACCACCATCACAAACTATTACATACGCTTCAATTCGACACATATTGAAAGGCTCCAAATTTTATATATACTTGATCGTAGCATCTTAAAAGGAAAATTGGTTGACAATTTCCTGAAATATCAAGTTTTTATTTGTTTTGAACTGGGTAACAATTAAAAATTGTCTTGTCTTTGCTTAGCCATGTTAAATGAATTAGTAAATGTTTTAAAGTCCTTAAATTTTCATTCAACCACAAAAAAGAATTGTTTTATTTAAAAAATAGTTTAATTTGGTCTTAATGAATATTCATATTATGTAAATATTTCTATTACGCACTGCATCGGTCCTTACTTTAAAAAGATAAGAATAATTAACATAAATTGTTTGAGTAATACGTATAATTTCTGATTTTGAGTTAAAATTACTAAATTAATACAAGCTGAAATTACTTATGTTCTTATGTATTCGATTTTACTTAAATATTCCACGTATGTTCTACAAAATTCAAAGTTTAAGTTAGCAAGACTTAAATTTAGTGCATAAGTGGCAAAACTAATGTTTTCAAGTAAATTCTACATGGAAAAAATACGTAAAAATTACCAATGAACACATTCTTTTTTACAGTGTAGTGAAACTTGCTACTTTGGAATAATTGGGGTAATGTAATTTATATTTATATAATATGTATATACATTTTTCTCAAAATAAAGTCTATTCACGAAACGCACTCAGGAATCAAAGAAATATCAAATAATTCCTCCGTGTAGTATTTACGACTTTTTGCTGAATGTCAATTCTATAGTGTGAAGAAATGAGACAGATGGGTAAAGAGACATAAATATAATACATACGGGTTACATTGGGCGAAGAAGGGCGTTCAAGGGGATCTTGAGCCAAATGACGAATAGAGAAGATAGAATACGGAAAAAAGAGATAGCTTAAGAGAAGGAGAGTGAGAAAGAGAGACGGATACAAGTGAGAGAGAGAGAGAGAGAGAGAGAGAGAGAGAGAGAGATGGGGGCGGGGTGAGATTGAGAGAGATGGAGGGAGGATAGAAGGGGGAGTCAGATAATGAAATACTGTAAACGGGTAAGATGTATAGCAAATAGAGAGGATAGATGAAGAGAACGAGAGAGAGAGAGAGAGAGAGAGAGAGAGAGAGACAGAGAAGGAGTAGAGTGAAAGAGGGAGGTAGGGAGGAGAGTGAGAGAGAATGGTGGAGAGGTTTCGATAAAAAGACTGTAAAAGGGATAAATGGATAGAAAATAGAGAGTATAGAATGAAGAGAATGACAAGGAGAGAGAGAGAGAGAGAGAGAGAGAGAGAGAGAGAAGGGTACTCAAGATACCTCATATTAGTTATTTACAATTATAATGCACACTCGCTTCAAAATAGCGTTCTCAAAATATGTGTCGCTCTCAAGCACGACTAGGTCATCAGAATAAAAAACATGACATAAATCTACTGCATACAACATAATACATCTTCTCGATTAAACTACACATTTTGTATGATTCGAAAGAAAACAAAGGAAAGACTTCTTTGACAAAGATATAACATTTTGACATTTTATTCAATTGCTACTTGGGATTACATAAATGAATGCATTGTTTACCGTGAAGGCAAGATTAGTATTTAATAATAAGAAGTTCCTTTCAGAGTTCATTAGTCGATGCAGTCAAGGTCTATAGAGGTTGACGTAGAAGACGTACGGATGATAACCCGTCGGTGTGTAGAATGAAGACGGCGTGCGGTAAAGATGCTCTGCGTTATACCTGGATGTAGAGGGAGAAGGAGAACGTGGTGTCTTTTGCTGGAGCTGGATGACGTCAGGATACAAGTGGTGTCGACCCGATGAAGTCATCGTTGATTCGGATGTCGATCGACTGCTTCGAGAGAGAAAGTCAACAGAGAATGCAGGAGAAACAATGTTCATCTTCTTGGTGGGTGGTGTCTGGTCGGCGTCGACGATGTCGCACGGTGTCTTCCGCTTACGAGCGATGACGGCCAAGTCGATAACTTGGGATGGTTGGATGCGAGGATGGTCGATGTCGTCTTTCTTGATGACGGGTTGGTGAGTAGAACTCAAAAGAAGAGAGGCTCGACGGAGACGTGAACGACGGTTCTGAAACCAGACCTGCAAATAGGCAAAAGAAAAATAATGTAAGAAATCATCAATTAAATATCCAAAAATACAATCAATATCGACATTTCATAGCATCATTATTTCGTTCAAATAACTACAACTTTTTCAAATTTAATATCATTTTCATCAGTGGAAGAAGGAAAGCATTTTGATTTCACTATATATAGCTTTTAATAAGTTTAGTATGTAATAAATCATTATAATTATCTTTTCATTCCGAAGATTGAAACTAGTTTGTAATAAATAGAGGAAGCCTCAAGTAAATAATAGGACAGCTTTCAATGTTTGTTTGTTTGTTTGATTGATTTTATTTCTGCGTTCAAAAGTATACAAATTCAAAGTCAAAGTATAAAATTTCGAACAATAACAAATACAATGAATACAATGTTTACAAAAGTAATTAAATAAAAAATCATGTAAAATTATATCATTCGATAAACATGTACGAAGCATACAATAACATAAGAAATATGAAATATTTTCAATAAATTAGAGAGGTAATTTGGAACGCAGGAGACCACCATCGTGAGCGGTTAGGCTGGAGATGGATGGCGGCCTCGTAAAAAGAATTGGCGACATAACTCTCTTCGAAAAACTGAGTGACCAAGAGGGTGCGGTGCAAGTGCAGGTGCAGTGAGCAGTTGCATGATAAAGAATAAATAAGTCACGGTTTTGTTATACTAATTTAAAAAGAGGGGAGCATATGATTGTATTATTTGTCGTTTAAGTGTAGCTTTTAAGGATGGTTGAACAAGACTTTATGTTGTCGGGTAAATCATTCCAAATGTCCGGGCCAGAATGTCTAACAGATTTGTGTGTTATTGATAATTTGGGGGTTGTAAGATGGAAGTTTCCAGATATGCGAGTAGAGTGTGAATGAACGGAATTATTAAACCTAAACATGTTATCAAAGGATGGTGGAAGCAGATTATTAATGTACTTAAACATAATAACTGCTACTTGAGTAGTGTTCAGATCGAAAATTTGTAGTGTTTTAAGTTCATAGAATAAAGGATCAGTGTGAGCTAAGAAATGCGAACCTGTACAAATACGTATGGCTTTCTTTTGCAGTTTGAAAATAGAATTAATTTTTGTCGAACCACAATTTGCCCATACATTATTACAATATGTTATATACGGGAGAACTAGTGAATTATATAGTAGGAATAAGGTTGCATGGGGTATAATAAACTTTAACTTGGAGATTATTCCAATACTTTTGGAAATGCACATTGTAACTTGGTGTAAATGATCATTCCAAGTCAAGGCTTCATCTATAAGAACACCCAAAAACTTGGAATTAGTTTTCTTCTCTAGTAGCATACCATCGATTTTAATATGTATAGGTGTTTCTGTATTATGAGAATGATGTTTAAAATACATGAAATGAGTTTTTTTTTGTATTAAGTGAAAGTTTATTGGATTTAAACCAATCTGATACTTTGTTAATTTCATAATTCAAAGTATTGTTTAACGAATTAAGGTCTTTATGGGAATAAAAGATATTTGTATCATCGGTCAAATAAGATAAAAGAAAGAAAGGGGGATGTATTGATAATATCATTTACATAAAGAAGAAATAACAGTGGACCTAAGATGGAGCCTTGAGGTACACCGCATTGAATTAAAAGAGGATCAGAATCATAACTATTAAATGTAACATATTGTCTTCTGTTTGTTAAATAATCTTTAACCCATAAGAGTGGCTGACCCCGAATTCCATAATGACTGAGTTTGGAGAGTAGAATAGCGTGATTGAGCGTATCAAATGCTTTACTCAAGTCACAGAATATACCTATAACATGCTCTTTGTTAGCTATGGCACTTGTAATTTTGTCATAAATTTGAATTAATGCTAAGTCAGTTGAGTAATTTTTTCTGAAGCCATATTGATTTGAATTGAGTATTTTGTGTTTAGCGATAAATTTGTGTAGCCTATTATGAACGATCTTTTCTAAGACTTTGGATATACTTGGAAGTAGGGAAATTGGACGATAGTTACTAATTTCGTGAGGATCATCTTTTTTGAGAATGGGGTTGACTTTAGCTAGTTTTAATAGATCAGGGAAAACACCTTGCGATAACGAGTGATTAAATATGTGAGTTAAAGGCTTTGCAAGTGGATACATTATTTCTTTTAGAAGAGACATACTTATTTTATCAAAACCGTGCGATTTTGAGTTGTTAAGAGATTGGGTAATGTTAATAATTTCGCTAGGATTTGTCGGATTTAAAAAGAGAGACTCTTGGTTTTGATTGGAAAGATAGTCTTTAAAGTGAGCGTGAGTTCTATTAATTTTGCTGGCGAGTTCAGGGCCGATATTCGTAAAAAATGAGTTAAATGAATTTGCATGAAGACTAGGATCATGTATTTTAGTGCCATTTAATGTGATATTATCCGTGGGTGGGGGATTTGTTTTTTTTCCCATTACCTCTTTGATAATTTTCCAAGTTGCAGTTGTGTTTGAACTGGCCTTTTTTATTTTATTAGAAAAATGCAATCTACGGGATATACGGATAAGTTTTGTTAATTTGTTTCGATAAATTTTATATGTGTTTAGGTTAGTGTCAGTTGGATTGTGTAAATGTAATTTGTAGAGGCGATTGCGTGTTTGTATTGATTTCAATAAACCTTTCGTTATCCAAGGATTCCTGGGTTTATTTCGCTTATTACTCATTTTGCCTAAAGGAATATTCTTTTCATAATAATATTGCAATTTGTTACTAAAATGTTTATATGCAGTATTGACATCATTTACACTATATACCTCAGCCCATCCCTCGAAAAATAAATCCTGTTTCAGCAATTCTATATTACGTTTGGATTCTTTGCGATATATAATCTCATCAAATGATTTACGGCCAGATCGTTTGCATTCACAAGTTAAAAATATGGGTAGGTGATCCGACACTTCAGAACACAATATTCCACCGATGGTTTTGTTGTTATGTACGTTTGAAAAAATATTGTCAATCTGAGTTGATGAATGTGGATTTATTCTGGTGGGTTTATTAATAATCGAAAAAAAAGCCGTATGAATGCATCAACTGCATACAATTGGTTGAGTTACTGTTATCAGATGAGGGTGAGAAGTTGATGTTAAAGTCACCAAGGATAAAATTGTGTTTATTTTCATCCAAAGAATATTTGCTTGACATACTCGTTTCGCTGCATCCTTTACAGACCAGAAAACCTCAATTCATCATTTGTATATCTTTGTTTCACTAAGTTATTGATACAGTATTTTGTATACAAATAAATATATATATATATTTTGCTTATAAGTAGAACGATATTTACCAGTATTCTGTCTTCTCCAAGTTTCAGACTTGAAGCAAGTTGTTCTCTAGCAGTGATATTAGGATATTGGTTGCCGTTGAACGCGGTCTCTAGAATCTGTAGCTGTAAGTCAGTAAAGACGGTGGGACGTCGACGACGAGGGCGTTTGGTAGGAATACTACTCGATGAAACTTGAGTGATCATGGTGTAATCTGCCATTCTGATAAATGGTTGGAACGCGATTGATGATAGGCGATTACTTGTTTGGAACGAATAATTAGACTTGATGGTTGACTTAGCAGATATTAGCGAATGATTATGATAACTGAACCCTTATCCCTCTCTGCAGCGTTGATGCACTTTTCTATTGGTCAACTAAAGTGTCCAATAAGAATAAGGAAATGCGTCCTTTAAGAAATAAGTACTTTGAATTATGCCGAAGATACCCGAGGACGATATTGTTATGTTAATTTGTTCGTCAATTACATAAGGAGAGATTAGAGACACAATAACACGGCAGTAGGACCGCGGCGTTTCAAAGCGGTAAAGCTGTCTATTATCAGTGACCAAAGTGACCGCTTGTGTCAATGACGTTGTCAGTCTACATGTGGATGAAAAGAGACAATAGAACTTAATACCTCACTCCTCCCAAATCATAGCTTTATGAATGAATGGAAATTTGGCGATACAACAAGAAGTCTGAATCGCTATAGAGATTGACGGTTTCTGTAGGTCTTTTGGGAAATATCAAATTGCATAGCAGGCAAAATCCGAAGCTGCCGATTACGTTCAATGTGACAATCAACAACGATATATTTAGTGTAAAATATCGAAACTATATTATTTCCATTACGGTATTCTACGAACATGTATAACTTTGACATGTAGAGCCTTAGGTACTGAAATGTTTTCACTTAATCGACATTCATTTTGATCGTTTTCTATAATGAAATGTAGTAAAACAAATTGTATCTACTTCACTGACCAAAATTTGCAATGCTTCTTTTCACTTTTTAGCGCTAAATAATGATGTACAAGATTATAGTGATTGACAGTGGAATACAGGGAAAAAGAGGCACGTGTGTGGAGTAGGTCTTCTATTTGACCTTTAAACAAAGAAATTGTAGATAAAATAGAAGATGGAAATGGATACAGAAAGAGAGGTCGAGAGAGAGAGAGAGAGAGAGAGTAGGGAAGCTGAGATTTTAACGGAGGAAATACAGAAAAAGAGAGTGATGAACGGAAAGAGAGAGAGAGAGAAATGAGAAAGAGTGAGATCGAGATACAGGGAAGTGGTATAAATGACCAAAAGGGAAAAAGGAAGAGAGAGAGAGAGAGAGAGAGAGAGAGAGAGAGAGAATTAGGATGATGCAATGTTTGGACAGATGGAAATTGATAGACAACATTTAAGAAAAAGTGAGAGGGGAGATAAAACACAGAGAGAGAGAGAGAGAGAGAGAGGGCAAGACACTAAAAAACGAAAACACGGTGAAAACGTGAGAGAGAGAGAACGAAATTCAAAATGACATTTTATTAGAAGACTTCGCCCCATCAAGCTTTCGGCGCCGTGAACGCACTTTTCTATCGATCAATAAAAGAAGCCAACAGGACTATTGGAAGAATGTCAATTTAGGATGAACTTCAGTGACTTTCCGGCAAATACCGGGTCGGTATATTGTTATTCAAAACAGATCCTCCTAATTTACTAGGTATATTATGTCATTTGCTTTAATCCAGAATTTGATCTTTTGTGTAGGAGATTATGACCGCGGCGTATCAAAGCGGTAACGTGGTCATTTATCTTCGATCGGCCAGGTACATTATTGGCTTAATCCAAGCTTTAATCTATTGCATAGGATATTAGGACAGCCTTGTGTCAAGGTAGTAACGCCATCTTTTACCCTCGATTGAATTTGACCGCTAACGCTAACGACTCTGCTCAAGGAACGTTTTCAATCTTTTAAGGGAAAGAGACCATTTATTAATCCGTATTGTCTGTAGTGGGAGAGGGCGGATATGGCTCTTGAATGGAGCTTTGTCTTTGAGACTTACGATTTATTTAATCTCAGAATGAATTGGGCCGCTCCATCAAAATCATCTGCCTTATCACAGTATTGATAATTAGCTATGTATCCTAATATTATATCGACATTATTTTACATTCCCAACATAATGAAAATAAAGCTGTCCAATTATTAATCCTAAATGATGACCGTAAATCTATAATGCATGATATGATGTTCACTTACATTTAATATCTTATTAGGCTTATTAACCGCATTCATGGTTTTGGTAGAAAGGTTTTTATTGTAAGATGTGATCAAATAGATCATCGTAATGCGTTATAAGACTTTGATATTTTAAACATTTTGACATTATTGCCATTTGCTCCAGATTTTGAAAGAATATGAAACCAACTGCATGCCCAACTAGAAAACAATATACTTGCTGTAAAAGATTAACACGCGTCCCTCCTCTCCCTATTATGTTATAGATAAATATTAATTTGTTCTCATTTACCAAAAGTGTAGCCACATGAGTACTATTGCTGCCATTAAGGTGTGCCCTAGCATTTCACACACTCACTTAACATGTAGAGTGGCGTTAGTACCGGGCTAGGATTTGAACCAAGTACCGAGCTTGGATTGAGAGTCACGTGAATGAACCACTTTACCAAAACATTCATTTTTGTTTACAGTGTCACGTTCACACTGTTTTGACAATGGCAAAATATAAATTTAACAATGTAAAGAAATTGTAAAAATCTCGAAAGGAAGGGCATCTAGTGAAACTTTGCAAAATGCTACTTTTTGATAATTGGGGTAATACATATTTATGTATTTTGTAAAAAAAAAAAATCTCCAAATAAAATCTATTCGCGAAACGCACTCAGAAATCAAAGAAATACCAAATAATACCTTCTTGTAGTATTTAAGACTTTTTGCTGAATGTCAATTCTATATGTTGTTTTGTTAATAGTGTGAATTGGGACAGATAGGTAAAGAGACAGAAATAGACTACATATGGGGTACATTGGAGAATAACTGAAACTTGTGAGCAAGGAGAAGATAGAAGACGGAAACAAAAGAGATAGATTAAGAGAAGGAGAGATTGAAAGTGAGAAAGATTGACGGAGAATAGAGAGCGAGAGAGAGAGAGAAAGAGAGATGGGGAGGGGTTAGATCATCAAGACTGTAATAGGGATAAATGGATAGAAAAGAGAGAGAGAGGATTGATGGAGAGAATGACGAGAGAGAGAGAGAGAGAGAGACAGATAAGGAGTAGAGTGAAAGAGGGAGGAAGGAGAGTAAGAGAGATAGGGGGAGGGGTTTCGATGATAAAGACTGTAATATGGATAAATGGATATAAAATAGAGAGTATAGATGAAGAGAGAATGACGAAGAGAGAGAGATAGAGAGAGAAGGGGTGGTGAGAGAGAGAGAGAGAGAGAGAGAGAGAGAAGGGGACACGAGATACCTCATAATAGATATAAGATTTATAGAGAATGGGAGATACGAAAGTTAAGACAGAGAGTTTAAGATCATGAAGATAGTTAGAAAGATAGATAGATAGATAGAGAGGGAGGAAAGATAGATTAAAACCGGGTAAGGAGGAATAAAGAGTAAAATAGGTGGTTATTTACAATTATAATGCACACTCGCTTCAAAATAGCGTTCTCTAAATATGTGTCGCTCACAAGCACGATTAGGTCATCAGAATCAAAAACATGACATAAATCTACTGCATACCTTTCAAAGATCAATAGCATATAATAACATCTTCTCTATTAAACTACACATTTTGTATATTCGAAAGAAAACAAAGTAAAGACTTCTTTGACAAAGATATAACATTTTGACATTTTATTCAATTGCAACTTGGGATTACATAAATGAATGCAAGATTAACAACAATAATAAGAAGTTCCTTCCGGAGTTCATTAGTCGATGCAGTCAGTGTCTAGAGGTTGACGTAGAAGACGTACGGATGATAACCCGTCGGTGTGGAGAATGAAGACGGTGCGCGATAAAGATGCTCTGCGTTATACCTGGATATAGAGGATGAAGGAGAGCGGCTGCTACGAGAGAGAAAGTCTACTGACATCAATGGACTGGTGGCGCCCTTTGTCGAGTCACGTGGTGTCTTTTGCTGGAGCTGGATGACGTCACGATACAAGTGGTGTCGACCCGATGAAGTCATCGTTGAATCGGATGTCGGTCGACTGCTTCGAGAGAGATAGTCAACAGAGAACGTGGAAGTAACGATGTTCATCTTCTTGGTGGGTGGTGTCGTCTGGTCGACGTCGACGATGTCGCACATTGTCTTCCGCTTACGACCGATGACGGCCAAGTCGATAACTTGGGCTGGTTGAATGCGAGGATGGTCGATGTCGTCTTTCTTGATGACGGGATGATGAGCAGATCTCGAAACAAGAGAGGTTCGACGGAGACGTGAACGACGATTCTGAAACCAGACCTGAAAATAAGCAAAAGAAAAAGAATCGGAGAAATTAATCGAATGGAATGGGAGAAGGAATTAAATGTCCACAACTACAATCAATATCGACGTTTCATAGCCTCGTTCGTTCATTCAGATAACTACAGCCAATTCCTATTCAATATAATCTTCATCAGTGGTAGAAGGAAAGCATTTTGATTTAACTATAGCTTTTATAAGTTAAATATGTTATAAATCATAAAATCCCTGTCATTCCGTAGATTGAAGCTATTTTTTCAAAAAGAAAAGAAAAGAGGAAGCCAAAGGTCAAAGAAAGAAAGAACAGCTTTCAATCTAAATCTATGTTTTACCTAGTTATTGATATTTGTATAAAAAAGAATATATATATTTTGCTTAAGTAGAAAGATATTTACCATTATTCTGTCTTCTCCAAGTTTCAGACTTGAAGCCAGTTGTTCTCTAGCAGTGATACCAGGATACTGGTTGTCGTTGAACGCGGTCTCTAGAATATGTAGCTGTAACTCGGTGAAGACGGTGGGACGTCGACGACGAGGGCGTTTGGTAGGAATGCTACTCGATGAAGCTTGCGTGATCATGGTGTAATCTGCCATTCTGATGAAGTATTGGAACGCGATTGATGATAGGTGATTAGTCTTGTTTGGAGCGAATAATTAGACTTGGTGGTTGACTAAGCAGCTATAAGCGAATGATTACGATAACTGAGTACAGAAGCACTTATCCGCACTCTGCAGCGTTGACGCACTTTTCTATTGGTCGATTAACGTAGCAAATAGGAATAAGGAAATGCGTCCTTTAAGAAATAAATACTTTGAATTATGCCGAAGTTACCCGAGGACGATATTGTTACGTTCAACAGATCCTCCTGATTCGTCAATTACATAACGAGAGATTAGAGACACAATAACACGGCAGTAGGACCGCGGTGTGCAAAGCGGCAAAGCTGTCTATATTATCAGTGACTGAAGTGACCGCTTGTGTTACTGACGTTGTCAGTCTGTGGATGTAAAGAGACAATAGGACTTAATCCTTCACTCTTCCAAATGAATAAATGGAAATTTGGCGCTACAACAAGAAGTCTGAATCGCTATAGAGATTGACGGTTTCCGTAGAACCTTTTGGGGAATATCAAATTGCATAGCAGGCAAAATCCGAAACCGCCAATTACGTTCATTGTGACAATCAAAAATGATATAGTGTAAAATATCGAAATTATATTATTTCCATTACGGTATTCTACGAACATGTATAAGTTTGACATGTAGAGCCTTAGGTGCTGAAATGCTTTCACTTAATCGACATTCATTTTGATCGTTTTCTATAATGAAATGTGGTAAAAGAAATTGTATCTACTTTACAGACAAAATTTTGCAATGCTTCTTTTTAACTATTTAGCGCTAAATAATGATGTACAAGATAATAGTGACAAAATATATAGATATTACGCCTGAGAATATAGGAGTGTCAAAATGAGAAAGATATTTGCAAAGGTTTGAAATTGGAAAGAAATGTTAACTTTTGATAACCTTGCTTGTTTTCATAATACCAATATCCACCATGGGGCGGGAAAGGGCGGGGAAAAAGAAAAAAATGGAAAAAAAGGGGGAAAAAAGAAAGAATAGGGCCGAGAATCAACTGAGCCACTACTGATTTGAGTGTGCTGAACCGGAGCATCGCTATAATAGAGAAAGAAAGTGATTGGCAGTGAAATACAGGAAGAAAGAAGCACGTGTGTGGAGTAGGTCTTCTACTAGACCTTTAGCCAAAGAAATTTTAGAAAAAATAGCAGATGGAAAATGGATACAGAAAGAGAGAGTGAGAGAGAGAGAGTAGGGAAGCTGAGATTTTAACGGAGGAAATGCAGAAAAAGAGAGTGGTGAACGGAAAGAGAGAGAGAGAGAAATGAGGAAGAGTGAGATCGAGATACAGGGAAGTGGTATAAGACACCAAAAGGGAAAAAGGAAGCGTGTGTGTGTGTGTGTGTGTATGTGTGTGTGTGTGTGTGAGAGAGAGAGAGAGAGAGAGAGAGAGAGAGAATTAGGATGATGAAATGTTTGGACAGATGGAAATTGATAGACAACATTTAAGAGAAAGTGAGAGGGGAGATAAAACAGAGAGAGCAACACTAAAAAACGAAGACACAGTGAAAACGAGAAAGAGAGAGAACGAAATTCAAAATTACATATATTAGAAGACTTAGTAGTTATTAAAGAATTATCATATGATAACTATGTACATTAATCTTTTGCCCCATCAAGCTTTCTGCCCCGTGAACGCACTTTTCTATTGGTCAATAAAGGAAGCCAACAGGACTATTGGAAGAATGTCAATTTAGGATGAACTTCTTTGACTTTCCCGCAGATACCGGGTCGGTATATATATTGTTATTCAAAACAGATCCTCCTAATTTACTAGATATATTATGTAATTTGCTTTAATCCAGGCTTTGATCTCTTGTGTAGGAGATTATGACCGCGGCGTATCAATTAAAGCGGTAGCGTGTCATTTATCTTCGATCGGCCAGGTACATTAGGTGAATTGACTTAATCCAGGCTTTAATCTATTGCATAGGATATTAGTACCGCTATGTGTCAAGGCAGTAACACCATCTTTTACCTTCGATTGAATTTGACCGCTTGCGCTAACGACTCTACTAATGAAACGTTTTCAATCTTTTAAGGGAAAGAACTATATTAATCCGTATTGTCTGTAGTGGGAGAGGGCGGATATGGCTCTTGAATGGAGCATTGCCTTAGTGATTTACGATGTATTTAATCTCAGAATGAATTGGGCCGCTCCATCAAATTCATCTGCCTTATCACAGTATTGATAATTAGCTACGTATCCTAATATTATATCGACATTATTTAACATTCCCAACATAATGAAAATAAAGCTGTCTAATTATTAATCCTAATGATGACCGTAAATCTATCATGCATGATTATGATGTTCACTTACATTAAATATCTTATTAGGCTTATTAGCCGCTTTCATGGTTTGGAACAATATTTTTAATCGTAAGATGTGATGAAATAGATCATCATAATGCGTTATAAACTTTGATATTTGAACATTTTGACATCATTGCTATTTGCTCCAGATTTTGAAAGAATATGAAACCAACTGCATGCCCAACTAGAAAACACTATACTTGCTATCAATGATTAACACGTCCATCCCCGATCCCTATTATGTTATAAATGAATAATAATTGGTTCTCATTTACCAAGAGTGTAGCCACATGAGTATTACTACTGCCCTTTATGTGTGCCCTAGCATTGTCGAGTACCCATTTCACACCCGTTAGTACCGGGCTGGGATTTGAACCAAGTACCGAGCTTGGATTGAGAGTCAAGTGAATGAACCATTTTACCAAAACATTCATTTTTGTTTACAGTGTCACGTTAACACTGTTTTGACAATGGCAAAATATTAATTTAACAATGTAACGAAATTGTAAAAATATCGAAAGGAAGGGCATCTAGTGAAACTTGCTACTTTTGAATAATTGGGGTAATATCATTTATATTTATATAATATGTTTATACTTTTTTCTCGAAATAAAGTCTATTCACGAAACGCACTCAGGAATCAAAGAAATATCAAACAATTCCTCCTTGTAGTATTTATGACTTTGCTGAATGTCAATTCTATAGTGTGAAGAAATGAGACAGATGGGTAAAGAGACAGAAATATAATACATAATGGGTTACATTGGGCGAAGAAGGGCGTTCAAGGGGATCTTGAGCCAAAGGACGAATAGAGAAGATAGAATACGGAAAAGAGAGATAGCTTAAGAGAAGCTTAAAAGAAGGAGAGAGAGAGAGAGAGAGAGTGAGAAAGAGAGACGGGTAAAAGTGAGAGAGAGAGAGAGAGAGGGGGAGAGAGAGACAGAGAGAGAGAGAGAGAGAGAGGGGGAGGGGAGAGAAAGAGAGATGAGGGGGGGGGGGGGAGAGGGGTTGAGAGAGAGAGAAAGATAAGGGAGGATAGAAGAGGGAGTCAAATAATGAAATACTGTAAACGGGTAAGATGTATAGCAAAATAGAGAGGATAGATGAAGAGAACGAGAGAGAGAGAGACAGAGAGACAGACAGAGAAGGAGTAGAGTTAAAGAGGGAGAGAGGTAGGGGAGTGAGAGAGATTGATGGAGGGGTTTCGATAATAAAGACTGTAACAGGGATTTAAAATGGATAGAAAATAGAGAGTATAGATGTAGAGAATGGGAGATACGAAAGTTAAGACAGAGAGTTTGAGATCATGAAGATAGATAGATGGAGAGAGAGAGAGAGAGAGAGAGAGGGGGGGGGGGAGGAAAGATAGATTGAAAGCGGGTAAGGAGGAATAAAGAGTATATAGGTGTTTATATAGTATTTACAATTATACTGCACACTCGCTTCAAAATAGCGTTCTCAATATATGTGTCGCTCACAAGCACGATTAGGTCATCAGAATTAAAAACATGACATAAATCTACTGCATACCTTTCAAAGATCAATAACATACACATCTTCTCGATTAAACTACACATTTTGTATATTCGAAAAAAAACAAAATAAAGACTTCTTTGACAAAGATATAACATTTTGACATTTTATTCAATTGCAACTTGGGATTACATAAATGAATGCATCGTTGACCGTGAAGGCAAGGTTAATATATAATAATAAGAAGTTCCTTCCGGAGTTCATTAGTCGATGCAGTCAGTGACTAGAGGTTTGACATAGAAGACGTACGGATGATAACCCATCGGTGAGTAGAATGAAGACGGTGTGCGGTAAAGATGCTCTGCGTTATACCTGGATGTAGAGGATGAAGGAGAGCGGCTGCTACGAGAGAGAAAGTCTACTGACATCAATGGACTGGTGGCGCCCTTTGTCGAGTCACGTGGTGTCTTTTGCTGGAGCTGGATGACGTCACGATACAAGTGGTGTCGACCCGACGAAGTCATCGTTGAATCGGACCTCGATCGACTGCTTCGAGAGAGATAGTCAACAGAGAACGTGGAAGAAGCGATGTTCATCTTCTTGGTGGGTGGTGTCGTCCTGTCGACGTCGACGATGTCGCACATTGTCTTCCGCTTACGACCGATGACGGCCAAGTCGATAACTTGGGTTGGTTGAATGCGAGGATGGTCGATGTCGTCTTTCTTGATGATGGGTTGATGAGTAGAGCTCGAAAGAAGAGAGGCTCGACGGAGATGTGAACGACGATTCTGAAACCAGACCTGAAAATAGGCAAAAGAAAAAGAATGTAAGAAATCATCAATTAAATATCCAAAAATACAATCAATATCGACGTTTTATAGCATCGTTATTTCGTTCAAATAACTAATTTTTTTCCAATGTAATATAATCTTCATCAGTGGCGGAAGGAAAGCATTTTGATTTAACTATACCTTTTAATAAGTTTAGTATTATCACTATAATTATCCTGTCATTCCGAAGATTGAAGCAAATTTGTAATAAATAGAGGAAGCCTCAAGTAAATAAATAAATGTCAGGTTTCAATGTATATCTTTGTTTCACTAAGTTATTGATACAGTATTTAGTATACAAATAAATATATATATATATTTAAGTAGAAAGATATTTACCAGTATTCTGTCTTCTCCAAGTTTCAGACTTGAAGCCAGTTGTTCTCTAGTATAGATATCAGGATACTGGTTGTCGTTGAACGCGGTCTCTAGAATATGTAGATGTAATTCAGTAAAGACGGTGGGACGTCGACGAGGAGGGCGTTTGGTAGGAATGCTACTCGATGAAACTTGAGTGATCATGGTGTAATCTGCCATTCTGCTGAATATTTGGAACGCGATTGATTATAGATGATTGCTTGCTTGGAATGAATAATTAGACTTGATGGTTGACTTAGCAGCTATTAGCGAATGATAACCATAACTGAGTACAGAAGCCCTTATCCGCTCTCTGCAGCGTTGACGCACTTTTCTATTGGTCAACTAAAGTGGCCAATAAGAATGAAGAGAATGCGTCCCTTAAGAAATAAGATCTTTGAATTATGCCGAAGATACCCGAGGACGATATTGTCATGTTAAACAGATCCTCCTGATACGTCAATTACATAAGGAGAGATTAGAGACACAATAAGACGGCAGGTAGGACCGCGGCGTTTCAAAGCGGCAAAGCTGTCTATTATCAGTGACCAAAGTGACCGCTTCTGTCAATGACGTTGTCAGTCTGTGGATGAAAAGAGACGATAGGACTTAATCCCTCACTCCTCCCAAATCATAGCTTTATGAATGAATGGAAATTTGGCGCTACAACAAGAAGTCTGAATCGCTATAGAGATTGACGGTTTCTGTAGGCCTTTTTGGGAATATCAAATTGCATAGCAGGCAAAATCCGAAACCGCCGATTACGTTCAATGTGACAATCAAAACATATATATTTAGTGTAAAATATCGAAACTATGTTATACCCATTACGGTATTCTACGAACATGTATAAGTTTGACATGTAGAGCCTTAGGTACTGGAATGCTTTCACTTAATCGACATTCATTTTGATCGTTTTCTACAATGCAATGTGGTAAAACAATAATATTGTATCTACTTTACTGACAAAAAATTGCAATGCTTCTTTTCACTATTTAGCGCTAAATAATGATGTACATGATAATAGTGACAAAATATATAGAAATTAAAAATTTAAAAATATATAGATATTATCTGCATCTGCATCTGTCTGTGACGTACAATCACCAGCATCTGGTATAGGAGTGTCAAAAGGAGAAAGGTATTTGCAAAGGTTTGAAATCGGAAAGAAATTGGTAACCTTGCTTGTTTTTCATGATACCTATATACACCATGGGGCGGGAAAGGGCGGGGAAGAACAAAAAATGAAAGAAAAAAGGGGAAAAGAGAAAGAATAGGGCGGAGAATCAACTGAGACACCATGTATGATTTGAGTGTGATGAACCGGAGCATCACTATATTATGATAGAGAAAGAAAGTGATTGACCTTCAGCCAAAGAAATTTTAGATAAAATAGCAGATGGGAAATGGATACAGAAAGAGAGAGTGAGAGAGGGAGAGAGAGAGAGTAGGGAAGCTGAGATTTTAACGGAGGAAATGCAGAAAAAGAGAGTGATGAATGGAAAGAGAGAGAGAGAAAGAGAGAGAGAGAAATGAGAAAGAATGAAATCGAGATACAGGTTGGTGGTATAAGAGATCAAAAGGGAAAAAGGAAGAGTGTGTGAGAGAGAGAGAAAGAGAGAGAGAGGGGGAGAGATAGAGAGGGAGAGAGAGAGAGGTAGAAGTAGGATGATGAAATGTTTGGACGGATGGAAATTGATAGACAACATTTTAAGAGAAAGTGAGAGGGGAGACAAAACAGAGAGAGAGAGAGAGCAATACAAAAATAAACGAAGACACTGTGAAAACGAGAAAGAGAGAGAGAACGAAATTCAAAATGACATTTTCATGCATGATAGATTTACGGTCATCATAAGGATTAATGATGGACAGCTTTATTGTTATTATGTTGGAAATGCAAAATAATGTCGATATAGTATACGATAGGCCTATGTAGCTGATTACCAATACAAAGTTTATAACGCATTATCACGCTCTATTTCATCACCATATGAAGGCGTTTGGGAAGAAAGAGAAGCAACGTTACTATATTATGTGATGAAATAAATCATGATAATGCGTTATAAACTTTGATACTGGTAATAAGCTACATTTCCTAATATTATATCGACATTTTGTTTTGCCTTAATGAATTCGTTAAGGCAGATGAATTTGATGGACCGGCCGAATTTATTTTGAAATTAAATAAATCGTAAGTCCCTGTGGCAAAGCTCCATTCAAGAGCCATATCCGCCCTCTTTCAACTACAGACAATACAGATTAATATATATATATTTCCCTTAAAAGACTGAAAAGTTCCTATAGCAGAGTCGTTAGCGTAAACGGTCAAATTCAATCGAAAGTAAAAGATACCGTTGCCACTACAGACGAGCCGCGCTCCTAATCTCCTATACAATAGATTCAAGCTTGGATTAACCAAATATACCTGGCCAATGAGGAGGATCTGTATATAATAATATACCAACCAAAAAAAGTCAAAGAAGTTCATCCTAAATGGACACCTTCAAATAGTCCTATTGGTTTTCTTATTATTGACAAATAAATAAAAAGTGCGTTCACGGGGCAGAAAGCTGGGTGAAGGCTAATATATCGTAATTCTTTAATCATTGCAACGCTTCTAATAAATGTAATTTTGAAATTCGTTCTCTCTTTTTCTCGTTTTCACTGTGTCTTTATATCTTTCTCTCTCTCTCTCTCTCTCCCCCCTCTCTAACTCTCTCTCTCTCTCTCTCTTTCTCCCTCTCCCTTTCTTCCCCTTTTGGTCTCTTACTGTATCTCGATCTCTCTCTTACTTATTTTCTCTCCCTCTATCCGTTCATCGCTTTCTTTCTCTGTGTTTCCTCTGTTAAAAGCTCCCCTTCCTCACTCTCTCTCTCCCTCTCTCTTTCTCTATCTCTTACTTTTTTAGTCTTTCTTTCTGTCTCCATTTTCCATCTTCAATTTTATCCACACTTTCTTTGGCTATATTTCTTGTAGGAGACCTCCTCCTCACATGCATGTGCCTCTTCTTCCTGTATTCCACTGTCAATCACTTTATTTCTCTAACATAATAATCCTCCAGTTCATCACCCAACATTCGTACAAGTAGTATCTCAGTTGATTCTTCGCCCTATTCTTTCTCTCATTCCCTTTTTCTTTCGTTGTGTCTTTCTTCCCCACCCTTTCCCGCCCTAACGTATTGGAAACATGACAAACAATGAAATCGCGCACTGCTCAAAAATCTCTCCGTAACTATATACGAGCCTGTGAGCAAAGCGATCAGGCAGTAGTTTTGTTTTTCGATAAACTATTAAAAATCACTGTTTTATGCATTTTAACTAGAGACAAATTTGCAAGTGAGCACGGCAAACGAGTTGTAGAATTCTTTTTTTCCTACTAAAAAAAGGCTTAAAAGGGCTGAAAACCAAGGAAAACTATTGAGAAACATAGTCGGGGACTATTTCAATTCAATGCAATTTAATTAAAATAATTTTATTTCCAAAAAGCGATCGATGCGTTTCAAAAATGCTTTCATGAAATGAATATCAAATGACATTTGCAATATAACATACAAATTGAAACCTATTTGTAATCATAAAATCTTAAATGTAGATAAGTATTCGAAACCAAATAGTGAAATCAAGCATTGCACATTTTTGTCAGTAAAGAAGATAATGATGAGGAGCGCATGCACTATCATAATTTGTTTTTACTACATTGCATTATAGAAAACGATCGAAGTGTTGATTAAGTGAAAACATTTTAGAACCGCAGGCTTTGCAATCATGACTGTCAAACTACGTGTAATACATTTTCGTAGAATACCGTTACGGATATAATATAGTTTCGATGATTTACTCGCTTACTAGGTATAGATTAATATTCCATGTAAGGCCTACACAAACCGTGAATTTCTTGTTCAGATTTCCATTTATTCATAAAGCTATGATTGGGGACGAGTGAAGGATTAAGTCCTATTGTCTCTTTTCATCCACAGACTGACAGTCACTGATAATAGACAGCTTTGCCGCTTTGAAACGCCGCGGTCCTACAATGACGTGTAATCGTGTTTCTAATCTCTCTTTATTTATAATTGACGAATCAGGAGGATCTGTTTAATATAGCGATATCGTTCTCGGTTATCTTCGGCACAATTCAAAGTACTTCTTTCTAAAAGGGCACATTTCCTTAATCCTATTGGCTACCTTAAAATGACCAATAGAAAAGTGCATCAACGCTGCAGAGAGCGGAAAGGGCTTCTGTTACTCAGTTATGGTAATCATTCGCTAATAGCTGCTAAGTCAACCATCAAGTCTAATTATTCGCTCCAAACAAGTAATCACCTATCATCAATCGCGTTCCAACTAGTTATCAGAATGGCAGATTACACCATGATCACTCAAGTTTCATCGAGTAGCATTCCTATCAAACGCCCTCGTCGTCGACGTCCCACCGTCTTCACTGAGTTACAGCTACATATTCTAGAGACGGCGTTCAACGACAACCAGTATCCTGGTATCACGACTAGAGAACAACTTGCTTCAAGTCTGAAACTTGGAGAAGACAGAATACTGGTAAATATATTTCTGCTTATAAGCAAAATATGTATACATATTTTTTTAAGTTCAATAACTAAGTGAAAAAAACATTTAGATTAAAAGCTGTCCTTTCTGTATTGACATGAGGCTTCCTCTATTTATTACAAACTAGCTTCAAAATTCGGAATTACAGGATAATTATTATGACATATAACATGCAAAACTTATTAAAAGCTATATTTAATTCAAAACCCTTTCCTTCTGCCACTGATGAAGATTAGTATTGAATTGGAATAGGTAGTTATCTGAACGAAAAATTATAATGCTATGAAACGTCGATATTGAATGTATTTTTGGATATTTAATTGATGATTTCTTCCATTCTATTTCTTTTGCTTATTTTCAGGTCTGGTTTCAGAATCGTCGTGCACGTCTCCGTCGAGCCTCTCTTATTTCGAGCTCTACTCACCAACCCGTCATCAGGAAAGACGACATCGACCATCCTCGCATTCAACCAGCCCAAGTTATCGACTTGGCCGTCATCGGTCGTAAGCGGAAGACAATGTGCGACATCGTCGAGGTCGACCAGACGACACCACCCACCAAGAAGATAAACATCGCTTCTTCCACGTTCTCTGTTGACTTTCTCTCTCGAAGCAGTCGATCGACATCCGATTCAACGATGACTTCATCGGGTCGAGACCACTTGTATCGTGACGTCATCCAGCTCCAGCACAAGACACCACGTGACTCGACAAAGGGCGCCACCAGTCCATTGATGTCAGTAGACTTTCTCTCTCGTAGCAGCCGCTCTCCTTCTCCCTCTACATCCAGGTATAACGCAGAGCATCTTTACCGCACACCGTCTTCATTCTACACACCGATGGGTTATCATCACGTCTTCTACATCAACCTCTAGACGTTGACTGCATCGACTAATGAACTCTGAAAGGAGCTTCTTATTATTAAATACTAATCTTGCCTTCACGGTCAACGATGCATTCATTTGTGTTATCCCAAGTTGCAATTGAATAAAGTGTCAAAATATCATATTTCTGTAAAAAAAAGTCTTTACTTTGTTTTCTTTTGATTAATTGAAAGGATAGTTTGGTGGAGAAGATATATATATGTTATTGATCCTTGAAAGGTATTCGGTAGATTTATTTCATGTTTTTGATTCTGATGACCTAATCCTGCTTGTGAGAGACACGTATTTTGAGAACGCTATTGAAGCGAGTGTGCATTATAATTGTAAATAACCACCTATTTTACTCTTTATTCCTCCTTACCCGCTTTCAATCTATATCTTTCCTCCCTCTCTATCTCTTTCTATCAATCTATCTTCATGATCTTAAACTCTCTGTCTTTTCCCTCGTATCTCCCATTCTCTATAAATCTTATATCTATATGAAGTTTCTTGATTCCCCTTATCTCTCTCTCTCTCTCTCTGTCTCTGTCCCCCCTCGTCATTCTCTTATACTCTCTATTTTCTATCCCTATTACAGTATTTCATTAGCTAACCCCGAGTCCCCCAATCTCTCTCACTCTCCTCCCTACCTCTTTCACTTTACTCCTTCTCTCTCTCTTCCTCTTCCTCTCCCTCTCTCTTTCTCTTCATCTATCCTCTTCATTTTCTAAATCCATACCCGTTTACAGTCTTTCATTCTCTTTATCCTTCCTTTTATCCTTCCCCCATTCTCTCTCTCACTCCCCGCCCAATCTCTCTATCTCTCTCCCCCCCCCTCTCTCTCTCTCTCTCTCTCTCTCTCTCTCACTATTCTCCGTCTCTCTTTCTCACTTTCTATCTCTCCTTCTCTTAATCTATCTCTCTTTTCCGTATTCTATCTTCTCTATTCGTCCTGTGGCTTAATATGCCATTAAACGCCCTTCTTCGCTTTCCTTGCTTCCAAGTTTTAGTTATTCTCCAATGTAACCCATACTTGTACCTATCTGTCTCATTCCTTCGCATTATTAACAAAACAACATATATAATTGACATTCAGCAAAAGGTCAGTCTAAAATACTACAACTTAACAAGGAGGAATTATTTTGTATTTCTTTGATTTTTGAGTGCGTTTCGTGATTTGGAGAAATAAACTTCCTTGTGATTTTTTTTGCCATTTCGCTGTTCTATACATTGTTAAATGAATTTTTTGCCATTGTCAAAACAGTGTTCACGTGACACTGTAAAACAAAAATGAATGTTTTGGTAAAATGGTTCATTCACGTGATTCTCAATCCAAGCTCGGTACTTGGTTCAAATCCTAGCCCGGTACTAATTACGCCACTCTACATAAGTGAGGGTGTGAAATGCTAGGGCACACATGAAGGGCAGCAATAGTACTCATGTGGCTACACTCTTGGTAAATGAGAACCAATTATTATTTATCTATACTATTATAACATCGGGGGGGGGCACGTGTTAATCATTGACAGCAAGTATAGTGTTTTCTAGTTGGGCATGCAGTTGGTTTTATATTCTTTCAAAATCTGGAGCAAATGACAATAATGTCAAAATTTTCAAATATCAAAGTCTTATTTATTTCATCACATCTTACAATAAAAATCTTTCTTCCAAAACCATGAAAGCGGTTAATAAGCCTAATAAGATATTAAATGTAGGTGAACATCCGATGCATGATAGATTTACGGTCATCATTAGGATTAATAATTAGACAGCTTTATTTTCATTATGTTGGGAATGTAAGATAATGTCGATATAATATTAGGATACGTAGCTAATTATCAATACTGAGTTAAGGCTGATGATTTTGATGGAGCTGCCGAATTCATTCTGAGATTAAATAAATCGTAAGTACCTATAAGGCAAAGCTCCATTCAAGAGCTATATCCGCTCTCTCCCACTACAGACAATACGGATCATGGTCTCTTTCCCATTGAAAACGTTCCTTTAGTAATACAGCCGTTAGCGTAAGCGGTCAAATTCAATCGAAAGTAAAAGATGACGTTGCCACCTTGACGAGCCGCGGTCCTAATCTCCTATACAATAGATTAAAGCTTGGATAAAACCAAATGACCTAATATACCTGGCAAATTAGGAGGATCTGTATATAACAATATACCAACCCGGTATCTTCGGCAAAAGTCAAAGAAGTTCATCCTAAATTGACACCTTCAAATAGTCCTGATGGTTTCCTTATTATTGACAAATAAAAAGAGTGCGTTCACGGGGCAGAAAGCTGGATGAAGGCTTATTATTAATGTACATAGTTATCATATCATAATTCTTTAATAATTGCTAAGTCTTCTAAAACATTTAATATTGAATTTCGTTCTCTATCTTTCTCGTTTTCACTGTGCCTTTATATCTTTCTTTCTTTCTTTCTCTCTCCCCCTCTCTCTCTCTCTTTCCCTCTCTCTCTCTCTCCCTCTCTCTTTATTCCCCTTTTGGTCTCTTATACTACTGTATCTCGATCTCTCTCTTACTTATTTCTCTCCCTCTATCCGTTCATCGCTTTCTTTCTCTGCGTTTTCTCTGTTAAAAGCTCCCCTTCCTCACTCTCTCTCCCTTTCTCCCACTCTATCTCTTACTTTTTTAGTCTTTCTTTTTGTCTCCATTTTCCATCTTCAATTTTATCCACACATTCTTTGGCTATATTTCTTGTAGAAGACCTCCTCCTCACAATATGCATGTGCCTCTTCTTCCTGTATTCCACTGTCAATCACTTTATTTCTCTAACATAATATTCCTCCAGTTCATCACCCAACATTCGTACAAGTAGTATCTCAGTTGATTCTTTGTCTTATTCTTTCTTTCATTCCCTTTTTCTTTTGTTGTGGCTTTTTCTTCGCCCTTTCCCGCCCAAACGTATTGGGAATATGAATAACAATGAAATCGCGCACTGCTCAAAAATCTCTCCGTAACTATTATAATTATACGAGCCTGTGAGCAAAGCGGCAGTAGTTTTGTTTTTTGATAAACTATTAAAAATCAGTGTTTTATGCATATTAAGTAGAGACAAATTTGCAAGTGAGCACGGCAAACGAGCTGTAGAGATTTTGTTTTCTACTCAAAAAGGGCTTAAAAGGGCTGAAAATCAACGAAAACTATTGAGAAATACAATTCAATGCAATTCAATTAAAATAATTTTATTTCCAAAAAGCGATCGAAACGTTTTAAAAATGCTTTCATGAAATGAATATCAATGACATTTGCAATATAACATACAAATTGAAACTTATTTGTAATCATAAAATCTTAAAGGTAAAGACCAGTATTGGAAACGCCCCAATTTCAAAAAATGAAATGGAAGCTTTTATTACCAATCATGTGAAAGAATATGTTTTGACTAATACATGATGATACAAATGTTGCCGGGAAACCTAATATTGATATATTTGGTAAATTAGTTTATCTACATGGTCTGTCATTCCCTTCATCTATACTCTCTATTTTCTATCCAATGATCCCTATAGTATTTCATGATCTAACCTCCTCCCCCAATCTCTCTCACTCTCCTCCCTCCCTCTTTCACTCTACTCCTTCCTGTCTCTCTCTCTCCCTTTCTCTTCTTCATTCTGTCTTCTTTATTTTCTATGCATCTTACCCGTTTACAGTCTTTCATTCTCTGACTCCCCCTTCTATCCCCATATATATATATCTCTTTCTCTCTCTCTCTCTTTCTTTCTCTCTCCGGCTCAACGGTCAAGTTTATACTAAATTCAGCCTCTTTATTGCTTCGCCCATCCCATCCCCTCCCCCGCTCGGCTCCCTCTCTCTTTCCATGTTTTTCTTCATCTATGAAACTTGTAGTTTCTCTCCACCCTCCCCCATTACATTTGTGTTGTCTTTCTTATTTCCTCTCTTTCCCCCGTCTAAATACTGTCTGAAACTATTTTTTGTTTCCCTTCCCAAAAATTCTCATCCCTCTCTCTCCCGCCCAACAGAAAAGATTAGAGCCTAACCTTTTCTATATCCAACTTGGTTATTAGGTATGACTTAGCACACTGGAGCTTTTAAAGATGTAAGATTATTCTAATTCATTACGTACATAATTATTGTATTGTGTTGATGAATCCAATTTGTTTTAACGTCGTTAAAACAAAATTTAATTCATCAACACCAATAGTAATTCCGGGCCTAAAAGTATTTTTTATGTAATGAGAGTTTTGGTGTTTGTTCTTTCTTTCTTTTGTTGCTTTGTTTAAATAAATTGCCAAACGGTCTAGTATAATTTGAGCCAACGCTAAATAAAAAACATAAGACACACATTTACATGATGCGGGTGCATATGGCCCGGGGTTAGAGAAAATTGTAGGGGAGAAACACGATGGGCGGATAGAATGCATATGATAAGAGAGCGAGAGAGAGAGCGCAGAGAGGCAGAGACAATTAGAGTGAGCGATATAGAAGGGTATGATGTCATTGTATAGAATAATGACATCATTGATATTTATTCCTCTAATCCTGCCGAATGTTGACATAGGAAGCGATGATGATTTTGCTCCGATGCAAAACTCGATTCCTTGACGGAAATATGCCTTATGGAGCGCCCTCAATCAACATACGGTGGGTGTGGTCATGTGACTTATGTCATGTACACGGGGAAAATGGCTAACACACAGTGAATGGACGTAAACCTGAGTGTCTTGTTTACATCGTGTAAAGGTTGTTTTTTCAGAATATTACTTGAAATGAAGGATATCAATTAGCAATATGGGGAATAAGGAGTCTAAACCCTCGGTTATACCTTACGAGGAGGCACTGAAAAGAGGCAAGTATCTTATTTGCAGTATTATTCTTGTGTTCCAGTGGCAGTACAGCGCTGTCTCTAAATCTGAGACTGACTGTCGCAGCATATCGACTCGTCGTGAACGATCGACTCAGTGCAGTCGGACCCTGACTGCAGGCTGGCCTGCGCCTGTTGCTGTAGGCCTACATGTAACTCCAGGGAGCTCCGACCCCGATGCTGAAGGCGTCGGACTCGGAGCTCCAGAGTCCAGAGCCAGATTTTGAAAACGATTCAAATAGCATGTTGGGTCACATTTTCTTCGCAATGTCGAGGTAGTATTTGTGCACCGGTTTGCCTAACTCCGGGAAGCTCTGACGCCGATGCCGAGGCGAAGGCGTCGGAGCTTCGGGTGGTGCATCAAAAAACATTCTAACAGCGGGTTGGGCGACATTATCTCAAAATATGCAAAGGGAGTAATTATAATTTTGACTTACTAGGTTGCTTGACTCCTCTGGGCATCTATCCATCAACTTGAGATTATAATTTGAAGAAGTTTTCGATGGGAAAACGGGGGTGATTCTTTGCCTAACCCGACGATTCTTCGTCCTACCCCGACGATTTTTCCATGTTGTTTCGTCGATTCAACCGGCGAAGAGAAAGTACGCACTAAGTACGCATGCGCGAATGTTTTTCGATGCACCACCCGAAGCTCCGACGCCTTCACCATCGGTGTCAGAGCTTCCCGGAGTTACGGTTTGCCATGAAACCTGTGAGAAAGTGAATATTACAGAGAACTTTGCGCATTGAGCGCTGTACAACAAGTTTACGTGCTCTCATTGTCCGATCCGCTCGATTGGCTTCTTATTTAAGTGCGAGAGGAACTACTTTACTTAAGCGCAACTTAAGTTCAATGGCAAAGTCAATACGTAATATTACGTTACACCACAGAGATTTTGACCATCCTGCTTTAAACAGGTGACGCACACACGGCATTGCAAACACATAAAATAGAAAAATCAACGAACAATTCAAAATAAATTTCCAGTTTGTAACTTTGTACCTTAAATATGACGAAAATGAGAATTGTTCTAACTTAAAAAATAGTTACCGGTAAGTGAAACTAAAACTTAAGTGAAATACTTCAGTGAAAAAATCACAACAAATAGATTCTAGAGGGTTTGACTGAAATATCATAATTTTGGTATCGAAAAAAAAACGGAAAATCGCAAGCTTGCTCCTGGCACAAATATCTTATAGCATGGAGTGAATAGAGACCAGTGATAGCCAATCTGAATGGCTCATGTCGGCTAGGCTAGGCGCCAACTTATGAAAATGAGGCTGAGATCGGATGAGCGATCTGCGCATGCGCTAAATGTAAGCTAAAGTTCTCTGTGTATTATAATGTCTTTGTTTTTAGGAAAAATACTCCAAAAAAGATATGACACGGAAGGGGTAAGAAATATAACGACTTTACCTAGACCTTATTATCATGACCATTAATTGTTTTTATTTGAACAATTGATGAAGATTTAGTTGATTTTGGGTATGTTTTAGTAGGCCAGAGTTACGGTTTCAAAAATGGATACAAAAGTACACCAGCGCCAATAGTCACAGGGTGTCTGATCGTGCACCCGATGTTATGTCCTAAAATCCTTCCCATAGGATTGCATGCATCCCTATGCAGTCTAGTAATATGTGCATTGCGCGATCATGCAAAATTGGTCAAAGTTTTTATGAACAAATCGAGATTCAAACCTTTATTTCTTGTGATCCTGAAGGTGATACTCAATAAACGAGGGGTCATATGAAAGAGCAGATTAATCTCCATATTTTTGAATGGGTGTCATCTCGTATTCTAAAAATATCTTGGTCAAAACAACGATTTAAATGTTCTGGTTCTAGTGGGCTACTGCATAAACTCCTCGGCTGTTTTTTTGCATCCTAGCACCGAAATTTGCCACTTTTTGGAAATGACGGTTCGATCGATTATAGTCCCAGTCGTAAGGAATCGATCCATGCGCTTGGGGAAAAACGATCCCAAAGGTAAAATTGTAAAAATAGTTCAGACTTCAGACACCCTACCAATATACATCGGTTCCACTTACCAACTTGACTGTATAATGCGTTTAATGGTCCATTTTCAGGAAATTATGAGTTTAAATTTGAAATCCATATTGAAAATCTTGCAGCCGTATTCTAAACTCTCACTGCCCATGACGTCATCTCAATCTCATCCTTTCTAGTCTACGCGCAAGGCAAAATGATTATGAAGGAAAAAATGTGATTACGAACTTGTAGCCTAATTTTCAAAAATAAATGCATCAGAATCTGCTAAAATTGAGTATTTTGGGCAAGGTTCTTTGGCCATAAATGACCAAAACGTTTGCACAGGTGCGCCTACGGTCGGTTTCTGTCTCTAAAGAGAGGAGCCGACCCTAACCAAATCAGGGGCTAACGAACATAAGAGACAGAAATTTTCGGTCTAGGGCCAGGGTAGACCGAAAATTTCTGTCTCTTTCGTTTGGTAGCCTCTTATTTGGGTAGGGTCAGCTCCTCTCTTTAGAGACAGAAACCAACCAGGCGCTAATTCAGAATCATATCCATACTTTGACCCGTAACTCATGTGTGGAGATACTCTACTAAAACATACCAAATATCGACTAAATCTTAATCAATTGTTCAAATAATGGTCATTATTTAAAAGGTGTTATGTTTGTTACCTGTTTCGTGTCAATTTTCTTATCTTTTTAGGAGTAATTTAGACTTATGATATACACTTTCTGAAAACCAGAAATCGGTGTGCATGATGGCATCAGGATATTTTACTCCGTACTTTGGTCAGATGAAGAGGGGCGCAAACTATCCCACTCTTTAGGAAATAGCGGGATATTTTGCAAACTAGATTGAAATTTCTTGGGATATTATCTCGACCAAATATCCCGCAAATTGCTACTTCAGGCTGTTGAAGACGCAAATTAGCTGGATAATTTGGATCGGGATAGTTCAAATAGCGGGATATTTGGCAATCTTTTGCTGATGAAGACAGGCCTAATGTTGTAAGCTTTTATATAAACCATGTGTCCTTTATCTATCTTTATATAACTTTATATCTATCCTTGTAGTGTCCGAGGATGAGTTGAAGAGATTAAGAGAGGCGTTCAAACGCTACTCCATTCCGGCAGGCTACATGAGCAAACTCATCTTTGTCAAAGATGTCATGGGAGATGCAATGCCCCAGAAACTTGGCGAGGTAAGTCAATGATTCATCCATAACTGCTCTGATTATTCTGGAAGTGTTTTATCAACAATGCTTGAAAATTTGCGTTTTATAAATTAAGTAACCTTAAAAGATAAAGTCGAACGTTGGTCATGAATGCATTTTGCATTGCGAAAGAAACTGTGGAGAAGCAATTGAAAGGTTGATCTTGTAGCATGTTGGTAAGTATTGGTGTACAACTGTACATGTATACTGTGAGGTTTTGGAATCATCCAGATGATAAGAAATTGGCTCAGTCTTGCTTAGAGTCACATGCACTGTACACAGAAACAGGTACATGTATATGGGACTACACAAACATGTGGCATGAAAGTTGTGGTCCACAACCTTTAATTAGCTGTAACTACTGTACATGTAATGCATATTTCGAATATGAGGGCATTTGAAGAGCCATGCTTGTCAGGGGACATTTTTCTATGATACTCTTCCACTAAACATAAAAGAATGAAAAAGCTCACAAATCACTTTTTCCAGAACTCGACCTTCTCTTAGTTCAAAGTCTACCAACACCCAAAGCTATTTTCCTCTTTAAATTTGTATGTCAGGGTTTCCATGCTGCCATACTTTATTCAAAGTATGAGCTTCAAATATTGCTCTTAAATTCTTAATTAACATATGAGTGACTGGTGAATAGACTAGTAGACGCATGTATGCGCTTGCATAGAATACATGTTGGTTGTTGCATGGAACTCAAGTCCGACTTGGGTTCAATGAAAAGGGTCTCATTATTTTCTTTGTTTTTTTCTTTACTTGATATCCATTAGCCCAAAGAATGGGGGGTAAAAAGATTCTAGATTGATTTTTATGCATTTTTACATGTACGTACATGTTGCTATGTACACGTAAATTCCCTTTTTTTAAAGGTGATTTGTACACTTATATAGTAGTTAAAAATAATGGTGTCATACAGATAATAAAAGCAAAGGTAAAAGTAAGAAACACTTGTGAAAATTGATATTGAACTGAGAACTACATGTACATGTACATGTAGGCATCAGTTATATTATATGTTGAAATTAATTTACATGTACAGTACATGTATATCTGTGCAGTTTTCTAGACTTAACATGAAGCACAGAAACACTGCGTTGTCGTCGAATCTCATTGTGGTTTTTGTGGCTCTATATTCAATGCCGATGAAATTAATTTGAAGTGAAGTGACTACCACAGTATCAGTATGTGCACAGTGTATGTGTATCACATACTGTACATGTACATACATACATGTACATGTACCATGTCTGTTTGACACTCAATGCAGCCTATTTTAGTATAGAAAAAAAAAGGAAAGATAATTTTTCATGTATATTAAGTTACTGGTAACCGCAACTGGTGTCATTTACCAGAAATTGATGCACAGAATATCGCATGTATGCTTTTTCAGGCAAATTGCCTCAAGCCATGTTACATTTCGGGCAGAAGAGGCTGATGAAATAAATACAAAATAATTTGAAGATCCCCTAATTTTGCCTTCACCCACCTAAAGTGTATAATTGCCCCTCCTCTCTCTCCATCCAAATCTTGATCTATCAGTTCTCAATGTATTGCTAATATCTGACTCATCATTCAAGAAGTAAGCCGTGATCGGCATGGAAATGGTTTGGGATGTAGACAGACAGATCGAAGATTGTCTGATGCCCCATTCAGATCAGAGGAAATTTTTACAAAACTGATACTGTAAAGAAACGTCATATATAAAGATTCATGGTATTGTGAAAGGAGTGTGCAGACCGGATGGTATTAAAGGTATTACAAAGTTTTGGTATGGAGTCATGTATTTGGTTCAAATGAACGTATTGGAAGCATGCGATCCTACAATATTCAGTGATCATTGTCACGGTTGAAATCAAGTCTAAAGTGGTGAAATTATAAATAATAAACTCTTTATGTTGTATAGCTCCCTCTTTAATAAGGTCAAGATATTAATTAAGCTATAAAACGATGTTTCTTGACTAAAATTGACCGATTGGCTATTCCCGTTTGGAATTTATATATCACAACTACATATTCTGAGATTTTCATGGTGGCAGCTACATTATCATTGTATGGCCGTAGGTGCTTTTTGGAATTTATCAAAATTTACCAGGAGCACCGGTAAATTTTTATATTCAATTTTTCCAAAAAGCAGCAGTGTTTTAGGGGCTAAAGTTTCTAGTGCATATATCAACAGGGGCATCCAAATATCAAAATTATAAAGAATTATTTTCCAACTAATTTTCAAAATTTCCCAAAACTTGTAGAGGTCAGTTGACATGACAGCTGGCCAATCATCAGTGCACAGTGGCAATAAGCCCCGCCTATTAAATGTACATGTACAATGTTGGTACCGGTATACAGTTTTTGTATGATACAATAACCACATAACTGCCAACTGTTACAAACAATTTGTAATTGTTACGAATTTCCCACCCTTGTTACGAAATTAGGGATACCCCTTCTATCATTACGAATTAAAAAAAAAATGTTCATTGGTTCATTGAATGCACCAGTCATGACAAAATCATGCATATTAAAGGGATAGTTGAGTTCTGTTCCAGAGGGTGCTACACAAAATATTTTTTTTTGTGAGATAATGAAAAACTGAGTGTAAATTTGAAAGAACGTAGTATATTTTAATGACAAAATCATCTTTGTTTGATCAAAATCGGTTCAGAGACGGCTGAAATATAACGATTTCTAATACTTACTTGTGTACCACCACAAATATTAGATATTTTGAAAAATTTGAAAAAACCATTGAAAAAAACGAAATAACACCTTTTACGTCGTATTTCAGCCAATGCCGATGTTGGCTTTTTTGTTGGCATTTTCGTGTTGCTTATATTACCCACAATAAGCCGGCTCATGTCTTGTTATTTTTAATTAAATAATTAATTAACGGTCACTGTGTTTTGAAAGTGGAGCTGAATTGGTATGATCGTAAATTTCACACACTTTGGGGTCTGAAATTACCTTCATAGCAATTTTAGGTTCTAAAAGGGCACTAGAAATGTCATACATGTAAATAAGAATAAGAGCAATAACCATGCACTTTGAAGGCATTTGCGTTCTGAAAACAGAACTCAACTATCCCTACTGAAATTATGGCATCTGATTGGCTGAGAGCAAATTGTAATAGAAATTAAAACCTACATGTTACCCTAACCGTCATAGTAAACCTAACCTACAAAAAGCAGTGGAAACCCAAACGTAACACTGCAGCCAAAGATTGTGAAATGACTGCTCTGTGGGAAAGAAACATGCCATGCATGGAAAAGTCATCATTGGTGTTGCTATTTGATTTCCTCTCGATAATGTAGTTTTAGCCGGCAGTGGAAATAATATCCTTTGCTTTAAGCGTTCCTCAGGCACAAGAACTAGGCCTGTAGGTGAAGTTTTGTACTTGTCCAGTTCTGTACATGTACAATGTACTTCAAGAACTTATAATGGAAGTGTGCATGCATACATGTATTTGTAATATTTTGAATGTACTGGTTATACATGTACATGTATATATATCAGGGAAAAGATTCTCTTGACACTGTTAGCTTACAATACTATGTACATACAGTCTAAATTTTAATTACATGTTTATTTGAAGCTATACAATTTTTAAAAAATGAACAAATCTTGATTAATGTCCTTTCATTATTTCAAACTACCGGTATGTTTTATTTGATCTTCTGTAAGACCAACTGTATGTACATTTACTGTGCACTAATACAGTAGGTCATAACTTAAAAAAAACACGGTATACCATGTAGTGCAGTCGTTACATTCTACATAACATAAGTATGATATACAGTGTATATTTCTCATATTAATGCTTTTCAACCATATTTTGTTTATACCAAATGATTAACTGATATTCATTTTATTTGTAGTGCAAAGGATTTTCGAAAAAGGCCCTAATTTGGAGGAAAGTACAGTGAATATGGCCTAACAAGATAAAGTTGAGTTCTGGTCACGCGATTGCATTGTGAAAGAAACAGTGTGGAATCGACCAGAAAAGGTTGATCATCTATAAGAATTTGTGTGTATTGCAAGGTTCTGGAATCATCAAAATGATTAGAAATTTGGCCCAGTCTTGGTAAAGCACTGTACACAGAAAGATATGGGACTACACGAACATGTGGTATAAAATAATATGCTGTTACATTCCATATTTAGAATATTAAGACATTTGAAGAGCCATGCTTTTCAGGGAACATGTCTTATCTGATGTTCTTCCACACTTGGATAATAAGAATGATAACGCTGTACATGTGCATGTAGCCTTATGACAACAAAGCAACCTACATTATTTGCACAGTTGTATTTGCAAATAAATGAACTGGAAATTAACTGAACTGGAAAAGGTGAACATGTGATTGGTATTACTGGGCAATATCAGATGGCAATAAACAATGTGCAAAAGTTTTATTTACATAACACGACTGAAGTGAAACATGCGCTTCCATCCAAATACTTTTCAATATCCTTTGGAGATTATTACGTACACATGTAAATAAAGGAGTGCTGGGAGATTTGACTAATGGAAAATTGAAGTTGGTAATTTGTTTAGTATGGAAATGAAGTGAATAATGAATTAACATTGAAATTGCTATTTTTGCATGATGTTTGATCTGATACAAACTACCAATCACGTTTTAATACTAAAATTCTTATAGTCAGTACTGTAGGGATGAAATCATGCAGAGACTTGATACGTGTACCGTACAGTTTCCCTGATTATAGAGTGTTTAAAGTCCAGTTTTCGTAATAAAGAAAGCAGAGATAAAGTAAAAAAGTATGACTTCTTTGTATAGTACACATATTAACTAGTATTCCACATGTTGTTAAATTGTCAAGTCCAATAATAATTTGAATTGCACAACAGCACAAGGTACACCTGTACTGTAAAACCAGACATTTTCATGACCTGAAACTTTTTACGAATTGGGGCCCGACACCCTTTTTTCATGGCATGTATCGTCCATGAAATGCCAATCATGAAAAAAACATTGGGTCTATTGTACTATGTATGTACCGGTACAGGCATTCAATGCATAGTGTTGCCCAAAACTTGTGCCATATATTTAAAATTTGTGAAAGTTTTATACTGGCAAAACTTTGCGGTTCTACAGTAAATCTATTGCAGTTGCCCATGTACAGTACATGTACATGTAGGCTATTTTTATTGCACTTTCATGTTTCCCTAATGAATCGTTTTCTGCTCTCTCTCTCTTTCTTTTTGAACAGCATCTATTCTTTTCTTTTGGTGGGACAAATAAAGGAATTACCTTCAAGGATTTGTTTTGTGGACTTGTCTTGCTGACGAGAGGGAGACAGCCAGAAAAACTCAGATGTAAGTATTCAAGACTTTTTTCTTTTGTTCAAAAGTAAAATTAATTGTGTTCTGTGTGAGCGAACCACTCCCATTTTACCATTATTTAATTAGTACATACATGTACTAGGCCTGAGTCATCACGGGTTTTGCCGAACCCGGGTTTGACTTGAAAATTTCGGGCGGGGACCGGGTACCCGAAATTTTCACCACTGCACTGACACTAAAAATCGTGTGCATGCAGCGGCGGGAGTTAGACTAAGTTGCTGTTCTAATAATGCGACGGAAAGGACAGTTACTGCTTTCAAAACAATAAAATAATCAATTGAATTAAATTAAGATGCTTTAAAAAATAAATGGATATCGTTTCAGTTGACGGTAGGTGTTTTTATCGCTCTAAAATTGAGGCTGCAAGAAAGGAATCACGCTTCGTGGTACCGATCGAGTGCGTTCAGAAACGGAAGTGGAAATAGATCGATGACCCGCTGAAGACAGAGTAAGAAAGTGCCACACAGAAGACTAAAATGTTGATCAGACTATTGCAATTAAATCGTAATACTAAAGGCATTAATTTAATTGTCAAAATATATCCACAATATAATGGTTTACCCTTGATAGTTTGATGAAGGAAAATAAATTAAAGCTCTTGAAATAACATCGAAGTGCCTTTCGTTCGTTCTAAAAATGCGTGTATAACGGCAATCAGAAGTTACGAGTCAAGCTTGATATGCATGTTTACATCCTTGCACCGTCATTCGACCTGATCGGAACAATAAGCATTGAACCAATTAAAAAACATCACGTAAGACTTTGAGGGACTCCAATTCAACAAAATTACTGTAAAATAGTTATTTGCTTTGACAAATAATACTATAGATATTCATAATATCTTACAGAAATAATGATATTTCATGAGCTACGTGGCTCGATATCGAGCTCAGCTAGCCATCACTTTCTTGCTGTCTTCAGCGGGTCATCGATCTATTTCCACTTCCGTTTCTGAACGCACTCGATCGGTACCACGAAGCGTGATTCCTTTCTTGCAGCCTCAATTTTAGAGCGATACAAACACCTACCGTCAGTTGAAACAATATCCATTTATTTCTAAAGCATATTTATTTGATTATATTGAAATATAAGTTTGTGAATTGCATATTTTTAGTTCTATATTTCAAAATATCAGTGTGAAATTTAATTTTGAAAAACCCGAAACCCGAAAACCAAAAACCGGGTTTCAGCTCGACGGTCGGGGCCCGGGCGGGGACCCGTTTCGACTCAGGCCTAACATGTACTAGTGGACATGTAGTTTGATGCATGTACATGATCTGTCTCCTGGTAGTGCATGTGAATTCGCATCCCTGGCCAGGGTCTACTCTAAAGTATCATCTTTTATCAGTGTAATATTTCACTTACATGACTGTTTGCAGAAAAAAAATCACAATAACACCACATAAATTTATTTATTTCTTGATCATCTGTAAAAATAAAAGACATATACATGTAAGTGTAAGACATTCATATTCATTGAAACTCATGTAATCCAGAGAGGCTCTTCTTGACGTACATTTATAGCACATCCCCCTTTATATTACCAGTGTATACCCTGGCCTTGTTGTACACCGACACGATACAGAGTCTAGACCGACTGTGCAGATTGAAACAAAAAATAACACCACATGTACATTTGAATGGCCAGGAATCCAATTGGTTTGGACTTTAGTTTGGTTGTGTGACCAGGATCTGCAGGATTGGTATAGACTTTCATTTGACACTTTGGTACATGGATGGAAGGAGTATGCGCTGATGTACCTGACGTACACATGTACACAGTCTCTTGTGGCTGGGCTCCGGGGCTTTCTTAGGGGCTCTAGGGTTCTAGACCCCTGTTACACATACAGTACCTCAGAAAGTGGACTGAGGCCGGCCCTGGAGGAGGCTTGACGTACAATATATGTGTAACACCATCCAGTCTACCTCTATATGTGGTTTGAAGCCGGCCCGAGTCCGGATTCAGTCCCGCGATCAGTAGGTGTAACACCAAAGTGGACTCGGCGCCGGCTTCTAAGCGGAAGTGAAGTGACCCGTCATCATTACATCAGCATTACATCAAGCACTTTGCCATCTGGAGTGTGCCCCAACGTCAGCTCATGAAAAGGCGACGTGAGGCCAGCCTATGTGTAGACACAGAATTGCAGGCCCAAGAAATGTGTAACATGGGTTTGATGATCTTGAGGCGGCTTCAAATTGCAGGCATGAGGCTGCCTCCGAAGCCGGCTTTAAAAGCTGATGCATACATGTGTATTAAAACAGGGGCCTTAGATGCACACTGTTACAACTAAGGCTGTGCACAACAGTGTAATGAGGTACCCGAGTACACTCCCAGACTCACAAGCAAATACTCAAATATTCAGACGCCATGTTTTTTAATAATTTTTTTGAATTTTTTTGATTTTTTTGATTTTTTTTTTGCCACCACCATACCTTTGGAGCAGTATCCCAGTTCTGTCGCCGAAAACGCATGCAATTTTACTTCGAGTTGCAGTTGAAGGTGCCGATTTAATAATAATAACAGTAAACAATGCTGTTTTAAAAACCAAAGATGGCAGAACAATCCATTTTCCTACAAGTCCAAACAGAAAACCAGACATTTGGTCCCAGTTTCTGAGTGGTGAGTTTGACAGTGCTTGAGTTGGGAAACATTTTTACACCGACGGCACCATGCCAGCGGCCGCCGCACACCCAAGCACAGGTAAGCGTCGGCCTTGACAGATTTTTTTTTTTTTTTTTTTTTTTGCGGCCGAATATTCGGATACGAGAAATCGTACCCGAGTAGTGGTCAACCGTGGGGGTACTCGAGCATTCGACTACACGTCGCAGCCCTAGTTACAACCATACATGTTTTTTAAAGCATTTTCAAACTTATTTTGTAACTAATTCATAAATTGATAACGAATATAATTCTTTTATAAATGTAATGCTTCCTGGGAGAAATTTAAATTGTTTGAACATACTGTAGGTACTGTATCTGCGGCTTACACCGAGTAAACATTATTCTGTTGCTGATTTTCAAACCTGTGGCTGTGGACCACCCTGCCACTGACAAGGGTGCGTTTGTGCTTGCAAACTAGATGGAGCTCGTACAGTACCAGTGTGATGTAGTAATTTGAATAGTCTTGTAGTTGATGATGAGTACCCTGCTGCCTGTCACCCAGGTGGGGATACTATTAACATTCCTGCTTTAAAGCTAAGGGGGTATTTCCATCTTTCATGATAACAGACCAAAGAGATACCAGCTGGTATCTCTTTAAACAGTCTGACTACCAGTACCTACATGTATCGACATCTTTGACCCTACCATGCCCCTCACATCACAGGTCACACAAAAATCTTCAGGTGTTGGGCAATGCAGGAACTTGTTACCATTTTAAATGCAAATGTTTTATTATCATTATTTATTAATGATTTGGCATCACCTGTGCAATTGAGGGGAAAAGCGAATGGAATCACAATGAACCTCTGGTCTCTCCTCCAGGTATATTGGAATATGTACACTGTACAGATGTACATGTGTACCACTGTACCATCAAACAGAGGTTTCTCTCACTCTCTGATGACCCTTAGGAAGAGTGAAGTGAGTTCTTTTAGATATATTCAAAGGTGGTGACTCTCCTCCACTTAACATCCTATCCCAGGGACAAAGTGTTTTCCATTGTAACCTAGAGTACATCTAAGAAAAGGTAGGGGCAGTGATGTCTCTGAGATGTAGTGGCGGATAACTATCCTACTTGTTCCAACACATTGTTCCAACACACACAAGTACTAAACTTAAAATTGTCAAAATTGTATGACTCAGGAGGGTCTACTCTCTTTAGAGGACCTATGATAATATGCTATTCATAATATATTTTTAGTAGTGCCCCAAGGGAGAAGGCACTTGGGAGAAAAGCAGAAATTAATGATATTTTGTACAAGACAAACGAGAGCGTTATATCCGTGACTACATGTACGTCACAATCCACTAACCAGCGATTTTTCAAAACGTTTTTTTTGGCTGTGTAAATGGGCCTTCTGTCATATGTGAAAGACATGTAATTGGCCATCATCCAGAGTGATCATCATGACCTTCAATCAAGGAATGGAAAACAAAATGGCAGTAATCCATGCGATTGGAAGGCTGGTAGCAGGCCAGGCTTTCAACATGGAAATCCCAGCTTTCAGTTTCTCCTGAAAACTAATCCATGCTTTCCATTTCCAATTTTCCATCATAGATAAATTCACACTAGCAAACCACATGTACATGTACATGTTTGCCCTACAGTGTACATGTACATGTATGCTAATTATGAAAATGCAATATTGAATGAAATACATACATGATACATACATGTACATGTATTTATTGGCTTTATACTGATAGGGTTTACATTCACTTTACATGCATAGTGATTAGTGCATGATGAATACTTTGGAGAAATCAATGGTACATGTATGTAATAAACACTTTTTTTTTTAAACAGAAGATTCTCTTGTCATTCGAATTATGTGATTTTAATACAGACTTTGTTACAATGAAATGAAAGGTGATACTTTTTTTTGTTAAAAATACCACACTCCAGAGGTTTTTTTTTCGATTTCAAGTTTTCGTCGCATTTGTCGGTAGTTGCTACATGTATGCTCTGCAACAACTTTTTGGTTGTAGTGTAAATGCAGCTCATGTGTGCTACATTTGTATCTCCTGTTCACTATTTCAATTGCTTTGGATGAGTTCATGCTCTGGATTATTAATCACAACTACTTTTGTTTTATTTTGCTCTCCAATGTGAGATCCCCTTCAGTGTTCCTCAGCAAATATCATTTCATTACAAAAAAGCAAAACAAGATTGAAATACCTGACGGTCAAGTAAGGTCTTAAAATCAGTCTGAACACAACTGTACAGCAGTCTAGAAAACAGGATTTGGCAACGATCCATTAGAATGGTTTCTACATTAAATGATTGAATGACCTTTACAAACTGCATGAAGTACTGACATTAACACATCACTGACTTAGAAAATATAGAATTTGAGTGAATTTATCGCTTAATGATGAATTTAGGATACTATGGTGCATTCTGACTATGAAAGATCAAATACATGTACCTGTATGACACAGATACAGTTAACATCTAAATTATTTATACCCTTACCAAGTTTTGTAATTTTTGAAGTACATGTATGTGAAAAATAGAGTTGTCCTGATTTATGTTTCTTGAGAATGTGACATATCAAAGCTTACATTTTAAAGTACTAAAATAGGCCCTATTTCAACCAGTCCACCTTTCATTCTTGTCTTTTTCTTGAGTTAGAAAAAACATCAAAATTATCAAATTTAACTGTATCTTTACCTTCAAGAGTTCCTCTCCATCAGCATCTTATTGTGACTGATTGAAATTTTCAAAAGACTTGAAATCGATCAAATTCTGTAATTTCAAGATTAAAATTAAGATGTCCACGCAATATGTGTGAATCTTCTGAAGAAAAAAAAATGGAAGTATTTGAATATTAATGGTTAAAAGATGGTTTTCCCTTATTTATTTTCAAATCGAAGCATTCAAATCAACTGAAATGATCTCCAATTTATAAATCTGATTTTGTTTTTCATTGTGAGGACAAGGCAGACTTCTTTCTAATCCATTTATCATATGATTCAGTAGAGCGGCTATGAAGTAATGTTTATATTTAGGCAACTCTCCTATTACCCACTTAATGCACCAGACTCGCTAGGGAGAGTATGACATTTCTTGCCAAAAGCCTATATCAGGCTTAATCTTAAAAGTGGTTTCATACTCTATCATCCACTCTACTGACTCGTTCGAGCTGTTAGAATTATGTATTATCTAGCCATCCTCAGCTCTACTGTAGCTATCTGTGATTTCCACAGTGATATTGCCAAACCAATCAATTCTTGGCCATTTGGCATAATGTAAATTCCCGTTCTGTGTGTTTTGTCTGGGGTCAGCTCCATTGGTGTGAATGAGTTATTTATTTGAGAATAGTCCAATTATAATATCTAAGACCGTGTAGAACATAATTCAAAGCGTACCGTCGGAGAAAAGTGTAGCAAAACGGGGAGGAGCAGGGCCAGCAAGTGAATTATCATGCGAACATAAATGTACACTGTAGACCTACAGTATGTACGATAGTGTTGAGAACAAGAGACTGCTGTACAACCAAAAAAATACTTGTGCATAAATTATAGTCAATCACATCGTTTCAGTTTCATACAAGTCTAACATTACAAAACAGTGGTATTATGAAATTCCATTTGCGAAAGTTTTTCACGAAACAAGTGAATGAAAACATTAAATCTTTGCAATTCGGGAAAGTCACATACAGAGAAGGTACTGTAGCTGCCATTTTGTGAAAACTTCAGGTCATAGATCTATGCTTGTGGTTTTATATGATTCACAAAGATATTGCTCCCTTTTCTTTGAGATAAAGGAGCAAGACAAGTATACAATATTTGAGATACATGTACAGAGCCCCATCTGATAAGGAGTTGCGTTTAATCTCTTATGAATATAGTTGCAATTGAGATCAATCGTAAATAAGTTGCGATTAATGTCAACTCTTTATAAGAAAGGGCTCAGGTGTAGTAAATTGTAAATTAGATTTCCTTTGGCAGCGCATTGCTCTACATGTACATTCATATGTACCACTCCATACCCAGGAGAGAAATAGGGTAATGTGTTGGTAATTGCCATACTATGCCCTCACATTAGGCCTGTCTTCACTATCTCGATATTGCCAAATATCCAGCTATTTGAACTATCCGATCGCAAATTATCCAGCTAATTTGCGTCTTCATCAGACCGAAGTAGCAATTAGAAGGATATTTGGTCAGGATTGTCATCCCAAGATATCTTGGGATAGTTTGCAAAATATTCCACTATTTGGCAAAATATCCAGCTATTTGTCCTGTGCGTCTTCACTAGACCGAAGATTCGCAATACGCGCTAACGCTGAGCAAAATATCTCGAGCTAATTTCTCAAGTTCCTCGAGTTTCAATTTTCGAGGTCCAATCTCGAGATAGTGAAGACGCGATTTGTTACTTCGGGATTATTTCCCAAATCAGAAATGTCTCGAGATGATGAAGACGCGCCTTTTGACTACAATGGTAGGAATACTTCCCAGGGAGTGGAGATGGTGCACATTGTGCGTGAATGAATTTGATGACCAAGGGTAATAATATCTGTAAAGTGCTACGAGACTGTATTTTGTACTATTAAGCGCTAGATAGAAATCCAGATTATCATTATTATTATGCACAATGGAGACACAGATCATCCCTATTTGTTCTCTACAATGTATGTTTCACATTCATAATAGATTGAACATGCACACTACAGGTGACACAATGGAAAGGGAAGATGAACCATGGTAAAATAAATAACCCAAGCAGATCGAGGACCCAAATTGACAAAACAAAAATGGGATTGTCGAGTCAAATTACACAAACCTTTGATCTGCTGCATGCATATATTGAATTGTGATTGTTCATTTGAATCCAGTAGTGTTTGGTACAAACTCCAAAGGTTCTGGGTAGAAGTGGATTTTGTTTTGTTTTTGTTTTTTGGTTGAAAGAAAGAGATGACATTTTGAATGTCATTCAGAGCCTCCGTGGTGAAGACATAATATCCCTTTAATAGAAGCTAGATTGGAAAAAAAAGAATTTCAAAGATAGAGAGATTCTGTAGAGACTGAGATTATTTGTATTAGGAATGTGTAACTTTCGTTATCACAATATTAAAGTTAACAAAAGTGCCAGTATAAAACAAAAAAAAGTGGTGTTTTTAATACTAGATTTACAATTTTCTTGAAGACCCTGTAAGAAGTGAAATATCAAAGCTCATAAGCCATGGATTACAGTAATAGCAATTATTTGCAATCTAGGTTTCTATTATTAGATGATGATCGGATCCTAATCAAATGATTGGTTGAGAGCGTACATGTGACCAGGCATTTATTTTGCCTAACATGTAATTTTGCTAATGACCAGTCATTATCAAATGCTAATGACCGGTCATTAGTAAAATCATGTTATAAAAAATAATTTTATAAAACAAACAAAACATTGTCATATAAAACACATCATTTTGTTCGGGTGTTAGTAAAATTACCCACACTCGGTAACTTCAAAACAGTCAAAACACCCTCGGCTATCGCCTCTTCTGTCAAATATAAAGCCTTGTCAGTCTCTTTATATTATAACAAAACCATTGAAATACATGTACATGTACATTATGTAATAAGCTTGTATTAAAGGTGCCATTAATCAATAATCAGTTTAGTACAGTTGTAGATTGCAGTAGATTACGAAGACAGTATACAACAGCAATATACTGTACATCTGAAAAGAAATCTTTCTGTACGCCTCTGTACTGAATGTTGAGTCATCCAGATGCTTCATGCAGAATGCTCCTTGAAATGACAATTGACTGCTCTGATTTAGGCATCTACTGTACTAGTGAATAATGGTCATACAAAATCAGCCTTGTGTCATACATGTACAGCGTGTACAAGGCCATTTTTGTGATAATTATTGCCACATGCACTGTAGCTACTGTTATTAATTTCCTCGCGTCGCCATGACAAAAGTGCCAGTTGTAAAGAATAATTAAGGCAGACATGTATTGTAACATTTCATGTATGAGGATCTATGACTCATTATAATGTTTTGCTATAATAAAAATACATGGTACAGTCAAACCTGTGGGAGATTTCAAATTAGGATGTAAAAGGGACATCGATCTCCTTTAAATAATTTCCATCAAGTTATCAAAGTTCATTGTGTTTAACACATTTTTTGGTGAGAGGGGGTGGGTGTCCAAGGTACATGTAAATATTAAATCTAAGAGTTTTCATGCTATTATTATAATCGATCCCTGTTAAAAGGGCATCTTTAAAAATTATGTTGTGATAGGGCAGGAGATAGAGTACGGTACATGAACAAATTGAAATATTAATTTTCTTTTTTATTGTCGTAATTTTCCCCCCAAGAATGTACAATGTGTTTTTAGTGACCTGTTTACATACTATGGATGTGTTAGTTATTTTATGGTTCATTAACTACTCATTAAAATGTGTACATTATCCTTGTTGTATTGATAATTACTTCTATTTTCTACTGATTAGAATAGTGTAACAATTAAGACTAATAGATAAACAGTTCCAAAATAATTCCAAATCTCTTCCCCCCCTCCATTTACATGTATACAGTTTATGGAAAGTCTAATAATTCAACAGAGAAAATGATATGCACAACTACATGTAGATACAGTAGTAAATTGCTTACCGGTATATTTTCTCCAGAAATTGTTCACAAACTGAGCATTTAATTATGTTTGAAAATACATGCTAGAGGGCCCTCATTTCAGAATAATAATAATATTTATTTTTTTATTTTTTTATAGTACACTCCAAATTTATTAAAATGGAAATTCTTTTTGCCCAATTGATCGTGAGCCCGGCAGCCACTGAGCAGTGCCAGATCGACGTTGCTCTATCCCTTTAATGTTTAACGCCAAACAAGGTACCTGCATGTAGCAGCAACTCCCGTCTTTTAACGTCTTTTGGTATGGCGCGGCCGGGGTTCGAACCTACGACCTCCCGGTTGTGAGGCGGACGCTCTACTGACTGAGCCAACACACCGGTTGGAATGAAGCATTTCTAACTTATTCTAAGATTAATGCAAGAATTATTGAAAAAAAATTGATCACCTAAAATAACGCAGCTGTAGTAACTTCAATTGATTTATATTCAATCGAGTTTGGTCGAAGGAGCCATTTTGATGTTGGATTCTTGCGTTATTGATCATGATAGTAAGCTTATCATCTCCATCTTAAATCAATTAGCAGCACAGAGGGGCAAGATTCTGTGTCCAAGAAACTCAATAAACCATCCAGTGCAAACACGTTGCAGAAGACACATTGGCTCTCTTTTGATATTCCATCATGAATGTGTGCCAAAATCAGTGGCGTATCCAGACTTTTGGCCTCAGGAGGGGGCAAAGCACCGTGCTTAATTATGATCCATAAGGGTCAGCAAGGAAACAACTCCTGGAGGGCCCTCATTTCAGAATGATGCATTTCTAACTTATTTTAAGAGTGATGTAAGGATTATTGACAAAAATTAATTGCCTAAAAAAACGTGGCCGCAATATTTTCATGGTGTTTACCATTCTGTTAAGAGGGGCAATTTTGTCGCCTTGCTCCTCCTTCAAATACGATGTTGGCTGAAGTGAATTCATCTGCATTTCCGTAGACAGGATTCTATTGATTTAGGGAGATGCAGAATAGATGTGGAATGGAGGAGAGAGTTTGTGACTGGAATTGCGTGGTGGGAATCGCTTGGCGAGTTCGTGCATCGGCTCTTCTGGGAAACTAGATGATGGGACTCATGGGAGCACATTGCAATATCAGAAATTTTGAATGAAATCTGTGGAATTTCACCGTCACTAGTTATCTTTGAATTGACTCATGTCCTTTTTTAATTATTTTAGATTGTACAGTAGATCCGGTAGAAGTGCTGAATAATGCAATGCTATCACAGTTTATCAATGGAAAATATCTAACCTTTGTACTATGGCATGATCATTAACATATAAATTATTGATAGTCACAATATCTGATATATATTTAAAATCGGCTTTCTCAATAAGTACAACTGTACATGATGGAGCTATAATTGTATACATGTAGGAACTTGTTTAATGAGCCCTTACATTGTAGGCACAAGGCTCAATGCTACATGTAGCAATTTTGAGCCCGGAACACATGGGTGCTCAAAATCCAAGTCTGGACCCCTCCCCCTAAAAAGAAATCTCAAGATTGAAATCATCTACATGTCATGAACATGTACAGTATACATGTAGGTTTCCTACTGTAGACTCTAAAGATTTAAATTGGGATGTGAATTTATTGAAATCATCTACAGGGTACATGTAAAAGGAAAAAAAGGATAGCAAATGTTAATTAATAATCTGGAGTTCTGATGTGAACTGATGCCACTAGCTACAAAGGAGGAAGTTACTTTCATCCAGAGAAATATTACACACATGTAGATGAAAGACATACAATAGGTGAATTGAGTTGACATTGTCAGAAGTAAAAATAGATGTTAACAATGTTCAGTTTAGTGTGCACTGATGCCTTTGTCTGTGAGTGATAAGTGATGCTGAGGAGGAAGTTATTTTCGTCCCGAGACGACACTTAAGTGTGAACGCAACAACACAACACATGCAAACAAGTGCTAAGAAATAGCAGGTGTATGATGACAGTATGCATTGCCAGTGATGAAACCCCCTCCAGTATACATGTACATGTATCCTAGCATCATACAGTAATCGTATCCAAGCCTTTTGAAATAGAACTGATGGCCTGTTTAGGTGATTTCAGAGGAAATTCATATAAAAAGAAATGTAAAGAAACGTTGCATACATGTACATGCAGAATCATCTTACAGCGACACTGGCTAACATGTACTAGATTAACAACTTTGTATTTAAAGAGGTCAGGTAACATGATACCTTGCCAATCATCACATCGCACGCACAATATAAGCCCCTCCCAGTTATACGGTTTTCGTACTATACTATGATCAGAGTACATGTACAACATGACCCTGATTCTATATTGAAATTTCATTCAAAATGATGCTCAAATGTCCATTTTGCTGCATGACATTTTGTTATTGTTACTTTTTACATTATTCCGATCAGCAATTGATAAGATATCAATATAGCTAAAGATTCTCATCTAGCAATATGAACAGTTGCATGTCTACGGTAAGCCACTTCTGAGAGTGAGATACAATCTGTGCATGGACAGATTAAAAAAAAAAAAAACGGATTAAAAACCTATCGAGACGATTGCTGGATTCATGTTCATGAAACTATTTAATCATCCATCTATGCACCGACAGTACATACATGTATAATGATACACAGGTGGAGATATTTTTTTCAAGAAGGGAAACAAAAGGTGTTCATAAAGCACCTCCATCACTTTGGCAATGATTATTCCAAAATGCACAAAGTAAACTTCTCCTTGTTTAAAAGATCGTGGATAAATTCTGAGGTCATTTGTACACTATCCACTGACGTGGTAAAATTGCGGTTAATGGGTTTTGGGTGCAAAATATTAATTCAATATTGTTTAAATATTGCCTTCAGAGGTTAAGACGGCAATACTTCAACCTACATGTAAATTCGCAAAAAAAAAGCAGAAGTATATGCCCAAATATACAATGTTGAAGTGCATTCGCGATAATCTATCCAGGCCGGATCAATATGATAATTTACCAAATATATCAATTAGTAGGTGGTTTCCCGGCAAAATTTGTATCATAAAGTTTTAGTCAAAACATATTCTTTCACATGATTGGTAACAAGAGCTTCCATTTCAAATTTTTTAGAGGGGGAGTTTCCAAAACTGGTCTATACCTTTAAAACGAAAGTGGGGGGGGGGGGGGGGGGAGATGATAGACGGGTGAAAAATAAATATATCAGGTCACAGGAGGTCTTCACCAAATTAACTAGCTCCCTCCCAGGCATGGGGGTTCACAAAAAACCAACAACGCTGGAATAGTGAGGGATGCATGAAGCCGATCGTTATTGTCGCACCGCTCGCTCGCTCTCCCGATATTGTTGGCTGGTGAAAATTGAGGTTGGTGTTGCCCTCAGCTGGTCGTTTGTTGACAAGTCGCTATTGATGTAATGACAGGATCAAAAAGCTAATAATACGTGCTGGCACGAGGACGGACGAGGAGAGAGATAGATCTCAGGTTTTGAGCACTGGTAATATAGGGCATGTAGAGACTCCGCCAGTGAGATTGAAATCTAGAACATTCTCGTCAATATTGACTACGTATTGATTTTACATCCAGTGAAAAATATAGAATTAGAATTTTTGTACAGCGGATCAAAATAATTTTGAGATCTAAAAAGCATACAGATAAGCTATTTTCCACATATACATGTACTTGACACATCCAGTGTACTGTAGACCGTGCAGACTGCAGACCATATTTTGTCTAGATGTATGACAGTGACTTGGCATATTTGTACTTTGCATTTCTTTTAGGACTGTATTTGAATAAAAGATTAAATCATTAAGAGATGTTGCACTGGTTGTTCAGAGTTTAATAGATTAATGATCATCACTTTTCCAATAACGTGGTTGGCTCAGCTGCATTGGAAAAACCCAATCAATAGTTCTTAAGTGATGCGAATGCTTTGCTGAGGAATGGCGTAGAGGAATATATGTAAAGAGAGATGGATTGGTTTACTTGACTGTTTACATACAGAGACAGACATTGAGAGAGAGAGAGAGAGAGATTAAGAGAGCGAGAGCGAGAGAATACAAATTCTTCATATATTTTTCAACCTTTAAAGATGAAGTTGAGTTCTGGTCATGCGATTGCATTGTGAAAGAAACGGTGTGGAATCGACCAGAAAAGGTTGATCATCTAGCATATAAGAATTTGTGTGTATTGCAAGGTTCTGGAATCATCAAAATGATAAGAAATTTGGCCAAGTCTTGGTAAAGCTCCAAGCACTCTACACAGAAAGATGTACATGGGACTACACGAACACGTGGCGTAAAAAACCTACCCCCCGAGTTTTACGATGAACATGACATATTTAGAATATGAAGGCATTTGAAGAGCCATGCTTTTCAGGGAACATGTCTTATCTGATGTTCTTCCACACTTGCATAATAAGAATGATAAAGTTCACAAATTATTTTTCACCTCTTCCCAGAACTCAACCTTCTCTTTAAGATTCAACCATATATGAGAAAGTGCTACGTTTTGTGTTTTGAAAGTTAATATTTAAAGTGTAAATCTAAATCAGGGATTTTGTTGTGGTTGTCATATTTCCTTTAAACAGTCATTGACTGACATTACCATTTCTAGAAGCAATGTTGCAGTAAATATTGCAAAAAATTCTCGAAGCAAAACAAGCAATGCTTCCATGGATCCAGATAAATAAGCTCAATTCCTGTCCATGTACATGTATTCCTTTCTTTAAAAAATTACAGTTTGAATTTTTTCTGGTAAAGTTTTTAACATTTCCAGAATTTCATGCCACCTTTAAAAGTTCCTTGTCATGACCATTGCTAAATCCAATAAATGCGATATGGCACTCAAGCGGTCGGGCATATTGAAAATCAATGCTTCTCAGGATAGACCGTATTAAAAAGCTTGTTCAGACCATAGAAAATTCATGAAAGTTTTATAAAGAAATGTATTAAAGTTTCAATGTATAGTGAAAAGGGCATTCACACTGGATGACAACATTGTATAAATAAACTAGTTTTAAAGAGGCCAATCGATTCGCCAGCTGGCCAATCATCGATGCCCACTCACGATAAGACCTTGCCAGTTATACCTGTACACTTTATGGTTTTCATAGGATACAACGTTCACAGGAGAACGGGCCCTAATTCTTTACCAAGTTTTATTAATTTTTGTTTGAAACAATACTCAAACATCTGTTTCACTGTATGACGTTTCGTCGCACAGCATTCACACTAGAAAAAAAATCAGTACTACTGCTTAACTACACCTGTATATCTTCATATTATAGCTGTTCAATGCATTTTGGTGGTCTGAATGGGGTATGTTTGTACATTGTCATTTGCACTGGTACTGAATGGATTGGAGGACAAGTGCAAAATGTCATTGTCATTATCAAATCTCTGCCAGTAGTTTCCGTGGAGTACATTAGGTGCCTGATGAATGGAGTTCGACCAACACTGTCATCCATCTTTGGGACTAAGAACATGAGATCGGGGAAAGAATCAATAGTGATCCAAGTTAGATACAGAAATTTCATGCCTCCCTGAGACCCTGATAATTATTTTAAAAAGCAGAGGAAGAAAAACAAATATAAGGAGGACAGAGAGTGATCTAGCTCATGAAGGCTTGAAAAGAAATATTTTAAATTTATTTAATCTCATTTTCCTCTCTATGATTTTCAAATAGAGGTCCAGTGAACAATCTCATGACTTTAATCAGAAAATACATGTATAAAAAGGGAACTAGGGAAGTTCAATTTAAAGATAATTATTAAATAATGATAATTATTAAATAATTATTAAATAATGATAATTATAATGATAATATTTCTTGTATTCAGGGTAGCCCTACATGTACATGTAGCTATGTTCTTCATGAGGGCCCTGCAATCATATTATTACTCCAGTTTTAACGAGCTACCATTGAAAGGTGCTCAAGCATTCAAGGAATTTCTTTCTACTTTCACACATTTCTAGTACTAGTAGTTTGTTTTCTTTTGGCAATTATATCCTTTGAAGTAATATACATGTGCATGTACTTGGAGAAACGTTTGAATTTTCTTGAGTCTTGACACAATCATTCCTACCCACGCAAATGGAAGTAAAATTTGAAAAATTTGCATTTTAATATTGAAAATGAAAAGGGATGAGAAGCAACGAGGAGTAAGATGGATCCAGGAAGTTTTGTTTATCACATATTTATTGAAAGTTTATTTAAATTGATGTCATTTGCGAGGGTATAAAATGACAGGTATGTGTATGTTGTCTGCTTTTGGTCAGAAGGGCATTACAGTCATACATGTATGCTGTATTAAAACACAGATGCCCTTCTGGCTCTGAACAGATGATATGCATTGTGGTTCAGGTTTCTTGGCCAAAGCATTTATCCCCCTGTCCACACACAACATTTTCCGTGACTAATCATGATTAGCTATACCGTTTCGCGATAGTTTTACGACCAAAATTGTAGGTGTGGACGCTCACTAACGATACGTCGTATAACGAAACTAGTCTAACGAAACGCAGGTTTGGGCATCGTTTCGAACTGAAACTCGATAAAGAATCACGCCTAATCACGTAAATTTTGTGTGTGGACAGGGGGAGTGTAACTAGTGTAACTAACTGGGCGGGGCTTAACGTGACCTCGAGCGAAATGAGACCAGACCTCTTATCACTATCGCGAAACTCTATAAAGAATCACGGAAAATGTTGTGTGTGGACAGGGGGCATTTTATACGATGATTCTTTAGTGACGACGTTTCTTGTGTGTGGACATCCTGGAATTTATACGATGATTCTTTATACGACGTATCGTTATAGAGTTTCGGGATGAATTGTTTTGTGTGTGGACACGCTGTATGTCACATCTGTGTTAAGGAAGGAGGGTGTAACTGTCATAAAGGAGAAATATGATATAAAGATGGAAAAGATGGAGGAGAAATGAAGAATGTAAGAATCAATAGAAAAGATTGTAGAGAAAGAAATAGAGCCAATCTTTCTCATAAGAAATTCACCTGACCTATTTACTTGGCAGATTTCTGAGTCAATAATTTAGAACTAATTTGTGATTCCATTTTATCTCCTTTTTCTTCCAGTTATATTTGGAATGTGTGCAAACCAGGAGAATGGCACGTACGTTACGAGGATGGATCTCAACAATTTCATCGCCGCCTGCGATGGTAACGCCCCAGCTGCAGACACTGTGCAATTATTCAGAGAGGTAAGGACTAAGTAGTGAAAGAAGTGGGGGATATTAAGTGATTTGCCTCGTGAGCTGACATTTTGTTTGTCTGTTTGGAGCAAGAAGGGCTTTATCTCAGTGTAAAATGATATGAGATAATGCCTTAAGGCCCGGTCACACAGCCCTCCACGGGCGTATCGTGGCCGAATCACGGCCAAAAATTTCTGCCCGTGAAGCAGACGCTGTTGGACGCTTTGAGGTCGCGATAAAGACGCGATACAGCCGTACTTTACCCGTCGTTACACGCGGTAAGAAATTCACACGCGGTTGGCCGCGCGAAAAAGTTTTGGGCTGCCCAAAAATTTAGACCGCGGATAATCGCGGGCGGTACACGTGGTACACGTGGTACACACGCGGTAAAGACGCGGTACAGACGCGGAACGAACGTGCTAGGACGTGCTACGGCCGCGGTTAAGACGTGGTTACACGCGGGATTGGACGCGAAATTTTAGCGGGTAATCGCGGATGGAGCACGGTCATAGCACGTTTGTTCCGCGTCTGTACCGCGTTGTTATCACGTGCATTAGCGTTTGTACCGCGTGTAAGCGTGGTAGGCCGCGGTACCGCCGCGCTTCACCCGCGATAAGGACGCGGAACAGTCGCCGGCGTCTGTTCCGCGGGCATACCACGGGTAAACCGCGGGTAAGCCAATTTTGCACATTTTCCACCACGGGCAACCGCGGGCAAAAAAAAATCGCGAAATTTTACCCGCGATACAGACGCGAAAGGCTGTGTGACCGGGCCTTTACAGTAGCTTATCTACACAGACGGTTTACTTCAGCTACAATAGGCCAGTTTTTGTACTAACATATTCAAGTTTTAAGCATACTTTATAAATATAGGTTGTTCTTGACAACCACAAGCTTGCCCCAGGCTCACTCGACATAGCAACAAGTAATGTTTGCAGACTGGATTCCAAGTATTATAGTTCATTGATTAATAACAGTTCAATTGAATAACTTGTCACAAGGTCCCCAGGAAAGAAACACCATAAATTTGAATATGTTAGTAAACCAATAAATTGCCCCATGCCTTATTTCATCGTAGATATAGAACTAGGTTTGCATTTAGGATTTAGGGTAGGTAGGGTAGGTACAGTAAGGTCAGAGTTTATGGGTAGGTTGAGTGTTTAGTCCAGGGTTGAAGTAGGAATTTCATTATATACTTGGTAAATGACCATGGAACAAGTGTCACAGCATTATAAGAAATGGGGGATGAGGTGATTCCCCTGGTAAACCGACATTTGCTCAGGCAACATTTCACCAGTGCTCTTTTTCGTCAAAGAGATTGGGTTAGGATAAGTTAATAATAATAATAATAATATTTGTGAATTCTCTGTGAAATCCCTTGTAAAAATGTCACTTTCCTCCATTACAGCAAACAAAAAGTAAAAAGTGAAACAATAAAATGAAACAAATCAAAGCATAATGAAAAAGACAGAGTAGGAACAAAACAAAACAAAAAAATATCAGGGGGGTGATCTGAAAGAGCTCTGGTAAAAATGACAAGCTTAGAATATCACCTCATGAAAACCTCACTTTACCTGACAAAAATCCAATAAAGAAAGGAAAAACTAAAGCATATCTGAAGTGGAGAGGACACTTTGTAATGAAGCAAGACAGTTTGGCTGTAAGAATGATGAGCCATGAATTGAGTGTGGTTAGAGTACATGTAGGGTTGATTGGGGTGTTTATGACAGGGGATTAGGACAGGTTTGTTATGATCTCATATGTACCTGTCTGACTTGCCAGATTTGTGGCTTATACCCTGTTCACACTAGAGAAAATTGATACGAAACGCATAACAAGAAATGTCATTGTATTGCATTAGGGGCGTTCACACCGGATAAAGTATCGTATTAAGAAACGTTATATAAAGAAGCTAGTTTTAAAGAGGTCAGTTAACATGACAGCTGGCCAGTTATAATGAGCCCTTGCTGCTTATTAATAATAGTTACACATTTAATTTCGGACATTAAGATGAGAACGGGACCCTGAATCGTTATCCGCACTTCATTCCAAGATGATGCTCAAACAACATTTTACTGTAAAACACTTCTTTGAACACATGTCATTATACACATTCACACTTGAATTAAAAATGTTATCCTATACAGTGTACATGTAACTATACAGCTTTCAAATAGACACGCAATTCTTTTTGGCACTCTAAATGGGGGATTAGTGTTTCATCGTAGACCACGCTTTGATGAGATAAAGACACTAAACGACTATCAGGTTGTCCCTGAACTTGCCAGGATATGCCTGTATTTCCTCCCCTGCCAATACTCCTGACCACAGGGAGCTGTCAAAATGCAAACACGACACACGTTGCCCCATTTTCTTTTCACCTTACACTCTGGACTACTGTAGCTCACAGACCTGTTAAAAAATAACAGCGCTATTTGAAATTCATCAAAATTCATGAAAAGTAAATTTTTATATTCAATTTTTCTCAAAAGCAGAAGTGTTTTAGGGGCTAAATTTTCTATTGCTTATACAACATCCACAGGGGCATCCAAATATCAAAATTGTATAGAATCACTATCTGCCCAATTTTCAGAATTTCCCAAAACTTTGTATTATCTTTAATAGCTCAATACATCATTTTTTGTTTGTGTCTCTGAAATGTCATTGTGCAATACCTGGGTCTGCTTTGTTAGACTATTTTGTTTAATGATTATGAGTTGATTTGCTGTTTTGCCCCTGTGAGCCTGAACTTTGTTCAGTAATATTTAATGGTTATTAATAGTGACACGCAATACCAAATTTCCCATTGTGAGTAATGTTTGTGTCTAATGTCATGCATTATAAATTCACATGTCAGTTGACAATTTTTCTTTTTGTAATCATTAGTAATTACAGTGTACATGAAGCAATAAAGTGTATAATCTATACCTAGAGATGTTACAGAAAACCTTCTTTAAAAAAAATAGAATTGCATACTGATTGTATCCATGGTAACTATTGAAACTGCTCAAACTAAAGAGATCATTGGAAATAAGCTCTCGAGCTTTCGTGGGTTATCCTGTTCAAGCTGACTTATTTTTGATCTGTTATTATTGTATATTGTTGTATGTTTGAAGCTTGTCGAATAAAAATCAATCAATCAATCGAGAGTGGATAAGAGATGCTCTTTGAAACTACACAATAACCATCCATATACATGTAATTGATGTATTACATTAATGTCTTTCAAAAGAATCGAAAATTGAAAAAGTTAGCAATAAGAAAGGAATTAGTTCAATTTTCCTAATTTGTCATAAAACATGGCATGAAGAAAACTATACATGTACAGGGGTACAGGTACATGTAGTAGTCTGTAAGCACATACTCTAATTTGACACTTTACAATTCCTAAAAGCCTTGTGCAGAGCCTACATGTAGATCTGTCCGTCCAAAGGAAAAAAAATCCTAAGAGAAGAGGCTTAAATATTCACTTCTGAATGACAAACGCCTATAAACTAAAACAACAACAACAACAGTCTCTGGCTGTATCAAGAGTGGCTAAAGTACATAACTTATTGTCTCATAGTGCAGACACTGTTATGTGGTTAATGTTATGCACAACGACCGACTAGGGTTCGTGCTTCCAAACTATACATGTATGCATGCATATATCTCCATCTCCCTTTATGTACAATCTATTGGAATTTATGCGCCTGCACATATGCCAAAGTATTGTATTATTTACATTTGAAGAGGAAATATGACAAGTAATATTGATGTGTTTTTGAGTTGAGACGGAGCCTAATGTGCTTTAGATATATCACCCAGGTACAATAGATCCATCAATAAGCTTCCAGCATCTAACTCAAGAGATACGGATACAAGTGATACACTTTCATCCCATATCCTTTCCTACTTTGCTGTGGTTGGTGAGATTAGGCACAAACCTTTTACAAATTAAACCAAATTCTTGATCTGCGTCTAAGTTGACTACATGTATGCAAGGAGGACCTAGATGTACAATGTACATGGACATGTAGGCCTATAAATTATGTATGTTATTGGCTGCCTGCAAGAAAGCAGTAAATGCTATAATTGACAAACTAACATGAACATGTGTACCTGTATACCTGTACCTGTGCATGTGTCAAACAGTATTTCTTACTCTTATTCATAAGTAATCTATGAAAGAAGGTGCATTTAAAGGGATCCGGTAACTTTGTCTCAGATTCTGAAACAAAATTCTGGATTTAGCTCATGATGCAATGATAATTATAAACCTTTAGGTCAGTCAGGAACCCCATGACTTTTACAAGCCGATTGCCTGTCTGATTATCAAGATATTTATGATTGGAATTACAAATTTTGAAAACCGTTCGCCTGACAGTTTTCATAACACTACGGTCTATTGGGGAAAACGAGTATGGTAAAACCGGTCACTCAAAGATTTTTACTTTTTAGAGGCACTTCTTGATCATTTTGAAGCGCAATTTTTTTAGGGCTTCAATATTACACCATATCACAGACACTGATAACACGTACACTGTACATGTAGGGCCGTGTATCTCAGATGTAACATTGTTAAACGATCCCTTTAAAGGGGAAGTCTACCCTGATATTAAGTTGGATTGAATTAAGGCCATTAAAACAAATATACATGTTTAGCGTCCCCGCCCGCTTCCTTTTTGGGGGCCGCCTCCTATTTTTTTTTTTTTTTTGTTGAAATTTTCAATTTTTTTTTTTTTTTGTTGAAATTTTCATTTTTTTTTTTTGTTGAAATTTTTTTTTGAATTTTTTTTTTTTGAAAGAAAAAAAAACATGAAAAACACTGCTAAAATGGCTCTATTTCAGATTAAAAAAAAAAAAAAAATTGTCGGCGGCCATCTTGAAAAAAATAGCCCCGACTGTCAGGGAAAATGTACCGAGCGGCCATTTTGAGCGGCCATTTTGAAATAAAAAATAAAAAGGGCCTCCTCCTTCCTATTTTTCGAAAAAACAGGACGCTAAACATGTTTTTTTTTTTATTTGGCCTAAAGCAGAAAACTGAGAAAAACATCTAGTGGAAGTTTGAGCAATATCCGATTAAAAGGAGGAGAGTTATACAGTTTTGAAGTTGTCATCAGTGAAACACAAATTGGCAACACAGTGACGTATCTTGTGAGCTCCTCTTCAATTTACTCTGTCCAGAAAATTGTCATTTTCTTAGTTATTGATGACGGAATAGATTTTTTCAAACAGGGGTCGTTAGTATAAAAACAAATTTGTCAAAATATCTAATATTTGTGGTGGTACACAGGTATTAGAAATTTATATTTCAGCCGTCTCTGAACCAATTTTGATCAAACAAAGATGATTTTGTCATTTAAATATTATGTTCTTTCAAATTTGACACTCGGTTTTTCATTATCTCACTACAACATTATTTTGTGTAGCGCCCTCTGCAACAGAACTCAACTATCCCTTTAAGTTGTCCTATTTTTAATCAGTTTTTGCACAAACGTTTACTGATCTGTTGGCTGTTTCTCACATTTTTATATTTCTATGAAAATCAAATTAATATCAGGGTCACAGGGTGGACTTCCTATTCAAAAGGAGCAATTTTCTACTAGAAGATAAAGTAATTGTACCCTCTAAATATATATCACAAGTACAGTGTCACATTTTACAATGTTGTAAGATATACAGACAAACAATTTTTACATTTTTTTTTTTTAGAAAATCAAAACTTTGTGAAAAATGTAAAGCGTACTTCTGAAGATGTACATCCTCTACCCACGCATTCTTTAGCACCCTACCACTGAGCATAACCACAATATGAAGACCCGATTGCCTATACCTACAACCTGTTTCCAATTACTATTCATTGCTCATGGTTTCTGATTGGGGCCGTTGAATCTTCTTGCTAGCTACCTGCATGCTAGCAATGTGTGTGTGTGTTTTGATGGAGATGACCTTTGGGAAGTGTCGCAAGTTCGTTGCGGACCACTCACGATTAGTCATCGTCTTCAGTCGATTCCCATGCGTGGTGGAGCTCTTTCTCTCAGTGATGTTTGTTTACATACATATTCTGTTCCTATTTGGGAGGAATGATTCCTATATTTCTGCCTACAAACAAGCATTATGAACCAATTATTCCTCTTAATTTTTGAACACATAAAAAGCATGCAAAATGCACTGTAATCCTTATCCTCAGAGATTCCTAATTTGTTGCCGGGAAGGTTGACAGGTGTGCATACATATATCCATGCAGTACATCTCTACAACTGTTTGCTCAGGATGTTTCAGGATGTCTCTGTCTGTTGATAGCCAGAAGGACGTTAAAGATAAAGACCAGTTCTGGTCATGCGATTGCATTGTGAAAGAAACGTTTTGGAATCGATCAGAAAAGGTTGATCATCTAGCATATAAGTATTGGTGTGTACTGCAAGGTTCTGGAATCATCAAAATGATAAGATATTTGGCCCAGTCTTGGTAAAGTTACAAGCACTGTACACAGAAATATGTACATGGGACTACTCGACACGTGCGTGACATGTGCTTTATATCTATCAGGTCCAAATAGATATAATAATTTACCAAATATATCAATTAGTAGGCGGTTTCTCGGCAAAATTTGTATCATCATGTATTAGTCAAAACATATATTCTTTCACATGATTGGTAATAAGAGCTTCCATTTCATTTTTTGAGAGGGGAAGTTTCCAAAACTGATCTTTACCTTTAAATGATTCAGATACGAGATAATGTCCTTCTGGTTCTCACTTGATAAAGTGTTCATGTACTGTAGGTCTTTTCAATGATTCATTGCAAGTGCATGCCTTTATTTATTTCTGAAATGTATTAAAAAAGCAAGAGTGTCCTGTGTTATTTTTTTTCATGGAAAAGTTGTTAAGTATTAAAATCTGGGGGTGTTCAGATACTTTTAAAGACAACCAGGACTGCTCTTGGAATTTGTTAATATCATAAAGCCCTGTAAGTTATGCATAGAATATATTTGTTTCATATAGGGGTTGTACATGTATATATAAACATATTTGCAATAATTATGTTTCAGGTGAATGTATGATTTACTTTTGTTAAAGGGGAAAATATATATTTTTGATTTTTTTTATTGCAGCTCATAAGATATGTCACAGATTTGCCAATTTGTGTGTTTGATTGATCGCACCATCAAAAAGTCATAGCTTTCTCATTTTTAATAGGTTTTGCCCAAACTTTCACTGACCTGTTTCTCCCATTTTTCTGCTTCTTTTAAAACCAACTTGATATCAGGGTGGACTTCTCCTTTAAACTGTGAAAGTCAGATTACATTTTGCTCTTTGGTAGCGACACTCTCTACACTCATCTCGATAGAAAATCTGTCTCACAATAACTGCAAGATCATTATTCATGAGAATAGCTAATATCAAATTTTGCCTTCCAGCATCAGACTTATGTAATACTTCAATTCAGACTCAGATTCATTTACATAATTGGCTTTGAGTTATCTTATAGTCTGATGTGGTCTCCTATGAAAGCAATTCTGTGATTCGAAAATCATAACAACTGATTTGATTTGATTTAATTTGATTTATCCTATAGTCTGATTTATTTCTTAGTCTGATGGTCTCATGTAGTATACAATTCTGCAACATAAAATAAATGATAAAGGCGTACATATAATTTGCTTTGATTATGATTATGATTTATGATTTATGATTTATGATTTATCTCATAGTCTGATCGGGTCTCCTATGAACAATTCTGCAGCTGGTTGATGAAGAACAGTGATGTGATGAAGCTATCGGCATGGTTACTACAGGACAGTGCCAAACAAGGTCTGAGACTATCGGATGAGAGTGACACGCCCACCTTCTACCAGACCCTAGCTGGAGTTACGCACTGTAAGTTAATTCAAATTATATTTTCTTATATAGTGCCCAACACTTATCAGAAGTCTCTAAGCACTCTACAATAATGCTGCATATATACCCTGACTTACAGGAGATACATTTGGGCCTGTATTCTGCTGTTTAAGCTTTTGTTCAGAATGGCGTTTGACAAAGGAATTTGTCTGTGGTCTAAGTTTTTCTTTTATTAAACACGACTTTAGACTGAGAGTCAAGTTCAACTAAATTACCAGTACATGTAGTAGAATACAGACCTTTGGGGTTTTAATAGTTGTTTGCTACCTTTGCTAAATTTGACATGGAGTAATTTTTCATGGGTATACATGTACATGTATGTCCACATCAGATTTAGAGTACCGGTAGAATTTATTGACTTTAACAATTGCAGAGAAATTTGCACTGAAATTTTAACACACACAACAAAAGTAAAGGGGGATTAGAGCTACATGTACATGTAGGAACGAGCAGGAAAAGTGATGTGTTCTTTGAAAAATGAATTGACTGACTTCAAGGCAAATAATGTATGTTTGTGGTGGAAATGAATGTGTGCAGTGCTGCATGATATCCAGTATATAACTGAATTACGTTACTTTGGATGGAAATACCTGGCTTTCTATCTTGACAGCGGTGTGTTGTCTCAGCCAATAAGATTGAAACCAGGATGTGAAAATGAAAAGGGACGTTTCCATGGTAACAATCACTTGCATCAAGTGGGGTCTTCATTGTCTACCTCCGAGGCTCAATTTGATTTTCACAAATACTGGTATAGACAATCTTGCTGAATCAGTTGAAATGTTTATCTGATTAATTTCCCTTCATTTGAAGAAGTTTCTCATGCATTTTTGGCCACCATATTATCAAAACAAAACTATTAAAACAGTTTCAAGTATTTACAAGTATCTGACTAATTTTCTGGAATATTGCAATTTTTATACTGGAAAATCATGGTGTGATATACATGTATTGAGAGCATTCATTGCAAATAATTGTGTTTAATACACAGAAATACATAGTAGGCAAGTCTGTTCATTTCGTATTTAATTACATGTACAAGTTGCAAACTATAATTGTGTTACTGATAAAAATCAAGCCAAGGTTCATTTAGTGACCTATTCATATATTTTGCCAAGTGTATTCGCAATTTTGCATATCAGATAGTGGTGGCCATTCACTGGTCACAGACTTAATATCCATTCACGCAATCGTACAAATACCCTTACATGTATGAATCAGATATTGTTACTGGAAAAATGATTGCATACCGGTTGTGCAACAGAATAAATTTCAATCTGTAATTGTGTTTTTGATAATAATCAAGTCCAGGCTGAATTGGTGCATATCAGATATTGGGGCCCATTCACCACACAGACATCATATTCAATTATTCATTCATGCAATTGTACAAATACAGTGTACCCTTACATCTATGAAGCCAACACATGTAGCCTATTTGTCAGAACTATATCGACTCTGCACATGTAATTATGACGAGCGTGTTTGGTTGTAAGGATTAAATTGAACAACCTCTTGTTTGCGGTGATGGTGCTCTTTTTACCAATGTCAAATTAATTAAACGTGGTTCGACCATACATGTAGTACCAGGAAAATGACATTTGCAATCTTTTTTATTGTTATGATGATACCTGTATTCATCTGCATGCAGAAACGATTTTGTAATTTGTAACATAATGATAATTAATAATAATGAAAAGTGCTCATATAGCAGATTTGTAGAATTCTCTACATGCACTTTACATTTTTGTAAACAATGATATACATTGCATCAGAAAATATTATATTATACATGTAGATGTAGATATATAAAAGCAATTCAACCAAAAATAATAACATTATGAAATAATTATATATATACATGTGAAATTAATTATGATAATAATAATAATAATAATAATAATAAATAATAGTATTAATAAAAATAATAATAATAATTTTGAGTGATGTTGATCTTTTAAATGAATTATGGGTTTCATTTTCTTAATTTTTTACAAATTGTTTATACCGGTAAACTTTTGTCATTACAAAGACTAGAGCACATGCTGTTGCTTTTGTCTAAATCTGAATTCTTTGTCATATAAGTTTTGTTCATGGGACCTGGGGCGGGTTCCTAGAAACCGTCATAAGTCTAACTTCTTGACTATCCCATTGAAACGTGTGTTATAGAATTAACACGGGTTTCAATGGGATAATCAAGAAGTTAGACTTATGACGGTTTCTAGGAACCCGCCCCTGGCTCCTTGTACTTGTACATGTAGTAGTATTGTAGTAAGTGTCAAAGAATATGAGCTCACCTTTAATGTTCAGAGGTGTCGAAAATGGCTGACATAATGTGAAGTCAATGAGCCGTACTGTTCAGAGGTGAGAAACCACTCTGAAAATTAAGTAGAGCAGAACAGATGTCTGGGGCAGCAGAGCGTCTTTCAAAGTGGGGATGCACCAACTAAGGCTGTGCACAACAGTGTAATGAGGTACTCGAGTACACTCCCAGGCTTACACTCGAATACTCAGCAGCCATTAAAAAAAAAAAAAATCTTTTAATTTTTTTTTTTACAGACCCCCTTTTTTTTAACACGGCAGGAAAAAAGAAAGTGTAAAATTAATACATAAATATTCGAGTACTCGTCGCAGCCTTAGCACCAACAAAGAAGAGCACTTTTCAGAAAAAAGGGTCACCTACACAGGGTAACCTCAAAGCGAAAAAAAAATACTGATACTGATACTGATTGTCACCATATTTCCTATGTGAAAGAGGCATGTTTATGCCTATGGTGCTTGAAAAAGTGGGGGGCACTTTGCCCCCTTGCCCCCCCCCCCTCCTTCCCCCACCAGGAGCACCATCTGTGACTGATATATGGATGTCATTGTCTAATACATTCAAGGTGTGACGCTGACCGTGTTTTCTAATTTTAACCTGATGGGATTCTAACATGTTAATTCTTGTACAGTTATCGGTGATGTCGAGTCAAATTTAATTTGATTAATTATTTTTATTACTTTTTCTGTATGGTAGTCATGAAATGTGAATTTCAAAAGTAAGAAGTTACCAACTAAATGAATAACATCTTAATCTTTTATAGATAAGTTAGAAAACAGGCTTCATGAGTTAACATTTATAATCTGTTTTCCCCTTCCTCCTCCTCCTCCTCCTCCTCCTCCTTCTCCTCCTTCTTCTTTTTCTTCTCTTGTTTTAGATCCTAGTAAAAATGTAAATTGACATGTAGTATCAAAATATTCTCCCTAGAAATTGTTAAGTGAAGAACAATTTTTGTTGTTGTTGTCACTGAACCAACACCAGTCATCATTACGATTCACAAACATTGTTACCATTTTGTTTTCTTTTCTATTTTCTTATATAGTGGAAGAGGCAGATATTATTGAACTGGAGAAGAAGTACTGGGTACTACAAGCACAATCCAAGTCAGGCAGACTGGATCTTGATACCTTCACTCCACTCATTGCACCACCCATGCCTGCAGAACTTGTGGAAGGTGAGTTAACAACAAAATGATCACCAGTCTTATGTGTGAAGTCCAAATATAAAGTAACAACATCACATAGTTGGTACTCTTAATTTATTTAGTAATATCAACAATGTGTATGTCCAATTTATTTATAGATGTTGCGATGGTGAATTCAACATGCCTGTATCCAAAAAAATTAACTATACACTCCAAAATAAAATAGATTTAGGAAATAAAAAGACATTTCCAAGTTACGTGTACATGTATGTTGATCGTATTTTGAAGTTCAAATTGCATGGTAGTTATTAAATACAAAATGAACTGATTACCCCAAACTAGGCTTAAGGCTCCAATCCAGAAAACTCTTCATTACTGATTTATTTTCCCAGTAATGGGATTTTTATCCAGTCTATGACAGTCATTGCACCCCAAGTAATTGTGCCTGTAAGTGTAACATAATTTGATTTATGGTGAAATGAAATGAGATTGGTTAAATATAATGAGTATTGTTCAGGGTACTCTATTCATCTCACTGATGCATGGAATAAAGTATAGAAATTGATCAGATGATTAAAGTTCTGTCACAGTGTTGGTATTTGTATTCTCTCATCTATTTTTATGTTGTACTTATTCTCTGTTCTATTCTCCTTAAACACAAGGTTGACTGTATGATCTGTTGTAAAACCACTTTTTTTTTTTTGGTGTATGTTAATTTCAGCCCCACATCCTGCTTCAAACCGATTATTAGTTTCTAGGAAATTTGATCGATGGATAAATTATGAGTTAGGGTAAATTAAACTGATTTTCAGCAAACTTAATTACATACCTCATTAAAAAATAAAAAACAAACAAAAATGGAAAGAGTAAATGTGATCCTCGTTCGTTAGTTCTACTCTCATCCTCAAACTCTGGGTCGGGGGTCATGGATACAGGTTGTATGTATACAAATGCTCTCCTTTGTCTGTCTTCTCTCTCTCTCTTGCTGTTTCTATGCATTCTGCAAGGGATCTCCCTGTTCACTGTTTGAGATCATATAGAAATGTAGAAATGTGATCCTAGACAGTGAAAAATGCCAATTTTCTTGCAAAATTTATCATTTCAAAATGCATGTACATGTATGTAGGAATTGCTAGAATGGTAATGAAAGTACCACTACTCATTTACTTGCTCCATTGTGAAAGCATGTATGGTGAAGCTTATGTAGGCGATCCCGTGCAATATCCCGTATGTCATAAGATATCATATGACTTGTATCAGATTACTATATTCAAAAATGAAATATCTGGATGTGACCATTGAATAGCCATTCTTTTTGGTATCACTATAATTAGTATATTTACATTATGCTATGGTCGCATCAAGCGGTGTTTCATTTTCGGATGAAATAAATGGGGAAAAGTGTAGTCTTACAGGAAGCATGGCACGGAATTGCGCATTTACTGAATTATTGTGTATATTTTTTCTGTATTTTCAGGAGTATTCAATGCTTTTGATGAGAATCAAGACAATCATATAGACTTGAAGGAAATGGCCTGTGGACTATCAGCCTGCTGCAGAGGACCCCTGCCCGAGAGACAAAAGTGTAAGTTGAACTCAAATTACTCAATACTCCAAACAATAAGAACAAACAAAATAAATAAATGAATGAATGAATGAGCAAAACTAAATTTCCATTTGTAATTACTGTAATAATAATAATAATATTTAATTTTTATATAGCGCTTGATACAAATGTCTCTAAGCGCTTTACAAATATACTATTACCCTGGTCATTGGATTCAGTGCTTGCCTGCACACACTGTGTGCACAATCTCCACTCCCTGGGGAGCATTCCAGCCGGGCGTTACTGTATTCAGTAGTATCTTATTCATTGTTTCAAGACATTTTTTTTTTAAATTGTAAACTCTGTTACTTTCCTAAGACAAAAGTAAGGGGGAGTCTTGTGGTGTCTTCATTTTTTTTTGTGGTAAAAAATCTAAAATTGATTTCTGGAGATAAATCTGTGTCTGATCCTATGTAATTTTTCATCACTATTTGAACAAAGACCACTTTTTCCCCCACAGTGGTGTACTTGAAAAGCATTCTGTATCTGGCAAGTCCACTAACAAGAAAAGGACAATTGAAATTCTTTTTTTGTTTATTTTTTCCCTGTTTGGTGGTAATGTGTGGGACAGTAGATGATCTTGACTTGCCCATACGCACGTGGAAAGTTTAACAGAAAATGTAAAGATTCATCACTACGATCCCAATGTAGCCTGTAGCATCCCTCAAGTGGTAGGCAATCGCGCCTATCGATCTGCATGCAGTTGACCAGGGGAGTGTTTCACAAAGATCCTAAGTTGAACTTATCTCTAAGTTGGACTGGTAGTATCTATGAAAATATTTTGTAAAATGTTCATTCAAATAGTTTATATTTTCTATTATCAAGGAGATTTCTTGTTCTTGATGTGGAATTTATAAAAAGTCTGAAATACTTGAATTTTTGCTTTTGAATATATTTCATTTTACGGCTACAAATAGCTCTCCATAATTTTGAAGTCCAACTTTAGAGTTAAGTTTGACTTAGGATCTTTGTGAAACACCCCCCCCCTCCCCTGCTTCCTCACTTTGGCATGGCTCCCAGTCTTCAAATAGAAGACCTGTGCGTGATAATGAGCATATGGTATGACCTTTGATGAGGGAGTGGATGCCAAGGAAAGATCATTTGACTTCAGAAAGTATGGGAGCCAAGGAATCTGTTGTGGAAGACAAATCCAAGGGAAAGTCCCCAATTGCTGTGTGTCAATATTGCCAAGTCGTGCCAGGAAAGAGACAAAGTGGATCATTAGAAGGGAGAAGAAAAGAATAGTGTGTCGAGGGAGGGAGGGAGGGAGGGAGGGAGGGAGGGAGGGAGGGAGGGAGGGAGGGAGGGAGGGAGGGAGGGAGGGAGGGAGGGAGGGAGGGAGGGAGGGAGGGAGGGAGGGATTGTAACAAATATTTCACATTAGAAAAAATAATCAAGCACAATGTGATTGAATATTTGTAATTTCCATGAGTTTATTTCATTTCAAAATCTCTTCTTTAACAATTCACAACGTCTTCAGGTATTGTTTCACAGTTTTTCTTCTTTTTCAAATTTAATTATTATTGAATTATTATTGAATATGAATTAATGCAGTTTGTGATCTTTACAAATACATGCTAGAAGCCTTTATTTGAAATGATTGAATTCGAATTGAGGTTAATTGTTCCTAAAATCAGGTCGCCGTATTCTGAGTCACTGATTATCGCACCATCATTAAATCATATTAAGAGGATATAAATATATCAATCTTGAGTTAAAGGAAAGTGTTGCAGTTGAGATTCCTTAAGCATCCAATATTTCCTGCTTATATGCCGAATAGGATTAGAGCTCATTTTGTGCCCAAAGGGTTAAATAAGTGTGTGTCATGTGGAGTCTGATCATGGAAAACTTTCCCCCCTCTGATCAAGTACCCAGTCATAAAAAGAATAGAGAAAGGCGATGGGTTATCATACTTATCCCTTTCTCATTCACACTACACTGGCGTCTGTCTACTCCACAGCAGCGATGCACATAGCCCCGGGAGCTGTTTCAACTCTCATCTGCACGCTCAGAGCCAAAAGGGCGTTGACTCCCTGTTAACGAGACGAGGTTAACGCCCTTCTGGCGCTTAGTGGATGCCTTAATGATGTAGCCTGGCTGGCTGATGGCTGCATGACCCTAATGATGGCGCTTGTTAGACATAAAGGGGTGATGATAAGAAGGAGGAGAATGTATCTCCTGAGCGAAGGAGCAATCCAAGAGATGCGATCTCCAGCCGTCGCTATGGCGAGCATCCTCATGGGAAGGGGGAGGGGTATCATCAGCATTGGGGGTGACTTTGCTATCACTATCAAAGAGCAAAATGTTGGGATGAATCCATCATGCTAATTAATCGTGCTACATCAACATCTTTGGGGATGACTCGGCTATCAAACAGCAAAATGAGCAAAATGTTGGGATGAATCCATCATGCTAATTAATCGTGCTACATCAACATCTTTGGGGATGACTCGGCTATCAAACAGCAAAATGAGCAAAATGTTGGGATGAATCCATCATGCTAATCAAAGATTCGACTGATAAGAGTCAGAAGGTTGTTACCTCCTCTGTATCAAAGGTTGTGGCTGAAAAAGGCCTTTGTAGGTCTCAGCACACAACACCTTTTCCAGTTTCTTTCTAATGAATCATAAGTAATGGTTCATGCGAAACTCATTCCATCATGAAATACTTACTTTGTTTTTATTAAAAAGTTGAACAGTCATCCATCACACTTTCTCATTTTCTTGATTTTTTGTATAGCTTTTTTTTTTTTGGGGGGGGGGGATACTGAGGTTACAACAATTCCCATAGAATAATGCCACTGGGTTGAGCAGAGCTGTCAAACATTATGTTTTTCCTGGAATTATTCTGTTTTTTCCTCCAAATTACGGTAATACGTTTTTTCTTCATAAAATATGTTTTTTTAAATAATTGTTATAATTTTTATTTTTATTTTTATTTGTTTACATACCACACATCAAATAAATGCCCTAAACTGATTTGATCACAAATTAAATAGAAAACTAAGGTTAAAACATACTTGAAAACATACTACTGCCATAATATTAAAAAAAAACAAAAAAAAAACACCTACTTCTAAATATGGTCCTAATATAGAAAAAACGGCATGAGGAATGGACATTTCTGCATTGGAAGTGTGTCTTGCGCTGTTGTAAGTTTCGTTTTAGTTAATTCCTTTTTTATTGCTTGAAATTCCTTTTTTGTTTGCCTCCATGGTTCCTCTTTTGGGTCGCACAAGGTTGGCAGCTCTGGTTGAGATACTTATTCATTGAGGGGAGGGTTGATCAATGAACAATGAATTATATGAATACTTATGATGCTCCTATGTTGTTTTCATTCTTGTTGTCATTACATTTAAGGAAATGCACTTTGTTGTTTGAGTCAAAGGGATTAAGGGAATATGAACTACTTTTCCCTAATTTTCTCATTTTTGATATGTGATAACCTTGTTGCAATCATGGCTGATTTATTGCATAAGTTGTGAACTGAGTACATTGGCTAATTACATATAACAGACATGTTTATGTAACAAACGGAGAAAATGACAGGAAATTACATTACAAAATGAGTATACAGAGTAGGGAACTAAATTGGGACATTGGACAATACTCTAAATACAATACTGATCAAAAAGAACAATCATAGGAATAAATGAAGTGCATACAAGGCTTTTTCCACAATGAAAATAAAAGCTCTTTGTATGTATTTAAATGTAAGTGTACTTCCCTAATGTGGAACACAAATCATTGTGATGAGAGCTTTCAGATCATAATAAAGGAAGACAATATTTATTAATTAGTTTATTAATAAATATTCAGCTATTTCTGTGAGGTGGTGGTGATGAAGAGTTGTGGTTAATGTACATGTACAGTACATTAATGATGTTAGAGGCTGTTCTTACAAAGATGCAATCAGATGGTAAATAGAAGATATGTTCAGTCATGCTACAACCAAAATGTTGATAAATATTGATTGGTCGTTATTTAATAGTTTTATGCTACATAAATATGCAGTTCATCATTGTATACAATTGATTGTAGCATTGACAAATAGATTTTCACAATTGATTGTAATATAAGATAATTTTTATGTTACAGGGTCCTACACTAGTTGTACCATATTGTGTTCATAGGTTTGTATCTGATGCTATATCTTAATATGTACCATAATTATATTTCTTTTTCTTTTTCTCTCCCTTTCCATACCCCTTTTTACTTGGTCTTCTACCTTATCATCTGTCCGGAACTTCCTTCCTTCCCCATGGCTTCTCTTCGTCCCTCCCTATATCCTCCTCTCCTCCCCTCCATCCTTCTCTCCACCCTTTATCCTCCTCTCCACCCCTCCATCCTCCTCTCCACCCCTCCATCCTCCTCTCCACCCTCTATCCTCCTCTCCACCCCTCTATCCTTCTCTCTACCCCACAGTCTACTTCAAGATCTTTGACGCAGACCGTGACGGCAGACTGTCTAAGACGGAGCTGGAGAGGATGTGCACGGCGCTGCTCAACGTTCGTCGAGAATCGAGGGTGGGGCTTGAGATTGTGAGTCTGTTATATTCCATGTGTGAATGATGATGATTATGTGGGGAAGAGATAAGGTCAACCCCCCTCTGGTATACTACCCTCAAAAATTGCCCCATCCTGCTCCCCCCCCCCCCCCCCCCCCACCAAAAAAAAAAAAAAAAAAAAATGAAATAAAAAATTAATTAATTAATTAATTAAAAAAATGGGGGAAAAATGAGGAAAAAAACGAAAAAATGAAAAAATGAAAATAATAATAATAATGATTAACAACTATATTCTTCCCAGATTCTAGCACTGTTTCTTATTCATTCCATTTCTGTGTCATTTCACTATATCAGCTTATAGTAGCATACAGTGTAGGAATGATAATACAATGAAAATTGGAAAAACAATCTAAAATTCGAATCTTTTTCTCCCACCGATACTTTTCAGATAAAAATGCAATTTTAACACATCAGTCTTTCCCTCCTCAGTGTTCTAATGCTAACATATTCATTCTAAAATCCATTTAATGATTACAATCTGATTCCAACGTTTCAATGCTAAACATAATCCGGTCACAAATTTGTCAGTTCGTAGTTCTCATTAACCCACTAACCCATTGGTTGCACTCATCTCTTGGGGATGTACATTTTGGATGAAACTTATCAATTTAAAAAAAGAATACCCCAAAGTAAAGAATACTAAGATATTAAAGCCAGAGTGGGTTTAGACCTTGTTTCTTTCCCTGTTAGCTGAGTAGGACTGGCTTGGATTTCTATCATCACTACTACCACCATGCCGCTTTCCTTTGGGGGCTTTCTGAGAGTGTGCCTTCCTCTTCTAACTCTCTCATGACTACCACCACCACCACCATCACTATCACCATGGGTTACTGTCATCTTCATCACTAAAAAGTCCTCTTGAGCATCTGTAGATGCAGTGTTGCAGCTGTTTACTACTTCTACTGCCTTTGCCGCTTCTCACTTGTACTAGTCTATGGCTCGTATTCATGAAGGTGGACTATTAAAGTTAAAGACGCATAGTAGTGGGTCTCAGGGGGAATTCGTCACCATTTGGGTGTTTACCCCAAAACAGATGTTGTCAGTCACCCGGACAATTAGTTCTTATAGTAATGGTCTGTATTTTCACAAATCGCCCCAATGGAAAACTCTCTGAGAGACTAAGGGGTATTTCTTGTTGGGACCATGGGATTGCTTTTTGCGAGACTTGTACACCCATTAACTGTGTTTCTGCCAAGTCTGGTGTCAGTGTTTTATGACCTTCTGCACATGGAAACTGATTACCATTTCCCTTTAAACAAGGTTTTAACAGAGCCCACTGAAATATGAAGTGCCAAATGGCAACTTCGTTATTTCTTATGAATTACTGTAGTCCTGAAACAAAATGAATAAACGTTATGACGATGAGAAATCGATTTCATAATGATAGGCATGATTTTGGTTTGTTTATATAGTAGTTACAGAATTAATGTAATTTTTTGGCCGATGAAGAGGCGTGACTCTTGACGCTGCATAACCATTGGACTAATGCTTCCCACCACTTAATCATGGTGTAAACATGTACTGAAGTTAGTGTGCTTTTATGAATACGGGCCTTTGGGTTGAAATCTTTGAAGTGAGAGCTAGGAGTGAGTAAAGTGACTTCACAAAGCATCCATCAAGACCTTGTGGTGTGGTGATGACTTCACTCACTGCAACGGGGGCTGAAACGGTTTGTCTGTCTGTTTGTGCGTATGTTGATGTGTTTTTCATCATAAATTTGCATGTCCGAATTACTGCCTCTTTGTCCTTCTGCTTAAACTAAAGGCAATCTTTTATTTTTGCGGCAAAATTGTATATTGCATTTATCTGTTTTCTATCTCAAAGGTGGGGAAACTTTTTCATTGCTTTAGACCATTAGAGAGACAAAAGTAGTATTTGGCATACAAATTATGACATGTGAGCATGTTTTATGAAGCAGTACATTGTGTCTTGTTGCTATATGATTGAATTAACAAGTTTTAACTACATTAATTCAGCTGTGTGAATCATGTCCTCTTTAAACATTGACCTATACTAACTTAATTCATTGTTCAGTAGTATTAGACTTGCATGTATCATCACTAATCTTGGGCGCCAAGGGTTCTACGGTTCCAGAAAAAAATGTGATGGGTCCATGTGCATCAGTTAATAATCTGCTTTGATATCCATGTTCTGACCGGTGGTTTGGTTTTCCTGCTCAAAGCTTTAATACCTAGGCACAGTTTCCGAAACTATAACACTCTAGTAAATGCTTCCTCTGTAGTTTTCTGAAGCTTACAGTTTAGGTCTATATGATAAAGGATGGTATATTTTTAGTAAGATAAACATTCAACTTTCATAGTCCAATGCAGTAATTGACATTTCAGGATCTCTGTCACAAACATAATATAATATTTAAAGAAATATTCTGTCATTTGAAGTCAATTTGTTTACAATTTCACTTTTGAGAAGTAGACAACAGGGCATCTGTGTTTGTTTGCTATTTCAACTATTTCAAATTGTGATAATCATAATTCTTCAAAATATTATTTAAAGATAATGATACTTTCAGTGCAGTTGCTCAGTCATCATTTTAGGGGATGTATAATTAATTACTTATAAAGTTTCGTCCAAACCATTGGATATAGGGATGAAATTAATTATAATTACCGGTATGTGTCTTGTTGACACGTTTTCCAAGCTAACCCTAAAATAGCATTTGCATACTAATTGGGTTGTATGTGAATGAGTAGACCTGAGCTGCCATATTGAATGACATAGTTGACCATCCTAGCACTCATGGCGTTGACCCAAGAATAATTAAAGATCAAATTCTCCATCTCATTAAACAGCGAGATATTGATTGTAGATTAGCTTTTAAAAAAGCTTTCATTCATTAAAATAATGCATGATGGATGTCTCCAAAAAGCATGATGCTTGCCCTGTCATGCTATGGTCATATTGTTATGTAAAGCTGGGCCATTAGGCCTTGCGGTGCCACTGAAAAAAGAAAAAAATTATGCTTTAAACACCTGGTAGATGCCACGTAACTACTGCAGAATCTCATGATAGCCAGCTAGACATGTTCTCACCACACCAGACTTTATGTTGGTACGATTTTGAACTTTTGACGTAAAGAGTTTCTCTCTACAGAACCTTGCTGTAAGCTCTGTTAGTGCCACAAGGACAGTGTATACACAGCTAGATATCCCCATATCACCAATATCACAAAAAAGGCTATACATACAATGTACATGTAGTAGGTGGCCCTTATGGCTAGGCTGTACACAAAAAATGTGACCGTAATGTCAAATTTGAAGAGTTAAAAAAACCTTCGAAAAGCTGTAAGATAGGTTTGCATGACATAAATTATGATGTGACATATTGATCATGCGCCTTCATGCACCAGTTGATAATAATGTCATTCTAAATTTCTAATACCTTGTTTCTCTTATTTCTCCAAATGCTTTCATGTCCTTGTGGTGGATAGGACTTCAAAGCCGTAGAGAACCTGAACCCTGTGGATATCGCTGGAGACATCATGTCCAAGCACGCAGGAGACAGTGAGCAAGGTATCACTGCTGAAGAGTTCCAGGTGTGGGCTGTCAAGAACAGCCTTCCAGATGACTTCAACAAGTTACTCTTCCAGGTAAACTGCTTCATAGCTCAGACCTAGCAAGAGACAAGAGATTGGATGTGTTTTATGCCTCCGTTACGAAGTAGCCGTAGGCATTATGTTTTCGGGTTGTCCGTCCGTCCGTCCGTACGTACGTCCGTACGTCCCGTTCTCGTGATCGCGTTATCTGAAGAACCGATTGATGGATTCCTGCCAAACTTTTGTCATGTATGTATCTTGCAGAGCCGATGAACTGATTAGATTTTGGGGTCACGAGGTCAAAGGTCAAAGGTCACAGGACTCATTATGTATGCAAAAACAGCTCGTGATCGCGTTATCTGAAGAACCGATTGATGGATTCCTGCCAAACTTTGGTCATGATTGTATCTTGCAGAGCCAATGAACTGATTAGATTTTGGGGTCACAGGGTCAAAGGTCAAAGGTCACAGGGCTCATTATGTATGCAAAAACAGCTCGTGATCGTGTTATCTCAAGAACCGATGGATGGATTCCTGCCAAACTTAGGTCATGTATGTTACTTGCAGAGCCGATGAACTGATTAGATTTTGGGGTCATGAGGTCAAGGTCAAAGGTTGTGTGGCTCATTATGTATGCAACAATAGCCTGTGATTGCATTATCATCAGAACAGATTGATGGATTCCTGCCAAACTTAGATCATGTATGTATCTTGCATAGCCAATGAACTGAGTAGATTCTTGGGTCATGAGGTCAAAGGTCATGTGCTCATGTATGCAAAAATAGCTTGTGAACGCATTCTCATTAGAACTGACAGATGGACTACTATTTAACTCAGGACATCTTGCAGAGCCAATGAACTGAGTAGATTTTAGGGTCATGAGGTCAAAGATCAAAGGGTCATATATGTATATGAGAAATTGCTTGTAATCACGATATTCTGAGAACCTGTTAATGGATTACAATTGAACTTGAATTTGAAAAAATATCTTCTGTTTTGGTTTGTAAAATTGCTCTATGACGGAGGCATCATTTTCGACTGCGCGCAGTCGAAGTTCCATCTAGTTTTTGTAATAATTAGGGGCCTTTCCTGATTTCCAATGTAGATTTAGCAGAATCAAGAATTTTAATCATTACAATTGATAAGGGAACCATCTAATTTTAAAGGAGGAATAGTTTTTCCTCCATACATTGGTTATACTTAGATGGAAAGTTATGGTTTCTATGCAAATGCCATTGAAACATGTGTTAATTACAATAATCGTGTTTCAATGGGAATTAGCTGATCTTATACTTATGACGGTATCGTGACACGCTGCCCAGGGCCCCGTTGCACAAAACTTCCCATTGATGGTAACTTAGCCATCAATGGTAACTATCATGGAAACCTTGATTTCGATTGGCTGTTGAGCCCTGTTTCCATGGTAGTTGCCGTTGATGGCAAAGTTACCATCAATGTTAAGTTTTATGCAACGGGGCCCTGATGTCCAGTTGATACCATTTCTTTCCCTTGTTGAATCCCTTTAGAAATTGTGAAGTGTTTATGAGGGTTTTAAATTGGTTTTGTTTCAGATCTGTCACATCATACTTGGTCTAAGACCGCAGAGTACGGTGGAAGAGAAAGAGGTGATCATGGGGTGGGTAGAGAGAGAAAGGAGGAGAGGACTCCGACCGGCGCAGACTTGGTACCTCATCTCAGCTCACTGGTGGAAAGGCTGGAGTGACTATGTCAACTACAGGGTGAGCAGATAGATTGAAATCTGTCAGATTGAAAGAGGTTAAGACTATTTAAATTTTAAATGGTGGCAGCTAAGATTTTGGCTTTTCAGTTCATATTGACCAATGGCCTTCTTCATTTGGAAGATACCATTACTGTGTGGGTCTGTTTTACCATCTCTCATTTAATAGCTTATGTGTGAACCTACCAAGGTGATTTTCAGAGGCACATTTTCTTGAAAGAAGAAGATGGCTTGCTACCCTTGTACATGTATTCTGTTGTTGACTGATTCCATAATTTCTTTTGCCTATTACAGGAACTTTTCTATTAAACACCAACTTATCTTTGTTTTGTCATTTGTTTTACAGCCTACCAGCAGCAGTGGTCCACAAATGTCAAGACACGCTGGTGTCCAGACCAGCCTATCCGCCCTATCCTCTAACCACACCACCTCATCACCGTCCTTCACCCGTCGCACCCAGGTCAACGGTGGCCAGGCATGGGGCGACAACTACCGCCAATCCCACTCCTCTCCCTCCTCGCCGTCGTCCAATCAGAACGCCACGACCGGCTCGCGGCCCGGCACGTCCCACTCGCTCCCTCGCCACGCCTCGTTGGGTGGATCTACCAGCAGCGTGAAGCCTCTGCAGCATGCGTCATCGTTCAACAGCTCCAGCCCGTCAAGGAAGAGACCGGGACATGCTGTAGCCGTTCCTACCAACTCCATCCCCTGTAAACCAGGCCCCATTGATAATACATCTCTTGTAGCAGCTGATAATAAAAAGGTACATGTATATCCATTCAAACCCTATCATTGTGGTCACCTCTGTATAAAGCCTACTTAAGGACGGATTAGATCTGTTGCAGAAGCTACTTAGAAAGGGTCACCTTCCTACAGTGGCCTCTTCTGCTCTCTCCCTTGGATGACCTTTATAGATATGTTTGACTGTAGTTCTTAATCAACTTCATATGATATGACTCATTATTTGTTGATACTGAGCTACATGTATGTGTTATAGGCAATGCAAAGGATTGATAAAGCATGAAGTAATTATTCAATGACAATAACCTTCCTATAATATCAAAATATTATTACTTGAATGTCTACTGGATGTCAGCAAAGTTTCCAGGTAACTATTACATGACTGTATTTATGTCATATTAACCTTTAAACCGGTTCATGTGTAGGTGTCTATGGCAGTGGAGGGACTACCCTAATAGATGAAGCATTTGATGTTGTAACTAAAAAACATAATTAAAATCAATTCAATGTTTTAAATAAATGATATAAATGTATCCTCTCTGTTACAATACCTTATTAATTTGTATTAGTACATTTACTTGTCTTTGTAATGTTCAATGCCTGGAGGTTGGGTTATTATTTGGAATCATAACTACACTTTTAAGCTAAATTCAGGTAAAGTTAGACATGTAAATTCAAGTGATATTTACAAACTTGGTTATGACATTTGTTATAGCATGTCTCGTTCTTTATTTCTCATATTACAGCAAGTATCCACCCTGACCAATGAGGGCGGTAGACTCAGACGGCATCCTCCAATCTCTCAGAACAAAGACTATGAAATCATCCCCGACCCTGTCTGGAAAGCCCTAGCTCTGTGGTATGCTGGAGGTCCAGCTCTCCCTAGAAATGTAAGTACCGGTATATTTCTATTTTATCAAAGATAAAGGGTGAGACCACAGCCTGCCATGGGATGAGGGATAAGGTTTACTGTTTGGTCCAGGGTTGAAGTTGGGAACTCTGAAAGCAAAGATTAGAAGATCATCCCTGACCCAGTCTAGAAAATCATTGCTTTCTGGTATGCAGGAGGACCAGCTCTCCTGAGCAATGTAAGTATACGTGTATTTTAACATTAAAAATGTGCTTCAAGTGATTGAGAATATCTAGTTTCTAGCTCAAATTGTGATAAGCAGTTTAATTAATTGAATTTTTTTAATTTCTGTTTTCAACTGAGACGTCAGATGATAGTGAAGATCACAAAGTCATGTGATGTATGGAAATCGGATCATTGCACTCTGTTGAAGTTCTTTTGTGTAAACAATGAAAGCAATATCACATTTCTGTTTTTTCATTTGAACATCCATGCAAGCTGCATGTTTGTGCGTGAAGTTATTGAGACATCAGACTCCCGATATTTGAAAGAATCAAATTATAACAATAGATCTCTTTATCTCTCTGAATCGTTGTAGGTGATCGTTGAGACAACATCACAAGGCAATACATTGTGTACACTTGAATTGTACCTTCTGTGTTATGTATTGAAGATATCGGACACCCTCATATGTGAACGTTCCAATGATAATAATATGTCTTTATACCAATCAACATGTAGGTGATTGTTCAGACAACATTATGTGAATATGCCCTTTTCATAATTTAATCAAATTAATGCTCAAATCTTTGTTAATTGCCATGTTATTAATTATTTCATTTACCTTTTACAAATAATTGTATTTCAATCGTCAGAATGAGAATCGCATACATTCCGTGTTGTAGGTAGGACAAGCAATAATGTTTGTCGTACCTAGCAACAATTAATGTAAAAATTCACATTCTGATTATTTGAATATAATTATTTGTAGCAGGTGAATGAAATAATTTGTAACGAGGCAATTAACAAAGATTTGCACATTAAAATTGATTGCATTATGAAAATGACATATTCATTGTGATATGAGACGCAACTAGATGTGAACGGACCCAACAATAACAATATGTCACTTGACTTCATCCGCTGTAGGTGATCGTTCAGCCGACGACGCAAGGCAATACATCCTGCAAGCTAGAACTGTACCCTCTGTGTGTGAAGTTATTGAGACATCAGACCCCTCAAGTCAAGCAAAATGGTTGGAGCGGTGTCAATCTTGGATTAGGTATGAATTGCTATTCATTTCATTTTATTTACAAAAATAAAAAAAAAGTAATAATTTACCGGTATGTTTAAAGTTGGCGACTATTTCAGATATCTGTTGTAAATGGGAAATTTGGCAGAGGTACATTTGACTTGGTGAGTGTCCAGCATCAAAATATATTTTTTATTTTAAAAAGTTGTGTGTGAAGGGAAGTCGGTCCCGTTCTTGCACACTACGACAAGTTATATTGTGTGTATTCAAATCAGGAATAATATTTAGTTTGTAAACTTGAAGAACTTTATTTTTGTTATGCTTGTACCTTTAATACATTGCAATATATTTAATTTGTGTAAGGACATGAAGGTAGAAATTTGAATTGTTTTTTGTTTGGTTTAAACATTTATCAAAGTCTTAATAGTAAAGGAAGAAAGTAACATTTGTTTTGTGTAGATATTGTCTGAATTCCATTCATTCCATGATACAATTGACCCTAACATCAGAGATAGAAATTAAATTAGAGGATTTCAAAGGAATTCCCAAACCACCCATTCACCACCCATCTTACTTTCATCATTCAGTAGATTGATTTTGGTCAAGATACATAATATAAATTTGTCAACTACCTTTAAAGCGGGACTGCAATACTTGTAGCTACTTGCGCCCTCTATACAGCCAACAATGCCTTAGCGGTAACCGTTGATCCCGCATTTTCCCCTTTTTGTAATGTTAATTGAGAGCTGATTTGATGAGATAACCACCTGCCAGTGAACACGCAGGGAGGTCTAATCCCTCCTGGCCAAACTAGTGCAGATAGGTTTTAAACACACCATCTGTTCCCTTGCAGGCAATATATCACTGAGTTCCTCCGGACTCGGTATCAACATCTCAGGGAACAGCGGTACCCCCCAAGCTCCCAAACGCTACCAGGCGTACGTGGCATGCTTCAGTAAGATGCACACGCTCCAGCAGGTTCATGACTTCTTATCAGCGAGGTTAAGGGTCAGGACGGAGGAGATGAGGTTATGGAACCTCAAAGATGAGGTAAGATTTTACAACTTTTAAGCCCCACTGTACTACTTGTAGCTACTTGCTCCCTCTATATAGAAAACTTCCCCAATCGGTGCCTGTTGGTCCCCCATGATTCTCTTTTTCTTATGTTAATTGAGAGCTGAGTTGATGAGATAGACACCTGTCAGTGACCTCGCTGGGTGGTCTAATCCCTTCTGGCTGAACTAGTACAGACGGCCTTTAAAAACTTTTAAAAACTTTGGACTTTCGTTTTGAAATGTTGTATTCAACGCAATTTGGGGCCTTTATTCTTCTGTACTTTGACAACCTAATTTGTAAAATTGGAGCTCCACTATCTCTGCTGCATTTAGGAATCTTATCCGTCAAAATAGTTTTCAAGCCTGATCATACACAATAGAAAAATAAACATTGAATACGCTGCATCTCAGAGTGGGATTACATTTAAAATTCATTCAGCATTTTTTTGTGGATCATTCTTTGCTTCTATGGATGTCTGTCTTGTCGATGCCTTCAATGTTCTCTCCCATATTTTTATATCAATCACCTTACTGTATTCCCTCTGTTTTCTTTAACCCTTACACTCTCTTTTTGTCTTCCTATCTCTCCACTACCCCTCCTGTTTCTTTCTTTGCTTCTCTCTTATCATCCTTTTCACACTTTTCTCACTATCTCCCTCTTCCCCCTTCTTTCTTATTCTCTCTCTCTCTTCCTTCTCCCTCTTCACTCTGCCCCCATGTTCTCATTGCCTCTCTCTTTGCATACCTCAGAACAACCCTGTAGTCCTTGAAGAGGATTCCAGCACGTTGGATCAGCTTGGCATTGCCGATGAGCAGAGCTTACTGATAGAGATCAGGAATAAGGATCTCAGCTGGCCCGAAGAGATGTCATTATTAGCCAAGAAGAAAGCAGATAGGCAATCAAGTAAGTATTGACAACTTTACTTCATTTTGCTGATTTTTCCTTCCAATTTAGATTTGAACCAACATTTTGAAAAAAATTATGGTAGAGGTTTTCTCTACCATAACCTTGTTATTAGTAACATGTCAAGGAATATTTATGCATACAATTTTTGCTATGAAAATATAAACACAAAGTGAATTACATAATTAGATAACTATGTCTGCTATTCACTGGCACCTGTTAGTGGTGTATTAAAACAAAAATTAAAACAACCAATCATCATTTTGACCAGAGAAGCAGGTTCACAAATGCAATTCTAAAATTAGACTACATTTTTGTATGTCTTAGATCACATTTGTAGCGAACAATCATCTATCTGAAATGCATGGTGTAAGTTCTAATTTGCAGGCACAGACTCTAATTTGACATTTCAAATAAAATTTCATAAGTGGGATATGCCCAAAAGAATGATAAAATTACACTTACATTAACAAAAAATGGTCTTTTAATTTTTGAAACCTAATTGATTATCCTCTAAATCAGTGATTCCACTAAAAACTTACAATTTCTAATTTATCTTGTTTGGAGTATCATTTCATCTCTTTCAATTAATATCTGTTTTTTGATTGTTTTCTTTTAGGTGTACGAACAGATAAAGGTGTGACCGGTCTTAGTAACCTTGGTAACACGTGTTTCATGAATTCAGCCGTCCAGTGTATCAGCAACACCCAGCCTCTCAGACTCTACTTCCAAACTAAGTCTTACCTCTATGAACTCAACCCGTAAGTCAAATCATAAATATGGGACTGTACATATTCATTTTTTCATGGTTTTTGTCAAGTTGTTTGATTCATCTACTCCTACAGTATGTGTCCTCTTACTTACTGAAGTATATCTTCTTTTTCCGTCTGCATTCCGTCAAAGGCTTTTGAAGTATTAGCACCTACTTCAAGTGCTGAAAACGACATTGTTTCTATGATCGATGTAGCCAAAACTATTCTTAGAGAAAGATATATTACCAAAAAGCGAGAATGCGCAATTCAACTTCCCGGCAAAAGGTGGTGTAGCGCTACGCGACGTTTTGCCAGGCAACCAACGATTTCTTACCTTCTTGTTTCCTTCTTATTTTCTATTTTTCATGAGAGCATTTTCTTATATTCATCATCTCCTGCTTCTTTTTCTTTGTCATTCAAAATAAAGCCTCAATACACTTCAAGAGTAATATCAAATTATTTTAAATATTAACTTTAATAATTAACGAGTATTACATTTTTTTAATAGCATGATAATTTTTGTCGTTGAAATACAACTTTGAAATAATGATGATGAAGTTGGACGAAAAATTCAACGATACTATGATTAGGTGTACTCTCAGTGGCTTTGGAATACTGATTATTTCTGTATCTTGTTCATGATTGAATCAGTTTGAACTCAATGCACATCATCTTCTTCTTCACAGTACAAACCCTCTGGGGATGAAAGGTCATCTTGCCAAGAGATATGGTGACCTTTGCAATGACCTTTGGTCAGGTACAGCGCGGAGTATAGCACCTCTCAAACTCAGGGTAAGTACGGTTGTATATCTTCTTATCTTTATGATTTATGTTCATTCTTTTTTCAATGCCGAGTACAGAGCTGCCAACTAGTACGGATTTCCCGTAATTGGTACGGAAATTAACGACCATTACGGAATGTTGTTTAAAATTACGGATTAATTTTTTTTTTTTTTTTTTTTTTTTTTTTTTTAAATTTTTTTATATATTTTTTTTTTTCCCCCATTTTTCCTGGAAGACTGTGTTGTGATGATAAGAAACTCATTATTTAACAACTTTGTGTGAGTAAAATCACCAAAAATTTCAGATAATCATGTGTCTGTGCAATGTTGGCGTGCCGTTTTTATTAGAGTCATAGCGCCGCATAGGAAATTACTGATTTATACCCAAAATTACTGATTTTGAGCCTTGTGATTACTGATTTTCTGTTCTGGAGGTTGGCAGCTCTGCGAGTATTGCAAGACATTTGGGAGCTGATGAGTTTAAAGAATGAGAGTTGCAGAATGATATCATTAGTGATATTTTGTGTGATGTGTCTTAAATTCATTCTGATCAGTTTATACTGAAACCATTATTGAAAACTGTATCTGAAAAAGGAAAGAGAAAATGTGTATTCTAAAGAACTCTATTGAAGAAATGTGAATAGTGTGGGAGCAACGATTCATAATCCCTGTTAGGCTAAACACATGGTACCAGAAAAAATGTAAGTTGGCCAAAATCACAGCGAACCTTCTTGACAAATGCAACTATTCTTTAATCTTCTTTTTCCAAAACTTTTAAACTTTTGTTGCGCTCTCCATGCTCTTTCTGCAGTGGACGATAGCCAAGTATGCACCTCGCTTCAGTGGGTTCCAGCAACACGACTCACAGGAGCTATTAGCTTTCTTACTGGATGGTTTACATGAAGACTTGAACAGGGTGCATGAGAAGCCGTATGTGGAGCTCAAGGATAGCGATGGAAGGCCGGATGAAGAAGTCGCAACAGAGGTGAGGATACGTTTCATCTTGATTTTTTTTTTTGGATAAAGATCTGTTCACACATGGTGCAACTGATTATAGCAGTATACAGAATTTTTCAATTTTACAAATCTGAGATCCATGGCCCTACATGTTATCAGTGCCTGTGATATGGTGTACATGAAGCCCTAAAAAACTGCGCTGCAAAATGATCATGAAGTGCCTCAGAAAGTACAAATCTTTGAGTGACCGGTTTTACCATACTCATTTTAGGTATTAGGTAACTTTGCTTCTGATTCTAAAAAAAATCCTGGATTTAGCTCATGCTGCAATCATAATTATAAACCTTTAGGTCAGAAATGAATCCCATGACTTTTTCAAGCCACCGCATGTATTCAAGATGTTTATTATTGGAATTTCTAAATTTCAAAAACTGTTTTCCCAACTGATTTGTATAACACTACAGTCTATTGTGGGAAATGAGTATGGTAAAACAAGTCACTCAAAGATTTTTACTTTTTTGAAGCACTTCTGGATCATTTTGAAGGGCAATTTTTGTTGGGCTTCAATATTACACCATATCACAGACACTGATAACACGTATGGCCATGCATCTCAGATTTAACATTGCTAAATGATGCCTTTAAAGATCTTAGCGATGAAGAGAAATTGTGAGCATTATGAAATTTGAGAACGAAAATATAATTGATCACTTCTGTATAGTATATTAAAACAATCATAAATACTTGAGGAAAACATCCCACCCCTGCAAATGTATGCCATGTAAAAAAAAAAAAAGTAATTAAACAAATATCAATAGAACATCAATATTGAAATTATCATTCCCATTTGTTATGTACATGTATCTTTATTGTCAAACATAGGCTGGTACGTGTCATATAATTAATTAAAAATAATATCATTTATCACTGTATATACAAGCTACATTGTTTATTGTTAACTTGTGATTACCTGCGAAACTATACCACTTGTTGATTTTGTTTTTTATATAATTGGTTTATTTATGTATTGTGAAGAAGAAAAAAATGTTCATGTATATGAATAAAGTTTACTAATAAAATTCAATCCTATATCTTTTGTATTAACTAGTCCACTCTCTTAGGTTTTCATACTAGTTTAATGGATGAATATTAATATATCAGGTAGCTTGGTGCCCAAGTATCACTGTGACTCTCAATCTATCACATCATCTTATCCTTATTATCCGCAGGCTTGGGAGAACCACTTAATCAGGAACAAGTCTGTGATTGTAGACCTGTTCCAAGGCCAGCTCAAGTCTCAGGTCCGGTGTAAGACATGCGGTCACATCAGCGTGAGGTTTGATCCCTTCACCTTCCTCTCGTTGCCTCTCCCTATGGAAAGCTCCATGCATGTAGAGATTGTGGGTGAGTACACTCCCGTCTGAGATCAGGGGGGTGTTTCACAAAGATCCGTAGTCGAACTTAACTCTAAGTTGGACTTAAACATTATGGAGAGCCATTTGAAGCCTCAAATAAAATACATTTGAAAGCGAAAATTTGAGTATTTAAGACTTTTTATAAATTCAACATTAAGAACATGAAATCTCCTCGATAATAGAAAATATGAATGATTTGAATCAACATTTAATGCCTTTAAAAAAAACTTTTACTAAATATTTTCCTGGATTTTAACGGCTTTCCATAACTGTTAAGTTCAACTTAAGATCTTTGTGAAACACTCCCCTGAAGGTTGATTGATATCAAAGCAGTAGATAGAAAGAGAGAAAACAAGACAGAGAGCTAGAAACAGAGATGGATAGGGAGAAAGAGTGAGAAAGAGAAATATATACAAGGAGAAACAGACAAGAAAGGGAGAGGTGGGGGGGGGGGGGGGGGGACAGAAAGTAAGATTAACAATTCATTAACAAAACCTGAAACTTTGTTAGAATGATATCAAGGTAGACGATCTACATACACTGAGTTATTTCAGATTCTTACTAAAGATAGAATTAAATAAAATTAAACAAGACAAAAAATACATACAATGAGTGGAATTGATGAAAAGAAAGGGTTTGAATTTGTTTTTTAGTAATTAAAGTAAATGTCTTGTGCTTGGCATCTTTTTATTTGCTCTTCGTGATGTTGAATGAATACTGAAGTTTCCCCCGTTTTCTTGTTAAGTTGTTAGACCTGATGAAAGCGTACATGTGAAGTATGGTCTGCAAATGAATACAGAATAATTATTTTTGGTTTGCTCTTTGTGTTGTCAAAATACTAAAGTTTCCCCTTTTTTCTTGTAAAATCGTTAGACTTAATGGAAGTGTAGCTGTGAAGTATGGTCTGCAAATGAATACAGAATAATTATTTTTGGTCTGCTTTTCGTGATGTTGTAAAAATACTGAAGTTTCCCCTTTTTTCTTGTAAAGTTGTTCGCCTTGATGGAAGCGTACCTGTCAAGTATGGTTTGCGACTGAATACAGATGACAAGTACAAGTCTTTGAAGAAGCAGCTGGCTGACCTGTGCGACATGGGGTCAGATCAACTGGTCTTGGCCGAGATCGGAGGAGCTATGGTTAGGGTAAGCAGTAACTCTCAGATTCTTTTAAATTCTGTTTGAGTAAAGTAAAAGTCCAATTTCTGTTCTCTCTTTGGCTATGTAGGACACCCCTACCTCCCCCCCTCTCTCTCTCTCTCTCTCTCTCTCTCTCTATCTATCTATCTTTCTCTCTTTCTCTCTTTCTCTCTCTCTCTCTTTCTCTCTATCTCTCTCTATATCTCTCCCTCTCTCTCCTTCCATTGCCTTATCTTTCCTTTTACCTTTATCTCTTCCTCACTGTCTGTCCTCTCTTTCTATGTTTTATTCTCTTCTCTCTCAGCTGGTCTTTCTTCCTCCTTCCTTCATATTTTCCTTTAGGCATAGTGTCATTATTAAAAAAAAAAAGTATATTCATTTGGTCTGGAACTACACCACATTTTGGCCCACATACATACAAAAAGTAATTGTTGTAAAGACTAAAACTATGATTAAAGGGATCCGGTAACTTTAACTTTGTCATAGATTCTTTAGAAATAATCCTTGATTTAGCTCATGCTGCCATGATAATTATAAACCTTTAGGTCAGTCAGGATCTCCATGACTTTTACAAGCCAATCGCCTGTCAGATTATCAAGATATTAATGATTGGAATTACAAATTTTGAAAACCGTTCGGTGAACGGTTTTCATAACACTACAGTCTATTAGGGAAAACGAGTATGGTAAAACCGGTCACTCAAAGATTTTTACTTTTTTGAGGCACTTCTTGATCATTTTGAAGCGCAATTTTTTTAGGGCTTCAATATTACACCATATCACATACACAGATAACATGTAGGACTGTGTATCTCAGATTTAACATTGTTAAACGATCCCTTTAAATGATGTTATAATGTTATTCTATAAATATTTGAAAAATTATACAAAAAATTATAATGTTAAATGACGAAGAAAAACAGCCTCAAACAGTGATATTTTCAACTTGATTGCAGAGTTTTCCGTCTGAGGCCCAGAAGATTCGCACGATGCTAGGGGGCATACTGTACGCTTACGAAGTACCTCAGACAAGCCCGTCGTCGGGGATCTGCAAATCAGCAAGTCAAGGATCCATTGGATCAGAAACCAATGCTAGCCAAAGTAAGTCAAGACTTTACTCCAGACTTTACAAACGATACTGTGAGGGTAAAGTGAATAGGATTCAAACCTTTATGTTCCTAATGTGGATCAGCAGCTTCATAATTCAACTTTGATTACACACTCGATTACAAGCTGTATATTTGTAAATAATAAACTGTCACTTATATAGCGCATAATCATTTAAAACTGCTTGATGCGCTTTACATACGGCTCCCCAAGATTACTTAACTACATTACAAACAAATATGTCTTTAGATTCCGCTTAAATGATGCTGTAGATGTACACCACCGTACACTCAAATATGAGCTGTATATTTGTAGGTTGATCTATGGACCAACTTGCCTCAAGTTGAAGTACTTATGTATATTAAAGGCAATGCAATATTTAAACATTTCATGTTAAGCTCGTAGTTTAAGGTTAGGCTTTGTGTCTCAAAATTTCTTGGAGTCTTACTCGAAATCTCTTCAATTGAGATATTTTTTCTGATTTGTTGTTAAACTTCACACATGTGTGAATAAAAACATGAAATTTACATGAAATTAATTTCACTTTGACAAAATCATGTTGACAGTGACACACATGTTCAAATTTCAAATGTAGAAGGTATTTGTGATTGGAGTGTGAGTCATTTTGATCCTTGCTTTAATGTTTCTGATGATGTTTTTAATGTAAAAATAATAAAATGACTGTTTGTTCTCTTAGCTGCCATGATGATTTCCGAGTCCAACCAGCAGCAACCTCTTCCTCCCATTGATACAGTAACCAAGGAGAATACAGGAGTACACAGACTACCTGCCAACGGGGACGTCCCCAGGGCCGATAGGGTGTCACCGATCCCCTCGACCGATTCACCGGGGGGTGGGGAGAAGAGAAGAAGATTGGAAAATGGAACCACTGCCAAAGATGATGAGGGTAAGAATCATAGAGGGATCGCATAACCATAACGACCAGTATGGTTCTGCTTCGTAAAGATTAACAGTTAATTCATAACTTCCAACGCTTCCGAATAATCCAGAATATTCAGATTTTCTGGATTTGTAGGACCTGAAAATCCGGAATATTCAGATTTTTCACAATTTTAATTTTTTTTTTATATATTTTTTTTAATGGTGTTAAAGCCACATTAAGCTTGATTAATCATGTGCCGCGATTTGAGAGTTCATGTATTATGTGCGTTGAATGGCTGCATGATCGAGCGATTTCTTATTTTCAAAGGCATACCATGCTAAAAATGTTGGCAGTTATGTTAATTATGAAAATTCTTTCAAGTGCTATCATGGTATAAATTAATTTGGAGATGCCTATGAGCGAGAAGAAACATTTGATGTATTAAACATAAAGTTCCATAAAAGTTTGTTGTAATGGGATGTCAGGAATCTCAACGATTGTTATGGCTCTTTTTCATCCTCTCATCTTCCTTTTGTCCAACTATTCTTTTTAACTCGGGTGTAATATGTGACTCTGTGCTTTAGTCCATTCATCCTCTGTTGACAAATCAGTAACGTACCCGGTTATAATATTGTGTTCATTAGTCATTTTGTTTTTGTGTGTCATTGTATCACTGAATTTCATCCAACTCTCTCTCTATCTTATTGTAGTAGTGTAGTTCTCCTTTTGTTTCACTGTCTTTGCCAGTACCTTCTTCTCATTGACATCACATATGTTTTTTACAAGAATATTTTTGGTAACTTTGAAACCATTAACAATCACACTGTGCCACATTGTATGTACATGTACCTTGGCACCATGAAGTTGTATGATCTAATGCAAGTTAACATTTAATATTTCTTTAATCCTCAGTATGTTGAATATTAATTTAAATTATTTGTATGCGCCTTGAGCATCTCTAGAGATAGATATGTTGCGCTTTATAAATATTGTTATTATTATTATTATTATTATTCAATGAATCCCAATTTTTTTAATTTTTTTATATGCACAGACAATGACACACCAACAAGTAGTACCCCTGAGTCTGTGGTCAGTTCTGGTCACTCACCATCCACTCCCAGTCAGTCCCGTGTCCTTCAAGCCCAACATAGCCGGACGCCAAGCACTGCCAGTGGTACCAGTGCGGTCACCATCTCCCCCGTCATGCCAGGGGCAGAGTTTGATGGCTTCGTGGTAGCCATGCATCGCAAAATGGTACGAGGGTCACCATGCCCCTGTGTGTACATTTACATGTGATCTGTTTAAAGATAAGGTTGAGTTCTGGGAAGAGGTGAAAAATAATTTGTGAGCGTTATCATTGTTATTATGCAAGTGTGGAAGAACATCAGATAAAAAATGTTCCATGAAAAGTATGGCTCTTCAAATGCCTTAATATTTTAAATATGGCATGTAACAGCATAAAAATCGGGACAAATTTTTATACCACATGTTCCTGTAGTCCCACATACATATTTCTGTGTACAGTGCTTGTAACTTAACCAAGACTGGGCCAAATTTCTTATAATTTTGATGATTCCAGAACCTTGCAGTACACACCAATACTTATATGCTAGATAATCAACCTTTTCTGAGCGATTCCACACCGTTTCTTTCGCAATGCAATCGCATGACCAGAACTCAACTTCATCTTTAAACACTGTGACCCAATTAATGTCTTGTATTAATTAATGTAGAGGTGTTGTGGTCTAGTGGATAAGTCTTCAGACTGTGGACCACAAGGTACAGGGTTCAAATCCCTGCCGCACAACTAACGTCCTTTGGCAAGACATTGATCTGCATTTGCCACACTCAACCCAGGTGTACTGAGTGGGTACCTGGTAGGATTTATTCCTTGAATGCACTGAGCACTATGGTTGCCAGAGCTAAAGCCGGGGTAATGATATCCAAACTCTTTTGGAAGCGCATAGAGACATTATGTGCTATACAAGAACGGTGTATTAGTATAATGGCTTCAAATACTCTGATACTCTTTTATGATCCAAATGAATGTATTAACTTGATTAATGTTTAGTTCTTATACTTTTAGGACGTGGTATTCTTTTCCATTAAGACCATTGTCTAGTGCATTCATGAATATAACAGACCTAGGCCCTTTTGCTTAAAAAGGTTGTATTTATCCACAACTCAGTAATATAAAACGCAACTTACATCAGCCCATCAAGAGCACTTATTTTCGTTTCGTACTCCGGACTTTTTAACAGTTGCTCTTTATTGCAATTTACTATGTTATCATTTTTCAACCTGAGAATGCAGTAAACTTGCTATTCAGAAACATTCACATAAAGTGGCGGTGCTGTGATTAACTGTAGTTGTGGTTGTTGCACCTCTCCCATTCATTGCTCACATAGATTCGGATGGACATGTACTTCCTAGCGTGGCAGAAGAGTCGTCCATGTTTGTTTGGTCTGCCTCTCATCCTGCCCTGCCAGCCCTCCACGACCAGAGAAGATCTCTACAAGGTGGTCTGGACTCAGATCTCAAGGCTGGTCAGTCCTACCAAACCAACTGACCATAACACCGGTCATAACAAGAACCATGCAGAAGACTGGTGAGTGATAAGAGTTCCTCTCGATCCAAGGTCCCTGCCCCCTCTTGTGTTTGAATAGTTTGTATGATTGATTATGTCAGGTATTTACTCTACTCTATAAGAATAGCTATGATCCTCAATTCATCATGTGTCACCTCAGTTGACCAGGAACTTTTGAAAAAAACTGGACCAATGTAAAATCTTTCTTTCTTTCTAATTACTGTTCCTTACAATGATGGTTTTCAAATGTCCAAAAACAAAAGGCAATATAAATAATAATAATAAATAATAAAAACGTTACTTATAAAGCGCTTACCACCAAAGTCTTTAAGCGCTAAAAGTGAGTAGTGCCCATGTGAGGATATACCCATAAGATGTTCATTTTGTAATGGCAATGTAAATAAAGTCTCTTGTGATTTTGATATCCAAAAGTAAATGATAAAGGATTTTTCTTGCTTTCATAAATTTGTGTTAATTGATGAAAATCAACAATATCCCAATAAAGAAACACTAATGTCGCTTATTTGATAAGTTACTGTTTCTTTGTACTTGCATGTGTCTGGCAAAAAGAGTGTAATGAAATGACTACATGGATGCGTAAAAATCTATGTAGGTTCTGCTTGGAGATTGGAAGCATAAAGTGACCATCACTTTTACCATTCTAATGTCAGAAGCATGTTAAAGCGTATACATGTATGTTGGCATATATTCCGTACATCCCATACAATAGTTTCTCACAGAAGAACAACGATGCAAGTATTCTTAGAAAACAGCATCTGTCTAAGGTTTCAAAGGGAAATGGTTTCAGGCAATTTGTCCAAAATACCTCATCATTTGTCTCGGGTTTTATTTGTGGTCTCTCGCATAAGGAAGTGAAACAAATCAGTGTAGAGTTAGTGTTTCTCATATCCATTTCAAAGATTTCATGCATCAGAGAGATAAAATGAAAGGAAATACTTTGGGAAAATACATGTAATTGACTGTATTAAAGATGGTTACAAATACCCTAAAATAATACATGTGACCAGATTTAGATTTCAAGAGGAAACAAATTGTCACTTCCTTTAGTTAATTGTAGTTCCTTAACATCAAAAGAAATTTAACATCCAAGTCGGTGTAGTATTAGAGATAGTATGAAAAAGAAGTATTAGTGATAGTGAGAGAATGAGGATGCTCGTGAAAACTCCTCATGTGCAATATAGAATATTCCATTTGTGTTTGCTAGCGACAGCCCCCGTCAGAAATACCCATTTGTACCAGGTTTAGTAAATATAAACAAAAAAATTGTCACTCTTTTATGATTTGGTTTGTTTGCACCAAAGAAACAACCTCCCCCGACTTAAAGAAAAATCTCCCTTGACTTAGTACTAGTATTAGAGATAGTAAGAGAACGAGGATGCCTGTGATAACTCCCCAAGTGCAATATAAAATATGTCATTTGTGTTTGCTAGCGACAGCCCTCGTCAGAAGTACCCGTTTACACTGAAGGCAGTGCTGAAGGACGGCTTGACATGCGCCTGGTGCCCGTGGTATAGGTACGTAACATCCTAAGTGGAGACAGGTTTGGCTACTTTATATCATACAATCATTGTATTCAATCAATTATCTAACATGTCAAGCGATCACTCTATCTTTTTCTCATTCATGTTCTTGATATATTTTCTGAATGTCTTCTCCCATTCTTTATATGTTTCTTCAACTGAAGGTGGTGCTGTTTTACGTTTCTGGGTTATTATGATCAAGTTATTTCAAGAATCACTTGTGGATTATTGAATTTTTATGAATGTACTTGCACTTGGATGGAGATATATCATCAGCGTTTATTTGGGTCAAATTTTTTGGGGTTATTTGGGTCAAAGGTTAAGGGTCACAGATGGAATTTTGTAAAACTAATGTCAGATCCGTACATTCAGCATAACGGAAATTGCATTAATGGAAGTGCTACATCAGTTTTGTATGGTCAGTCAGGATAGCTGCGTGGGTCAGAAGGTTTAAATGAGTTTGTGTGGGTCATGAGGTCAAAGGTCAAAGTTGTACCACCATCAATGAGGTCAAGGACCACATCTGGAAAATAGTCATATCCCTCTTTTGGAAAGCACTCTCCTTCTTGTCATTCAAGCCAAATTTGCAGCGGATGCTATCGGGGGTAACGAGGCAGTGGAAGAGAGATGCAATCATTGGCCTGAGTATGATTGGTCTTATTAACAACAAAAGAACAATACAATTTGGGAAGAAAACGTTATTGCTCATTTATCTGTCTCAACCTTCATAATGATCCCTGTCTCTTCTTATTTCACCAATAATTTTATTCTCAGAATCTAATCAATTCTATTGTTTGTGTGTGTCTCGTCTATCATATTTATGTTTAACCGTTCTTTTTCTGTATTCTCTTTTCAAAGTTCAACTAACATCCAACAGTTTTTCTTTTCTTCACGTTATATCTATCAAATAACTGCATGCAAAATACCTTAATTTCTTTTTTAATGAAAAGTTTTATTTACAGTCTCTTTAAATTTGTATTATCCACATTGATCAAACTCTTTTAGACTTGTTACTCTATATGCATAATGCATAATGCATGTCAAATAATAGCTCGAAACTTGCATGTACTGTACATGTATATTGTATAGCCACAGTTTTCATATTTCTGATTGATACTCAATCAAAATTTATTAGAACAAGTGATGATACTGTTTTAAAGCCATTTTTGTTATACCGTTGACTGCATTAAATTATTTACATATCAACCACAAAACATGAAAGCATTGATTTGATATACATGTAGTGTTGACCATTTGCAAATCACATAACTCATAGAGAGTATCAAACCATATATTTGTTTGTCACACACATATGCATGAATGTTATTGAAACCCTAATGGCCAGTAAAGTCTATTTAAAATGGCCCTTATCAATGTGTGTGCTGTATGAAGTGACTCCTGTGCATGTTTACTATTGAAGAATTTTGATCATACATAAAGTTCTATAAAGGAAAATTTTGTCTTGCTTCATGTAAACTGGTAACATTGCATGAAAGGGAAATTCAACCTTAATATAAACAGACAACTACTCTAAAAGAAAGCAGACAAATAAGAGAAACAGACTGGTGAACATTTTAGTTCATTGGACAAAATCTCAAGAATTTTTGAAAGTTGTATTCACTATGGGCACTTCATATTGGCTGAATCGATAATGTCACTGTGCAAAGTGCTGCAATCCTTTTCCATTTGTTTCAACACACACTCTCATAATGGCTTGGTAGAGAATAATTGTCATTGTTATTATTACATAACCCCTAAAGTAGATATGATTAAAGATATTAAAAATGGTCTTGTCTAAATATTGACCCCTTTTGAAGTAACACAATGTCCCTGTTCATTCAAGCAATCTGAGTGGCGTTCATGAATAAATTTAAAAACTGATCAAAGCACATCTCCATGTTTGCACATTTGTGAGGGCTAAAAGATAATAATATGGACAATCTTAAAGTGTACTGATCACCTGAAAAAATAATTGCTAGCAGAAAAATATCAGGAAAGAGACAGATAACTGGAAATAAGCGCTCGAGCTTTCGTGGGTTATCCTGTTCAAACTGACTTAATTTTGATCTGTTATTCTTGTATATTGTTGTATGTTGGAAGCTTGGCGAATACAAATCAATCAATCAATTAGCATGTATGATATCAATCTATCAAGGTAAACAATTAAAGGGAAATCCAATTTAAATAGCAAACAACTCTAAAAGAAAGCAGAAATATCAGAGAAGCAGACTGTTGAAAGTTTGAACGAAATCAGACCAAAAATGTTATGTTTTTTAAAAAGTTGTAATCATTCTATGCAAGTTAAGTAAGTTCACAGGTTAACTGGTCTGCTCAACAAGACATTTTACTGTTTACTGAGAATGTGTGTAAATTGCAATATCTTTTTGTAGAAGTAATATTTGAAGCTCATATTTTGAATACAATAGAACCCATTACATCAAGAGCAAAACCGGTTTGGGTGATGGGAACACTTTAAGAAAAATATCCCATTTGAATCACATTTTTTTCCTGATTATTATTTTAATACATATTTAGCCCTAAAGCAATTGCTTTAAATATTTTGCTTGTTTCCTTTTCAAAACCAATTTTCGAGAGTAACATGTCCAATGCTGTGTGGATAAGATGAATTTGCACTATTTTTTTTATCAATGATTATCCGTTTTGTTTATGAGGAGAATTAATGATTGCATGCTTTAAAAGCATGTTGCATAGATTTGTATAAATTAGTTTTAGTGCCTGAAAGTCGTTATTTGTATCATTTTTTGTAGTTCAGGGAGGGACATTGTACAGTCTTAAGCGATGTTAAAATAAGTACTGGTACCCCAAATTAGCCTTCTCCTGAAAATATTGTCATTTTGTAATGAATTTCAGTTGAAAAACACATAAATTAAGAAATTTTAAAAGGATTTCTGTGCTGTAAAAGAAAACTAAGAGTTTAGAAAATCCTGTTATTTTGTGAGGAATTGAATCACAGATTTTGGATCATTTGATATGCTTATGAATTATCGCTATTGGATAGTTGATGCTTTGTTTTTACCTGACTGCTGAACAGCATTCTAACAGGACAATGTAGAGTTCTTAAAGCCCCTCTGCACTAGTTTGGCCAGGAGGGATTAGACCTCCCGGCATGGTCACTGACAGGTGATTATCTCATCAAATCAGCTCTCAATTAACATAAGAAAAAGGGGATCATGGGGGATCAATGGTCACCGCTTAGGCATTGTTTGCTTCATGTATATAGAGCTATAAGTAGTGCAGTGGGGCTTTAAAATGCATTGTCTGTTTTTTTCATTTCTAAATTTGATTTTTAATATCTATTCCGAAAAAGAAACAAAATTATCCTGAAGGTGTTGATAATTTTTTAATTCCATTTCATTTTTTTTTAGAACGGTGCATTGATTTGATTTCCTCTTTGTGTTATGAAATTGTATTGCTGCAGATTCGACCCCTCTTCTCATACTCTTCTTTCTTCCTCCCATGTTTGTTTTGTCTTGATAACTATTGAATGAATCTCACAGGTTCTGCAGAGGATGTGATATACCATGTGAAAGTGAGGCTCTGAAGACAGGCTTAGCCTACATAGCCATTGAATGGGACCCTACAGCTCTTCATCTCAGATACCAGAACTCACAAGAAAGGGTGAGTTATTAATTGATTTAAGACCTCATCTTTCATACCAAAATGCAATCCCCCCCCCTCCCTTTTTTTGTTTTTCAAAAACCTATGTTATCCTGCGCTTGGTGCATTCAATCATCAAGCCTTATTGGCTTTTACGGATGCACCATTTTCCATTTGTAATATGGTTTATGCTTTCATATTTTCGTTATAGTTTGAATGTTATTATGTCAATTTATATGTTATTTTGATATTGTTATCTGTTATGGAATTTCATCTTTTATCTTTGTATATACATGTATTGTCATGATGCTGGAAAGAAATGTCAATTCAACATTCAATTTGTTCAACATGAGACCTTCATGCAAGGGTTTGTGGGTGTTGACCTCCCAAAGAAATTTGGATTGAAATATTTCGGAGATGTTTCTAGTAGATGCTTTATATTGAATTACACACTCTGTCAGTAGTTGTTTAACTGGGAAACAAGAAACGAGTCACACAAATGTAGAGGTGTCGTGGACGAGTGGATATGTCTCCGGACTGTGGATCACAAGGTTCGCGGTTCAAGTCCCACCGCGGCACTAATGTCCTTTGGCAAGACATTGATCTACATTTGCCACTCTCCACCCAGGTGTAAATGGGTACCCGGTAGGATGCGAAAGCTAATGTGGTTAGATTAGCACGTGTGCGCTTGTAAAAAAGACGCCTGGCTGGAATGCTCCCCAGGGAGTGGAGAATGTGCATACATTGTGTGCGGGTAAGCCTGAATCCTATGACCGGGGTAATAATATATATATCTGTAAAGCGCTTTGAGAGGGCCTTCGGTCCTGAAAAGCGCTATATAAGAACTAGCTATTATTATTATTAAACTGAAAAAAACCCACGGTCATTCATCAGGCATTCTATCTTGTGAATCATTTTTCGCAGATGTACTGGAAAAAGGCATTCAGGAATGTTTAAGTGATTGAGATAGAAAAAAGGGGGAGAGAGACAGGCAGAAAGAGAAAAAGACATACAGACACAGACTGACAGACAAAGACAGACAGAGACAGACAGACAGACAGACAAACAAACAAACAGACACAAAGACAAACAGACAGACAGATAGATAGATAAATAGACAGAAAGAGACAGAGAGACACACAGACAGAAACAGAAAGAAATACAGATAGACAGACGGACCGAAAGACAGATATAGACAGAGAAAGAAAGACAGAGAGAGACAGATAGACAGAAAGAGACACAGACAGACAGAGAAAGAAATACAGATAGATATAACAGACAGAAAGAAAGACAGAGATAGACAGAGAAAGAAAGACCAGACAGTCATGGGACACATACTAGAAAGAGAAAGTGAACATTCCATGAAGAATGAAAATACATGCATAGGGAGTACCGGTACCTGTCTATACACACTTGAAGATTCCTTGGTTGGCAAACTTTATGCTGATATAATGCTTACATGTATATTGATTTTAGTAACAATAACAAAATACCAATGCTTGGCATAGGTGAAAAAGTATGTACAAAATTAATTGGCTTCTATGTATAGTACAATTATTCAATTTCACTGGCAATGTTACATCGTCTCTGCAGTTTGTGACTGAGCATGAGAGCTGTGAGAACAGCAGACGGCTACAGACGGAGCCCATCAACCTGGATGATTGTTTACGAGCGTTCACCAAGGAGGAGGAGCTGGGGGAGGATGAACTGTACTACTGCTCAAAGTGTAAGCAGCATCGGCTAGCAGCCAAGAAACTGGATATATGGAGGCTACCACCTATCTTGGTAAGATAGACGAAGAGAGAGAGAGTGAGTGAGTGGGGGAGAAGGGAGAAGAGAGAGGGGAGGCGAGAGAAGAGAGAGAGGATGAACTGTACTACTGCTCAAAGTGTAAGCAGCATCGGCTAGCAGCCAAGAAACTGGATATATGGAGGCTACCACCTATCTTGGTAAGATAGAGGGAGAGAGAGAGAGGATGAGAGAGAGGGGCAGAAGAGGGGCAGAGGGGTTAGAGAAATAAACGTTTTTTAAAGGAGAGAGAGAGAGAGAGAGAAGGAATTGTTGGAAGTGCAGGATATTTAGAGACTGAATTTGGGGGACATATAGATGAGGGGATAGGAAGAGGATTTGTAGAGGAAAAATGGATAAGAGAAAAAAAGTTTAGAGAGAGAGAAATGGGGGATCAAGTAGAGGAGAACACAAAAGAACTCATACATTAATGATGATTGAAACATACTTTGAAGTTCATGTATTGGCTTGTATTAGACTGGAATGAGGAAGACTTGCATTACAAACCTACATTTCGACTCATCATTTAAGTTTATTGATGATAGAGATATAACTAAGAAGTAGATAAAGAAGAAAGAGAGAGAGAGGGGCATGTTAAGAAATAAAGATTAGATGAGGGGGGGGGGGAGACGTTGAGGAAAAGAGGGGGATAAATACCATTGGAATTTTTTTTTTAATGTCCAACATAGCAGAGAGTGAAGAAACATTAAAAACTCTCATTAAATGAATCAATTTTTGTTCTCTCTTTCTGTTTTGCACTTTGAGATGTGGAGAAATTAATTGCATGTCTGATATATATTATTTGCTATTGAGAAAACGTTAGACTAGGCAAATGTTACGTACATGTAGTATGTTATTTGTTTTTCAATTAAATTTTGTTTCAGATTGTACACTTGAAGAGATTCCAGTCTGTGAATGGGAGATGGGTGAAATCCCAAAAGATTGTCAAGTTTCCGAAAAGAAACTTCAATGTGAGTAACTTTGTGGTCCCGAAGGGGGACACTGAGCCCAAGATAATAGACGTAACGAACGATGCACCTGCAGAAACGGAAGATCTAAAAGATTCGGGCGTACTAGGTCCCCAGGCTGGTATCAGCATCAATGCCATTGAGATGAGTAGTGAAGGGGCGGGGCAGGGGCGAGTGGACAGTGGGAGGGGGAGCAGCGTGGTCGTCAACGGAGACACGGATCTTTCAGACACGGAAGACCCCGCCCCATCGGAAGACCCAGCCCAATCAGAGGACCCCACCCAATCAAAGGACCCCGCCCCATTGGAGGAGGGAGCCGTGGAGAAGAGCAAAGACAGAAGAGAGAGACCGGCTGCGCTTCGCCTGGATACATCGGGCGGGGCCTTGCCTCTGATGAATGGTGACTGCAAGTCAGACATTGTGAATGGACACGTAGAGGCGGAGGAGGAAGAGGGTGGGGATGGGGAGGGCGGGGCCAAGGATCAGGATAGTGGATACGGAACGCTGGAGAGCGGGCAGGGTGATGGTTCACACAGCCAATCAGGGTCTAACTCACCGAGCAAACCTAAGTTAAAGAAGCAGGCTTCATTATTGACTCCGCCCGTTGATGCTACTGGAGCTCATCCTCTCCTTCATCCTCAAACCAAACCAGAGGAAGACGTGGATGATGGGCAGATGTACGATCTCTATGGAGTTGTGGTGAGTAATCTAATAGTTCTTTTATATTATTTGTTTTGTCATCCTTTTTTTAAATATTCAAATGTTCAGCAAATTCTCCAATGGATGCTGTCACTATTAAACAGACTTGATTAATGGTGTCACAGGCTGCTCTTACCCAAACTCATATCTGTGTGATACCATCAATGCTGTAGGACATCAACCACAGACCCATTGGAAATATGTGGTTAATGCATTTGAAAGAATAGCAAATCATCATATTGCAATTCAAGCATTTTGGTGCAAAAATTGTGTATATGTTCCATATATCAACTTTAATCTAGACTTATATCAGATAATGGGAACTGAGGTAGAAAAAAATGTTCATTATTTGATTACTAAACGGAAAACTTTATATCTTAGGAAACTGCTGCTACATATCTGTTTTTACAGATTTATCAATATTTTGTGTTTCATTTGTATAATTATGTCTTTTATTTGATTTAATTTCAGAGTCATACTGGTATCCTTGGGGGAGGTCATTATGTTTCTTACTCTGTTAATCCAAACAAGAAGTGGTACTGCTACAATGATAGCAGTGTGAAGGTATGTAACATGTAATTTCTAGGCAAGATGGATTGAGAGAGAGAGAGAGATGGAGAGTGGGGAGAGAGAGGGGGGTGGGGGGGGGGGGGGGGCATTATGTTTCTTACTCTGTTAATCCAAACAAGAAGTGGTACTGCTACAGTGATAGCAGTGTGAAGGTATGTATTTACATTTAATGCACACTCTAGGCAATATGGATTGAGAGAGAGAGAGTGGAGGAGAAAAAGAGAGAGAGAGAGAGAGAAAAAAATAGAGAGAGAAAAAAAGAAGAGAAAGAGAGAAGGGGAAAGAGAGGAGAGAGAGAAAGAGAGGGGAAGAGAGAGAGAGAGAGAGGGGGGGGGGGGGGAGAGAGAGAGAGAGAGAAGGGAGAGTAGAGAGGGTGTGTGTGTGTGTGAGCTAGAAAAACATGAAAGGAAGGAATAGATATATAATAATAGATTGACAGACATTATGCAGAGAGGATAGAGAGAAAATGTGTTAATACAATGTACAGTCAGTGATTAAATTATTTCTTTTACATTTTTAGATTAAATCTTTTTTTTTCTTCTTTTTTTTCCAATGTCTTATATTACAAAGGCCCTGATTCAACCATTTCACCTTTCATTCTTGAGTAATGAAAAAAACAAAAAACATAAAATGTATGGATATGAATTATTTAGTTGTTAACTGTACCAAGTAATTATAGGTAGAAAAATGTATAATTCTGAGAAAATTGTCACAAAACATAAAATGAAAAGAAATGCTCCATCTTTACTCCTAACATAGTCTATAGAGTACCGAAGCTGCGACATCATAACAATCTATTTTTAGAATTTCTCAATTTTTACATCATTTTCCGAAAGAGCATCACAAATAATGTCCAAATGTCGAAAACCAATTGAATATGTTAAGTATTGGCTGAGATATGACCATCTGAATAATTAGATTGCCTATAGGAACTCAGTGTTATATTTCTCTGGTTCGTAATGTAAATTAATGGACCCACTCTGAAGTACAACTATATATTCAGATTAGATAACAATATCGTGTCTGTGTTATTTCATATTCTATAGGAGGTGAAAGAGGAGATAGACATGGACAATGCATACATGCTCTTCTACGAATGCCGGTCCATGTCTTATGTACAGTACATACCAGACACGTCGGGGAAGCACCCGGACATGACGACGATAGAGGATGAGATCGAAGCCGATTACCGCAAGTTCTGCGTTATCCAATGACTGGTGGAGCGAGGCAAGCTGGGTGGAGTGCTGGGCACGGGACTCTTCTGGCTCTGGACGGCCGCCCGCGAAGGTATGAGGGCTGTCGGTACCATCAAGAAAAATTAGTTTCCTCCTCTTTTGTGGAGACTCGGCTTTTGAAGTATACATTAGATTCCTACAAGCCCTTGCAAAAAATATAAATTGATCCTTATTTTTATACTTATGAAGTTTCTATAATAGTGAAATTAATTGCTAAAGGGATTTTGAAAATAACTTGATATTTGCAATAGATTTATATTTATTCTTCAAGAAGTGTGTCGAAATTTATTTTGGAAATCTCTACAAAAGATTGAATTACGGAAGGATTTGTTCATTTTATTAGCTGGGGTAATCAGAAGAAACCTATGTTTTAGGTACCGGTACTGTAAAATTCTGTTGGGAGCCTACATTTAATTTATAGAAAGGATATACATGTATGAATGATTATCCATCAAAATAAAATTAAACAGATTTATGAAACCCACCAGAGATCAAATTTTAAAATTCTTTGAAGAGACTCAAGAAACTAATTTAGATTCTACAAAATGATGACCCCCCTCCACCCCCACCCTTCGAGCAATAGATCAAATGAACAAAATCCCTTAAAAGTGACTTGAATTGTAGGATAGCTCATAATTTCTGGATATGTAGACATTTAGATTATTCATTATAGTAGTCAGTCCCATGCCCCACCCACCCAGTTTGCCTCGCAATAGACGCCCTACTGATGAGCCGCTTGGGTCAGAGGTCATGAACCAGGTGGCTTCTGGGAAGAAAACTTGTCTTCCCTCCTGACGTCGAGTACAGAACAAAATATTGTACTTAAATGACTTTTTATTATGATAATTGTAAGTTGATGTGATATTTCTGTGTCAGTAATTTTTTTACTTGTTATTGAATCGTTGTCTGACGTGAAATGATATAGCTTGAATTGCTAGTCGGTTGAAGTGCATACAGATGTGACTGTCTATGGTAGAGTTGCGGTGTCTAAAACTGTGCCATATCTTTTGATTTTTGTTGCATGTTTTTATGTCAGATACTTATGAACCATTTAATACCCCCCTGCAAGTCTCAATGCCTGTATGAATGAATACTGCTCCATTCAGTAGTGTGTACCAAAATACTAGTAACTCAATTACAGAGTTTTAACGATAACTTATTCGAACGAACTTTCAGTCTCAAAAAATCCCCATTATAATTTTGATTGTCTGATCTGCTCTATCTTTTTAGGTTTTTTGCTGTTGAATTGTTGTCAAAGAAACATGAAATGACGTGTGGGGAAAAAAGGTCATTGGCAAATATTGAATTTACAATCAAAATTCCAATCAAATTATTGCTCAAAGTGCCAAATTTTTCTTTTTGCTATATCTGAACGGATTAACAAGTTAATAGCGATCAGTGAAATCAAATGAATCTTCCCCCAAACGTAGTATTTATTTAGTATATTAAATATACTCTTCTTAAAGTGACTCGGTAACATTGTTGAAGGGAGATGAAAAACTGCGTAAATTTTGTATGAAATACTACTTATTATATTCCTTCTACTGTACTAACCCTCTTACATGCAAACAAATCCTGAAAGAATTCTCAAACTACAAAGATACTGGTATTTATGGTTTTCTTTGAAGGCGTCTCTATGAGACACCCTCTGACAGTAAAGTCTCCAAACCATTTTTGAATTTTCCCATGTATTTTCTACGAAAACAAGACATACAACAGGCTTTTACAAATCCGTCAACACTTACATGTCTGGAATGGTATATAGATCCAATTCAATGCTTTGTGACGATTTACATTCACCGAAAATGGGATTAAATTGTAATAATAAAGTTAGGAGAATGAAAGAAGCGATCAGATCACTTTTTCTTAATTTTATCATTAAAAATGGTATGTTTTCGCTCAAACCTTCAAGATTATCTTTGATTGTACATCTAGCATTGAAGTCACTACCTTCGCACCATTTTCTCTCATCTGAACAGTGTTACGAAGTCCCTTTAATTGAAAAGAATATTCATAGTTTTGTTTTTCTTCCTGCTTTACGATTAGTTTCAAAAACATTTTCAAAAATACATATTTGCCTGAGTCTATTTTGAACCCAAACTGTTTTAAGGATGATTCTGTTTGCAAGATCAGCACATGGCTTTGCTTTAATGATAATACAAAATTAAATTACCATACTTTAAAGATGAGACATTCTTTTACATGTTTAAAAGTGAGTTGGAATGAAATTAGAACTTAGATTTTTGTGTTTGTCAATATAAGATAATTAGTACTCCGTTATCGTATATTGCAATCTTTCATTTGTTTTAAATCATTCCCCAAGACAAAATGCCAAAAATACTGATAGATTTCCCATGTGTTAGTTTTGCCAATATATTGTTATTTTTTTTTGTCTCTGTGGTCAACTCATTGATTCAATTCAAATTTAGTGTACACAAATCATGGTAATCACCATTTACAATCAACTCTGATTCATACTTGATATAAGAGTGCTATCTTTTCACTCATAAAATGTTCTCATCATATTACATCATCATTCTAGAGAATCCATCATGATAAAGCATAGCTGATAAAGTCTTTCATTAAACAAATTATCATACAAGGAAACATATCTTTTGTCATTTATAGGGACATTGAAATTTAGTAGAAGTTTAAAGAGACATGAATATTTTAAACAAGAGAGAGAGAGATATATAAGGGATAGATTTTTAGACGTCTGTAAAGGAAAAGTAATTAATTTAGTAGATTTACACATAAACACCTCATTTACAGAAAAAAGCACTGTCAACACATTCAAATTGATGTAAGGTCAGTCATAATTGCATTTAAGTAATATAATTTCTTACTTTGTGTTCCATTAGAATTGTTTTGTGTTATATATTTTTTTGCCATTGAGGGTTTAACTTGAACTGTTAACAGCAAAGAAGTTTCACTCCCTAGTAAATACTGCTTTATCAAGTTCAATTAAGTGTTAGGTTTAGATTTATGTTTTAGTGCCACATGTCTAATTTGTTATTTGAGGATGATGATGGCTTCGGGTATAGCTCTGGTTTCCGCCTGTGTTGAAAGCTCATGGGGCCCGAGTTGCTCTAAAATGCTCCATTTATGAAGAAAACAACACACTGCTCACAATACAGACTGATTAAGGGAGGGAAGTGCAGATTCTCTAGTGCAAACTTGTTTTTATTTGTATGTTTCTCTCGCGCAAGTTGCGTTAAAATAAGTTTTTGTCGTGTTCTTATCAACTCATATTGTGCAAACACATTTCATAATTTCTTAATCATGAAATCAAAATGAAATGGTATATGGGGCAATGAACATTAGGAAAGTGGAAACAATCTTCATTTTCTTGTTTTCAAGTTGAGATGATAAAGGTATTGTGTATGCAGGATTTATATATTATTTTCTTCGTTTGATAAAGTATGAAATTATCAATTCCCTTAATGCAATTTGAATAATGAATGGGCTATATTAACCTCCCTATGTGCAAAATACTTCATGAAATGTAAATGAAATATTGAAACTAAATGATGCAAGACTGTTCTTCAAGCAGCAAGAACACTAAGAAAATTCAGGATAACTGTCAAATATTTTGAATATGATATTGGAGGTATAAATGATAACTTCTTTGCTCAATTCAGCTAAATACCTCTGGCAGGTATATCAGCGCAAGATGTATTTAATGTTTTGTCACTGGTCCCGTCATGTAGCAAATTGGCTTTGTTTCAATCAGTTTTTACCATCCGTATCACTTCAAGTTCTTTCATTCTTCATGTATTTTTTAAAATATAAATTTGTCTCATTTGTTGTTAACATTGGCATTGGTTACACTACGGCTTGGTTAACGATGTTCTGATTGGTTCTATTTTTCTTTATGTAGTATTGTTTATTACAAAAAAGGATGATATAGGATGCATATATATGTAATAACTCTACTTAGAAAACTACAGAGACTCCCCAATCCTCCCCCTCTCTCTGACATGGTGCAACCGTAAGCCTACTGTACACATAGACTATGTTTCACTTTTAGTGATGGGAAACCAAAAGTGGCCAGAATTAAAGTGAATACTCTCAAAATAGGCCTGTAAAAACTATCTAGCTATGAAAGCAAAAAATGTGCTCTGATATATAATGGAATGGATCAAAGATAGAGAAGTGTGATAGCAATATATATATATATATATATAAACATACACACACACACATCTAATAATTAAAACAGTTGAAATAAAAAATAATTGAGAGTTCAGTATATACATGATAGAGAGAGAGAGAGAGAGTGAATAGAGTGAGTAACATAGACTCAAAATGTTGAACCCCAAAATGAAATATGATTTGCTCCTCTTTCATTTGCAATCAAAACATATTTCCATTGAATCTGTGGTGTCTGAAGCTTGGCATTTCCTGAAATGATTTATTTGGAATATGCAGTGTTTTTTTAATAATTTCTTCTGACAAACTGTTACTAGTCCTGGACCAATGGAATCTGTTTTGAGGTGGAACATGAAGACTTGGATTTCAAAAAGTACAATCTTTTTAATATTCTGTGGGGTCAATGTAGTATGCTGCACAAAGTACTTTAAACTGTTAGATAGTGCCAAACTGCCAATCCAAATCGTATATGCATGTATGTTTTCAACTTTGAACAGTTTTGAAAAGGTTTTCATGGCAAAATGTGTGAATTGTTCGACTACTGCTGATATTTTTTTAATTCAACTAAATAAAACGTGAGCTTTTGGAATAACTTGCCCCTCATAGATCATTTGAATTAATGACTGATGACTTTTTCCCACTTTTTTTTTGTTTTTGTTCGAATTTTAATTTTTCATATTTGTATTACTTTCAGACCAGAAATACAATGTGAAATCATTTGATTGATGTCTGTTCACCTTAAAAGACTTACATGACACAGTTTCTTTAATCAAATAACATTAAAAATATGTCTGCAAGAGGAAAAATAAAAGCTAAATATGCATATGTACAAAAGGGAAAGAACATAGTTATTGTTTGAAAGACGCTATGTTAGTTTTTGATTTTGATTAACCATTATAAGACAAAATATTTTTTTGTCTCCTTGTAGAAAGAGTGCACTTTATTTCTGCCTCTCAGTGGAACAGATGGAAAATATGCAAATTATCAGAAAGTTGAACGATTATCATTTTCCTAATAAAATAAGCATAAGTAGGAGGAGATGCCCCTTAAAATAGGTTGAGTTTTTTTTTACTAATGTTGCAATGTATATGAAGTTGAGTAATATATTTGATCACTTAACCCTGAACAAAAATTATAAAAGTTGGATTGAAAGTGTGCCATACAATTCACTTAAGTGTCGATAATAAAATAAATATGAGAGATTCCTATTTAAGATATCCTGTTTCTTAGAAGAGTGAAAAGGTAGCAGAACAAAGTTTTTTTTCTTCAGTGGAATTTGTCTTTTCTGCTTTGTTATTCAATGCCAAAACATCAGTGTTTCATGACTGCAATTGTACTATGTGTTATGTGTCAGAATAAATTTTGTTGTTCATGCAAATATTAACAAAATCATGAGTGTTAAAATTTGATAAAGATATTTCTATCAAATAAAGAGAGTTCAATTTTATTTTGATTTTTGTACAGCTTGTGTATAAGATGATGAAGAACATTCATATCTATTATCTATTGAAAATTTGAAATAGTGTACTTTATTTCATAATTTTTTTTCACAATGGATGTTATGCATTTGTCTTTTTTACATTTGAAATTTATTGTTACACAGTCGTGATAGATTTTCTTCTATTGTATTGAATGTGACTGTGTACTTTGTGTCTTGTGTATTTGTACTAATTTACCAAATATATAGGTAGAAATCTCTTGTCATATAGATATTTCAAGAGATTTGATGCGGATTTGTAATTTTTTTATTCTGTATGAAAATAATTTGTTCCATGAATTAGAATGATGACGTCACAATCCAAAACGAGTGTAAGTATTTGATAGACTTGTGTACCCAGTCTGATGTATGGTTACCCTGTACTATTTTGATATGTATTGCTAGAGAGTTTATGTATCAAACGACTGTTTTCTCCTTCATGACGAGTCTGTGCAATCCTAACGGGGGAGATAGTTATAACTTTCATTTCATTCTTTGTTTGAATTTGTCTGAAATGAAAGGAGAGCAAATATATTTTTCCTTGTTCTGTTTTACAAAATTCATATGGATGATTTTCAGAGATTGATTAAACTTGTATGCACAATGTTATTCTACGCTGTCATTGTTTTTGTTAATCTGTTGAAGTATTGCTGCACTGACTTGTGTTTGCTTAAAAGTGTTCCTTTTGAAAAGTGAGAGGCGTTGAAAGGTATCTTGTCTCTTTTGCAGGCTGAAAATATAAAATTATGTAAATCCCATGGTAAACAAGTGATAATTCTAGCTAAAAACTCCTCTGTGGTATTATAGACCGACAGGAATGTTCAAAACGCGTTGCGAAAATATGCCTAGAAGGTAGTCTGCTTTTCCCTTGTACTGCATTAGTCGTACGTTTTGTGCTGATCAAAGACTCGATAAGTGTAATGTCGGTCATTATAAGAAGCGGGTCATTGATGTGTACAAATGATAATATACCATTTTCAGCTAATATCTATGTTATTAACAAATTTTAAATAGTCACTCAACAATGGCTGACAGTGAATTCCAGATAAACATTTTCCCTTGCATAATTAAGGTCACTGCTAACCGTTAAACGTTTAAATTTCAAAGAAAGGACATACGTGACATACTCATGATTCCTGCAAAGTTCTACAAAATTTGATGTTGGCTGCAAAAGAGATACACTACTTTTAAAGCCCCTCTAAAGTGTTGGGAGCCCCAACAATTCGATGGTAAAATTTCACTTAAAGGGATAGTCGAGTTCTTGTTTAAGACTGCAAATGCCTTCAGAGTGCATGGTTATTGCTCTTATTCTTACTTATGGCAGGACCTACAACTGCTCTTTTAGGACATACAATTTAAGTGAAATTTTGCTATCACAATTGTGGCGAATGTTGGGCTCCTTACACTTTAGAGGGGCTTTAAAGCCAGAGTCCACTCCAAAAATAACTTACTTTCAATAAAAGCAGAAAAATCAGACTAACCAATCAAAAAAAGTCTGAGCAAAATCGGATAACTAATAAGAAAGTTATGAATTTTTAATGACATTAAAAACTTTGAAAATCACTAAACAAATTGGCAATTCACTCATGAGTCTGTGACGTCATGTCCTCACTATCCACTAATTATTTTCTTTATATTGATGATATAAATTTCCTATTTTCTCCTTAAGAACCTTATTTCTAAGTTCACACCAGCATCCAAGTTAGATTAATAGTAATATTTGTGTGTGTGGATGTACTAATATAGAGTAGTTTTCCCAGTTAAATCATGAAAAATGTGAATTTTGATAAACTATTCATATAAAAATCAATAATTATGAATATACAATATTCAGAAAATAGTATAAATTCTTCAGAGTTCATAAAAGATTTGGTGAAATGTCATGCACGCAATATGATACAAATCATATAACCTGGGCAAAGGCATGGGGAAATCAAGTTTTGGGGAATAAAAAGGGAAAATAATGGGATTAAACCATATATATATATATAAAAATTTAATATTATTATTATTATTATTATTATAGAGCACTTGATAAATAGTGAGGACATGACGTCACAAACTGATAACCATCTTGTCAATTTGTGTTGTGATTCTCATTGTTCCATATAGTTTTACATACTTTTTCCAAAATTCATTACTTTCTTATTAGTTATCCGATTTTGCTCAAACTTTTTTTGATTGGTTTGTCTGATTTTTCTGCTTTTATTGAAAGTAAGTTATTTTTCGAGTGGACTTGTCCTTTAAAGGTATAGACCAGTTTTGGAAACGCCCCCTCTCAACAAATGAAATGGAAGCTCTTGTTACCAATCTTGTGAAAGAATTTGTTTTGACTAATACGTGATACAAATTTTGCGCGGAAAATGCCAACTAATTGATATATCTGGTAAATTATCATATCTATCCGGACCGGATGCGTATATTTTTTTTTACACAACTGTTTAGCCACTTCAGTCAAATATACTGTGCAAACGACTAACTACAGAGTCTAGCATTACCCTTGGCAGTGTTGGATTGCTGGAGCTGCACATGACATACTCGTTATTTGTTTCGGGTTAAATCTATCCTCTCTTCTCTTTAATTATTTATTTCTGTGTTCTCCTTCAAATTCAATCTATCCTCTTCTCTTTTGTCATGTATTACTTTTTTTTCTTCAATCTATCCTTTTTCTCCTTCGTTATATATTTCTTTGTTTTTTCACAATCTATCCCCCTGCAGTTCTCCTTCGTTATGTTATTCTTTTGTTCTCCTTCGTTCTAACCTCTTCTCTTTTGTTTTATGTATTTCTTTTGTTTCTCCTTCAATCTATCCTTTTCTCCTTCGTCATCTATTTCTTTGTTTTAATCTGATAGATTTCCTTTCTCCTTCTTTATGTCCCTGTTTTTCCTTAGTCTAGATCTATGATCCTCTTATAGCTCTTCAATTGTGTATTTCTATGTTCTTCCTTTGACTTATTCTCTTCTCTCATTCCTTATGTATTTCCTTGTTTTTCCTTCTCCATATCCTCTCCACCATCCTTGTTTTCCCCTTTCTATCATTTTCCCTTCTCTGGGTGTACGTGCTTGCACATAGTGCGCTGACGACTTAGACTCTTTCACCAGAGCACTTCTTGGAATTTTTTCGCGAAAATGGCTAAACAGTTGTGTAAAAAAAATATGCACGGACCGGATAGATATCGCGCACGTGTCGCGTATTCCTATATACATCTAACTGTGTACAGTGCTTGTAATTTTACCAAGACTGGGCCAAATTTCTTCTCATTTTGATTATCCCAGAACCTTGCAGTACACACCAATACTTGTATGCTAGATGATCAACCTTTTCTGATCGATTCCACAACGTTTCTTTCGCAATGCAATCGTATGACAAGAACTGGTCTTACCTTAAAACGAATCACCTCAAGTAGAGAACTAAACGAGATCATCAAAATAGAGAATGAGACAGAAGAACTTACAGATATAGAGATCTTATGAAAGTAATAACTGAAAGAAAGATGTACAGAGAGGTTGGAATAGAGAAAGGAGGACAGAGGGAATGCATAGAGAAGGAGAGATAAAGGAAATGGACAGAAAGGCGGAAGACTGATATGATAAAGTGGTACCGGTTGGATCATCGAAATAGAGATCATCAAAATAGAGAATGAGACAGAAGAACTTACAGATATAGAGATCTTATGAAAGTAATAACTGAAAGAAAGATGTACAGAGAGGTTGGAATAGAGAAAGGAGGACAGAGGGAATGCATAGAGAAGGAGAGATAAAGGAAATGGACAGAAAGGCGGAAGACTGATATGATAAAGTGGTACCGGTTGGATCAGTGAATGTGAAAAGGGAAACTTTGCGTACCGGCGAGCGTTTCACTGGTTACAATAACCGATAAATCTAAAGAATGGCATAAGTGGAACAACAACAATATCGAGACTAGTCTTTGAATACATTGTATAGCTTCTGCTAGTTTGCAAACCATTAATGCATATTTGCTTGTTGCTGATGCAAACCTTTGGAAAATCATTAAAGCCGTTCGAAACAATTTTTAGTTGTATGAATTGTAAGAAAAACGTGACTTTCTCTCCAGTAGGAAAATGTGGATCCATTAGTTTTTAAGGAGGCACTGTGGGTGAGTGGCGGCTTGGTAATAATACATGTTAATTATGGGAGAGGCGTAGCGGCCAAACAGGGGAGGGTTTTTGAAAAGGTCATGTTTGACATCTTCTTACGTTAGCTTCTAGTTCCTCCATGTCTTTATCTCTATCCTTGATCCCTCATTTCCTATTAGATGGAGGGGAAAGAGGTTGCTCTCCGCGCCCCTTTTATCTACGGAAATGAAAAGGTTTTTTCTGTGGGTGGTTTAGTGGAAGGGGGGGGGGGGGGGTTCGCAAATTCGGTTCTAAACCCTAACCACCAGGTCCCACCTTAAAATGGTTTAGTGAGGCGCCTGCTCTGCCCCCCCCCACACACACAGTCTTATTTTTTAGTATCCAGTTTTGCAATAGCAACAAAAGACCTAGAAAGAAGCTAGAAATTTAAATCGTCATGGGGACGATTAGGTGGTCTGTCTTCAATTCTTATGATAGATTTAAGAATGGGAGAAGTTATATAGACATGTAAACAATGATGATCATGATGAACATGATGATGATCATGATATATAGTAATGGTGATGATGATGATGATATTGATAATGTTAGATGATGATAATAACGATAATGGATTTTGTATAGGAATGTTTTTGCCCATATATGCTATGTATTACAAGAGCTCGCACGCACGGACATGTATCTTAAACGGACGCTCATTCCGTTATTAATGGTCAGAAAAAGGTGAACAAGGTATCAAAATGCTTGGAAAAATGTTCCAAATATGATGACAGAAAATTCGGCGATTCTATGTTGCAAAATGCCAGGACGCGCGAAACCGCTGGCGCATGCGCGTGTGCGTTTTTTTTTTGTGCTAAACGCTTAAAATGGCCTGATTCGTAGCATTTTAAAAGTTTGACGCGCACATACGCGCGCGTCATGACCTTTATGTGACCTTTAATAACGTGACCTGTTGACCCTTGACCTTAAGTAAATGTGATATGAATATGAATGACCTTTGACTACGCGTCATGAAGATATGATGGATAATGTGATTTCACAAAATGAAGCCTGGATGACGTCACGATAACCTGATGACCTTGAAAATGTTCCTGTCACTTTTTATGACAATGACCTATGCCTGTGCCAAAAATAAAATAAATTGACCAAACCGATCTTGAGTTATCGTCGGAACAAAAAAAGGGGGAGAAATAAATAAAAATAAAGAATAATAAATAAAGTAAAAGAAAATTCTGACGAAATCAATAGGTGATCTGTCTACGACAGACCACCTAATAATACAAAATTATTGACCTTCTGATTACAGTTGAGAACCACATTTTCTCATCCAAGCATACTCAATTTTGTCATTAATGCGTATCGAAAGAATTATTTGTCACGTCTTGTTTGTTTTCCAGTTTCACATTTCGGCAGAAAAACTTCATCAATCTGTCAGTCACTTTTTTGCCATCTCATTATATCCCATTACTTCTGTTCCTATCTATTTATGATCGTTTCATTGGTGCGCAATAATTTGAATAAAACGCACGTAATCACGCAGAAGCAACATTATGTGGAAAATGCATTAACCGTTCATACGTTTTCCCGTATCTACGTCTATCTAGAGACCGCAGTACTTGGTCTGATGATCGATATAGACATTAAGAGCAGTGCAGTTCGTTATTAAAGAACGACCTTCCGTCCTCTCCTAACCTTTTGATATAAAAGTCTGAACTCTGAGTATCTACAGGGTGTGTTCTTCAAAATGGCGACTACAGAAGCTTTGAGCATGATTAACGATACCAACGTGGCGGCAGGTAGTGGTGGTCCGACGGGTGAAACGGTTCGAATTTTGACAACTTTTCTCTGCGTGATTTTGAATACGATGGTCTTAGTCGTTATCAAACACCAAAAAGATCTCCAAGAATACATGCGAATTCTTTATCAGGTCCTTGCAGTAGCGGATATGCTGTTAGGAATCAGTTGGAGCATTTGGGTTATTCTATGGTTTTCACCAGACAAAACTAAGGAGTTTTGCACCATCATAAGTATGGTGTTTGGTTTCGCGTATCTCGTATCTTTCATATTCGTAATGGCTTGCCTCTGTGGGGTAAGTTTAAATCTTTATCTCCTCGTTACGAGACCACTACGATATTACACGATTGTGACCAGAAAAAGATTTTACTTTACTCTTGCGACGACCTTTTTAGTGATTATCCTTGGCTGTGGGATATATCTACCAATTCCACAGTCACCCTTTATAACTCTCTTGACGGAACGTTGCTTGGCCCAAGATACAAGTTCAAACACGAAATGGACGACTATAGTTCACACCGGCTTTCAAATAGTTCCTGTTTGTGCAACACTGGTCATTACATCAATGTTGAATTTCCGCTTACTACTCATTGCACGTCACTTGAGAAATTCGGTCGGACACTTTAAAAACCTTCGCGGCACTGTCCCTGTTATTGTTAATGAAGAAGTAATGACGACGACCTCTTCTTGTACAGAGCGTGGTCATGGTAAAGCGCAAGTAAATCCACAAAATGATGTCGTACCTGGTCACGACATGATCCGTAATCGACCAAGCAGAAGAGGAATGAAAGGGTTCGCCACAATTTTCTTTATAACGGTCATTTTCTGTGTTGTGTGGACTCCTACTGTGATCCTCTATATAGCACCGGTACAACCTGAGGTACACAATATCTTGGATATTTTGTCAGGATGCTATACGTGGTTAGAGCCCATTATTTACTTGCTAACGAGCTCCGAAGCGAGGCGATTGTGTTTGGTAGCTTTCCGCCACGTTGCTTCAAGACTGACCGACTGCACAAGCGCCAATTGAAGATATTAGGGGAGGTGAACGCACACAATAGACCATACAGATGCAGTCTTTAAAAACAGAGGTAGCTTGTTGACGCATGACCTGACCTTTTCAAAACCCTCCCCTACATGCTTGGCTCTCCAATTAAGAAATGCAGTCGGACCTTTTGGAAACCCTCGCCCTACTCTCCGAATCAATCGTGCAGACATTAATCCGCGCAATTTCAAAATCATGAAATCTAGAAAATTGCCAGGGAATCTTCAAATCGATGTCGTACTTGATCACAAGATGAACCGTGATCGACGCAGGAGAGGGATGGAAGTATTTGCCAAAATTCTACTTTCGACGGCCACTTTCTGTATAGTCTGGACACCTTGTATAATTTACTATGTGAAACCGTTGTCACCGGCTTTGACCAATGTCTTTGGCACGATTTAGTGGAGCTTTTCATGGGTGCAGCCCATCATTTATCTTCTAAAAAACTCTGAGGCAAAAAGAATGTGTTTTGTGGATTGTAGGAAGTGTCTCAGAAAACCACTTGATACATTTAAAAGATCGATAGGTTTGTTACAAAATGATTGATAACGACGAAGAAATTAAATGCCCGTGAGATAGCTGATGGTTGAAAGGTTTTAAAAAAATTCTAAATAATAATAATAATAATATTTAATTTTTATACAGCGCTTAATACAAATGTCTCTAAGTACTTTAAAAATATACTATACTAAAGTATCAATCACTAACGTCGACTGTGACATAGTTTAATAATCATGCTAGTTGTCAGAATATCGTTTTTTCTGATAGCATTCATTTCTGTCCGAGTATATGAAGAGGGCGCCACAGTAGCCGTCCCACAGGGTACCACGCTTGGACCACTTCTTTTCTTGATATTCGGGACGGAGATAGTGCAAACATGTTGATTTCATTATAGTCGTTGAATCATGACTGTGATGTTTTGACACCTTTATAGTGTAGTCAATGAAATGTATTTTAGTTTGTAACATATTAGCTCCTTATGGTAAAAATCACTCACATCAATACAGAATTTAAAAAAAAATTAATCATAGAAATTCATTTTTTTTCTCAATGAAACACTTGATCAAGTGATTTCAGTGATCTTTATCTGAATGGTTTCAAAGTCCAAATGCCACCAACGTCCGACTAAATAATTGCTTTACTCATGCTAATGGTACAAGTCTTTAGATGAAAGTTACTGGTAGGCGATGCTATTAATGGTCATCACTAACTATTTGGCCAACAAGAGGACCCAAGGTAATGTAAATAATTCATTAGGAGGTTCCATTAGTCATTTGTTCACATTTCTTTCATCGACAAAAAAAGTTGTCTTGATAACGATTGAAAGAAAGTCATTAACAACATGGTCGTAGGTCTGTATTGAGTAGGGGGAGGGGGTGGAAGGATATCGAATTAAACAAAAAAAATCCAACCTAAGTAATCTTTCGCGCGTATTAGGGGAACATAAGTTGCATTTAAATATGTTCGCGTCATTTTATTGCTAGGAGCAAAATAAGAGTAAACTAGTTCTGATGCAAAGGTCATTACTGTTCATTTATTCAAATTATCTTCTTCAAATTATTGTCATGTCATTATAATCTAGTACAAACATTTAACTGTTAATCATATTTTCTTTAAGAACTTCCTTATCGTTAATTGACAATACCCCCCCCCTGAGACTTTCTTTATTGTCACTGAGCCTATATCGGCCGAAACCCCTCCACTATGAATTTGTTAACACCCTTTTTAATTTCATAACATTGCTTGTGTTCGTTTTAAATTTGAATGAGTGTATTTCGTAATAAATTATGGCGACCAAAGAAAGTTTAAACCTAGTGGGCACTACCCACAGCTGTGAAAATGAGGTACTGGACAGTTTTAATGTCTCGACAGTTTTCCTGTGCGTGATTTTTAATGCGGTTGTCTTGTTTGTTATTAGACATCAAAAAGAGCTTCAAGAATTCTTGAGATTATAAAATTTTTGGAAATGCAAGCACTACTTTAAACAAACAGAACTTTATCATTCCTTGCTCATTTTTCCTAATTGAGGTGTCATATGAAAGGGCAGAAACTCAACTTTCTAGAAATGTGAATTTTTCTTCGCAATTCAGATACCGCCCGCCAAATGTCTTTTTGGTTTCCTTCCTTCAAATTGATTTTAATCACTCATGCGTGAAATATGCATTTTGCTTATTTGCGCCGGCGAGGCGACACATGCTAATGTGGGTATGAGGACCTCTCATAATGCTATGCCAGGGCTGTATTTAAGCGTTTTGTAATTTATAATAATCATTACTTCGAACAAGGGTGTCGATTTGTATCCGTGGTTGGGGGGGGGGGGGGGGGAATGATAGGTGCCAAAATATTTTCGGCAATGGATCAAAGCAACCAAAGTGGTAGAAGCGTGTGGCAAGTTGCACCCCTCCCAAGCGCGTAGCCAGGATTTAATTTTAGGGGGGCGGTAGTGAGCACGCGAAGCGCGGTTCCTAGGGGGTTGGGTGCAGAGAGGGGGAGTCCCCCCCAGCGCAAAGCGCACAAGCTTTGACGTTTCACTAAATTATTAGAGAAAGAAGAAGATTCGTTGGACCGTTCTCGACTCTTAACCCTTGTTTGAATCAAATTCCCCTTCCTCCGCGCGTAGCGCGGAAGCTCTGACGTTTCATTAGATTATTAAAGAAAGAAGACGATTCTATGTACCATTCTCGACTCTTAATCCTTGTTTGAATCAGGTTCCCCTTCCCCCGCGCGTAGCGCGGAAGCTCTGACGTTTCATTAGATTATTAAAGAAAGAAGACGATTCGATGTACCATTCTCGACTCTTAATCCTTGTTTAAATCAAGTTCCCCTTCCCCCGCGCGTAGCGCGGAAGCTCTGACGTTTCATTAGATTATTAAAGAAAGAAGACGATTCGATGTACCATTCTCGACTCTTAATCCTTGTTTGAATCAAGTTCCCCTTCCCCCGCGCGTAGTGCGGAAGCTCTGACGTTTCATTAGATTATTAAAGAAAGAAGACGATTCTATGTACCATTCTCGACTCTTTATCCTTGTCTGAATTCATTTTTGCCCATTCCTGCGCGAAGCGCGGAAGCTTTCACATTTTATTACATTATTAGAGAAAGAAGACGATTTGTTGTATCGTGTCCATCATGAATTCAGTTCCCCCCCTACCGCGCAAAGCGCGGAAGCTTTAATGTTTCAATAAATTATTACTCTTAATCCTTGTCTGTATTCATTTTTACCCATTCCGCGCGTAGCGCGGAAGCTTTCACGTTTCATTAAATTATTAATAAAAGAAGACGATTAGTTGTATCGTGTACTTTGACGTTTCATTTGATTATTACTCTTATTCCACGTCTGAATTCAGTTGCCCCCTAACAGCTTTGCCCTTTGCCCTTAGAAAGAAGACGATTCGTTGTACTGTTCTCTGTGTTAATCCTTGTCTGAATTCAGTTTCACCACTGAAAATAAGTTGTGTCACAAATAAGTTGTGACATAATAATCTTTCTCCAAAAATGAAAAATGTTTTAGGAAATATCAGGAAATAAAATGAGTGAAAAAAATAAAAATAAAGATACAATGACGTGAATTTTAAAAAAGGCGAACGGAAACAACATAACAACTAGTGAACTATTTTATAAGTCATACTAATGTCCGAAAACCTTTCTCCTTGTCTCCGATCTCATCACGAAATCGTCACAGAGTTCATCTATGTTTACACTGTCCAGGATTGTCTGATGTGCATTGCAGATTGCTACTTTTGTGTTTCGCGCTTAACATTTAGCTCGTTGCTTTTGATGCTGCGTCTTTGCATTTGGCGCACTGCATTTCTATGATGCTGTTGATTGAACAAATTGAATAAATTCATCAATTTCTGATGAAGCCATATGAGCGAGAATTCAATTTATTCTTGTCTCATATACGGTTGTCTTATTTACTTCGTATATATGTATGTATTATGAAAATGAGATAGTAAAATGTGTTTATTGATGGTCATCTTGCGAGTAATAACCATAAACTATTCTCATCGGACTCTCATCATTAATTTTTCTCTTCATTTTTTTAAATATTTTTATGGTGAATTATTGGGGGGGGGGGGGATTGATTGTACAGGCCACCCCCCCCCCCACCTGAAATATTGGGGGGGGATATATACCCCCCCATCCCCCCCGGGATCGACACCCATGACTTCGAATGTTTCCAAGCATTGAATTTTGATAACCTTGTCGAATCAAAGTTTTAACTTTGCAATAATGAAAATAAAGTTAGTTTTTAAAATCAATGAATATCTACTTTAAAATAAATCTTTAATAACAATAATAATACATATGATTTATAAGGCGCCAAATCCACTTGACAGTCAAATGTTCTTATCAACTCTTCTTGTGTGCCAACACAATTACACAATTACACAATTACACAATTTCTCAGTTATTAAATCAAAATGAAATGGTATCTTGGGTAATGAACATTAGGAAAGTGGAGACAATCTTCATTTTCTTGTTTTCAAGTTTAGATGATAAAGGTATTGTGTATGCAGGATTTGTATTTTTTTTCCTTCTTCATTTCATAACATATGACATTATCAATTCCCTTTATGCAATTTGAATAGTGAATGGGCTATATAAACTTCCCAATGTGCAAAATACTTTATGAAATGTAAATGACATATTTTAAATAAATGATGCAAAACTGTTCTTGAAGCAGCAAGAACACTAAGAAAATTCAGGATAACTGTCAATTGATTTGAATATGATATTGGAGGTATTAATGATAACTTCTTTGTTCAATTCAGCTAAATACCTCTGGCAGGTATATCAGTGCAAGATGTATTTAGTGTTTTGTCACTGGTCCCGTCATGTAGTAAATTGGCTTTGTTTCAATCAGTTTTACCATCTGTATCACTTCAAGTTCTTTCATTCTTCATGTATCTTTTAAAGATAAATTTGTCTCATATTTTTGTTAACATTGGCATTGGTTACACTACGGCTTGGTTAACGATGTTCTGATTGGTTCTATTTTTCTTTATGTAGTATTGTTTATTACAAAAAAGGATGATATAGGATGCATATATATGTAATAACTCTACTTAGAAAACTACAGAGACTATGTTTCACTTTTAGTGATGGGAAAGCAAAATTGGCCAGAATTAAAGTGAATACTCTCAAAATAGGCCTGTAAAAGCTATCTAGCTATGAAAGCAGGAAATGTGCTCTGATATTTTAATGGAGTGATTCAAAGACAGAGAAATGTGATAGCAATATATGTATAAACATACACACACACACACACCTCTAATGATTAAAACGGTTTAAATAAAAAATATAATTGAGAGTTCAATATATACATGTACTCCATGTATATATATATATAGAGAGAGAGAGAGAGAGAAAGAGAGTGAATAGAGTGAGCGACATAGACTCAAAATGTTGAACCCCGATATGAAATATGATTTGCTCTTTCATTTGCAATCAAAACATATTTCCAATGAGTCTGTGATGTTCTTAGGCTTGGTGTTTACTGAAATTATTTATTTGGAATATGGAGTGCTTTTTTAAATAAAGTCTTCTGACAAACTGTTACTAGTCCTGGACTATGGAATCTGTTTTGAGGTGGAACATTAGAGACTTGGATTTTAAAAAGTACAATCTTTTTCCGTGGGGTCAATGTAGTATGCTGCACAAAGTACTTTAAACTTTCAGATAATGCCAAACTGCCAATCCGAATCGTATATACATAAATGTTTTCAACTTTGAACAGTTTTGACAAGGTTTTCATGGCAAAATATGTGAATTGTTCGACTACTGCTGATATATTTTTTTTTATTCAACTAAATAAAACGTGAGTTTCTGGAATTACTTGCCCCTCATAGATCATTATTTTGAATGAATGCCTGATGACTTTTTCCCAGTTTGTTTCTTCTTTTTTTAAAATATTTTTTTTAAAGGTTTAATTTTTCATATAATTGTATTACTTTCCAACCAGAAATACAATGTGAAATCATTTGATCGATGTCTGTTCACCTGAATAGACTTAAATGACACAGTTTCTTTAATCAAATAACATAAACAAATCTGTCTGCAAGAGGAAAATACAAGTTAAATATGCATATGTATAAAGGGAAAGAACATAGTTATTGTTTAAAAGATACTATGTTAGTTTATGATTTTGATTGACCATTATAATAGAAAATACAATTGTTTTGTCTCTTTGTAGAAAGAGTGCACTTTATTTCTGCCTCTCAGCAAATCAACAAGGAAGGGCCGGAAAATATGCAAATTATCATAAAGTTGAACGATTTTCATTTTCATAATAAAATAAGCAAACGTTGGAGGAGATACCCTTTAATATAAGTTGAGCTTTTTCACTAATGTTGCAATGTATATGAAGTTGAGTAACATATTTTTATCACTTTACCCTTAACAAAAATTAGTGTGCCATACAATTCACTTAGTTAAGTGTCGATAATAACAAAATAGATATGAAAGATTCCTATTGAGATATCCTGTTTCTTAGAAGAGTGAAAAAGTAGCAGAACAGAGTTTTTTTCTTCAGTGGAATTTGTCTTTTCTGCTTTGTTATTCAATGCCAAAACATCAGTGTTTCATGACTGCAATTGTACCAGGGGCGGCGATCCCGGGGGGGGGGGGGGGACGGGGGGGGGACACGTCCCCCCCCTCGATTTTTGTAGGGGGGGATCGTCCCCCCCGGAAAATTCGAAAAAGTGCATACAAATAATGTACAGCAAATACTGACTAAAGACTGCAACACACTATTAGGCTTTGGAGGGCCCAAGAGTGCAGCGTTTAGACAAATACAAATCCCAAAATCTTCTGGCTCGGGAGCTATGCTCCCTCGCATAATATTCTTCAAAATATTCAAGTAAATATTGTAGAAAAGTGAATTGTGAAAAAAAAGTATATTGTTTCTTTTCATAATATAGTTTTCCTAAGGAATATAATTTTGTAATACAACAAAACTTCAAAACATGTAAGGGGGTAGTTACTTTCGTCTCGTTCACTATGCTCACTCACTCGGGCTTGGGGTAGTCCCCCCCCCCCCTCCCCCCGATAAAATTCAAACGTGGTTTATTTCTAATTTGATACCAGTGACTAATTTACAAATGTTGCTGAAATGGCATGATTTTCTCTGAGCTTCCGGGGGCTCTGCCCCCTTACCCCCACCAAGAGCCCCAAGACGGGCCCCTGGTTGCTCAGCTGACCATAATTAACTTGATGCCTAAAACACCTGAGCTTCCGGGGGCTCCGCCCCCTGGACCCCACCAGGACCCTAAGCGGGCCACTGGAAGCTCATCTGACCATATTCAAAAGCCTAAAACCCTGAGCTTCCGGGGACTCCGCGCCCTACACCCCACCAAGGGCTCTAAGGCGACCCCTGGATGATCATCTGATCGTAAGTTATAATGCCTAAAACCGCTGAGCTTCTGGGGGCTTCGCCCCCTGGACCTCACTCCGATTACAGACCTGCATGCAAGTGTCACAAATAAGGTATCAAAATATGCTCATCTGACCCTTATTAAATGCCTAAAAACTCTGAGCTTCATGGGGCTCCGCCCCTTGACCCCCGCCGGGGCTTTGCCCCTGGACCCCACGCCAATTTACGCGCCACTTGCTTTGCTCTATTTGATCGCAAATACTTTAGCCCCCCCCCCCCTCCCACTTTGAAATGTAACATGTAAGAGCGGTGATGATTCGGATTTTTTTTCTCCCCCCCCCCAAAAAAAAAACAAACAACCTTTTGCTCATTACGTCACTCCTCCCTCGTTCCTCGCGTTTCGTCCCCCCCGGTCATGAAAAGAAATCGCCGCCCCTGAATTGTACTATGTGTTATGTGTCAGAATAAATTTTGTTGTTCATGCAAATATTAACAAAATCATGAGTGTTAAAATTTGATAAAGATATTTCTATCAAATAAAGAGAGTTCAATTTTATTTTGATTTTTGTACAGTTTGTGTATAAGATGATGAAGAAGATTCATATCTATTATCTATTGAAATAGTGTACTTTATTTCATAATTTTTTCACAATGGATGTTATGCATTTGTCTTTTTTACATTTGAAATGTATTGTTAAACAGACAGTCTTGATAGATTTTCTTCTATTGTATTGAATGTGACTGTGTACTTTGTCTCTTGTGTATTTGTACTAATTTACCAAATATATAGGTAGAAATCTCTTGTCATATAGATATTTCAAGAGATTTAATGCGGATTTGTAATTTTGTTATTCTGTATGAGATGAAAATAATTTGTTACATGAATTAGAATGATGACGTCACAATCCAAAACGAGTGCAAGTATTTGATAGACTTGTGTACCCAGTCTGATGTATGGTTACCCTGTACTATTTTGATATGTATTGCTAGAGAGTTTGTGTATCGAACGACTGTTTTCTCCTTCATGACGAGTCTGTGCAATCCTAACGGGGGAGATAGTTATAACTTTCATTTCATTCTTTGTTTGAATTTGTCTGAAATGAAAGGAGAGCAAATATATTTTTCCTTGTTCTGTTTTACAAAATTCATATGGATGATTTTCAGAGATTGATTAAACTTGTATGCACAATGTTATTCTATGCTGTCACTGTTTTTGTTGATCGGTTGAATTATCGCTGCACTGACTTGTCTTTCCTTAACAGTATTTCTTTTGAAAAGTGACAGGCGTTGAAAGGTATTCTTGCTAATTGTGCAGGCTGAAAATATAAAATGATGTAAATTCTATGGTAAACAAGAGATAATTCCAACTAAAAACTCCTCTGTGGGATTATATAGACTGATAGGAATTTTCAAAAACGCGTTGCGAAAAATACGCCTAGAAGCTAGTCTGTTTTCCCTTGTACCGCATTAGTCGTACGTTTTGTGCTGCATAAAGACCCGATAAGTATAATGTCGGTCATTATAAGATGCTGGTCATTGATGTGGACAAATGATAATATCCCATTTTCAACTAATTCTATCTAATTTATAAACAAATTTTAAATAGTCAGACACTCGACAGTGTCTGCCAGTGAACTCAAGATAATAAACGGTTTCCCTTGCATAATTAAGGTCACCGCTAATATAACCGTTAAACGTTTAAATTTCACAGATAGGACATACGTTACATACTCATGATTCCTGCAAAGTTCAACATAATTTTTTGTTGGCTGCAAAAGGGATACACTACTTTTAAAGCCCCTCTAAAGTGTTGGGAGCCACCAAATATTTGATGGTAAAATTTCACTTAAAGGGGTAGTCGAGTTCTTGTTTAAGACCGCAAATGCCTTTACATGGTTATTGCTCTTATTCTTATTTATGACATTTCTGGTGCCCTACAACTGCTCTTTCGGACATACAATTTAGGTAAAATTTGCTTTCAAATTTTTGGAGAATTTTGGGCTCCTCACGTTTTAGAGGGGCTTTAAACGAATTATTGTAACTAGAGAGCTAAACGAGGTCATCAAAATAGAGAATGAGACAGAAGAACTTACAGATATAGAGATCTTATGAAAGTAATAACTGAAAGAAGGATGTACAGAGATAAATGAGGTTGGAATAGAGAAATGAGGACAGACGGGATGCAAAGAGCAGGAGAGATAAAGGAAATGGACAGAAAGGCGGAAGACTGATAGGAAGACTGATATGAAAAGTGGTACCGGTTGGACCAGTGAATGTGGAAAAGAGACTATTATGCGCACTGTCGAGCGTTTTTCTGGTTACGATAAACTCTAACGGTAAATCTAAAGAATGACATAAGTGGAACAACAACAATATCGAGACTTGTCTTTTCAAAAGTGCCTTGAAAATATTGTATATGCTTCTGCTAGTTCGCAGACCATTAATGCATATTTGCTTTTTGCTGCTGCGAACCTTTGGAAATTTATGATAGCCGTTCAAAACAATTTTTAGTTGTATGAATTGTAAGAAAAACGTGACTTTATCTCCAGTATTAAAACGTGGGTCTATTAGTTTCAGTGGCACTGTGCGTGAGTGGCAGCTTGGTAATAAATGATATGGGAGGGGCGTAGCGGCCAAACAGGGGAAAGTTTTGAAAAGGTCATATTTATCATCTTCTTACGTTACCTTCTATTTCCTCCATGTCTCTATCCTCGATCCCTCGTTTCCTATTAGATGGAGGGGAGGAGGTTGCTCTCCGCGCCCCTTCTTTCTACGGCAAATAATCGGGAGTGGGGGGGGGGGGGGGATTATCACCCCGACTCCCTGGCTTTTACTTTTTTCTTACGGCAATTTTTACCTTTTCGATCTGGTCGGCAAGACGCAAACTCGGTCCCCCTTCGCCAGATTTTGGCTCTTGTTTTGTTTTGCTTTTGTGTGTTGTATGCTTAAGTTTTGTTTTGATTTTTATAGAAAGTTTTTTTTTATTGGGGGGGGGGGGGGGGGTGGGGGAAAAGTTTTCGCAAATTCTGTTCTAAACCCTCACCACCAGGTCTCACCTTAATATGGTTTAGTGAAGCGCCTGCTCTGCCCCCCCCCCCACCACCCCCACATATATCCTATTTTGTCTTATTTTGTCTGTATCCAGTTTTGCAATAGGAAGAAAAAGACCTAGAAAGAAGAAAAAAAACTATAATTTATTGACCTTCTGATTGCAGCTGAGTACCGAATTTTCTCATCCAAGCATATTCTGAATTTTGGAAGGCTGATTGTCACGTCATGTTTGTTTTCAGTTTCACATTTCGGCAGAAAAACTTCATCAATCTGTCAGTCACATTTCTGCCATCTCGTTATATCTCATTACTTCTGCTCCTATCTATTTATCATCGTCTCATTTGTGCGCAATAATTGGAATAAAGCGCACGTTATCACGGAGACGAAACATTATGCGAAAAATGCATAAACCGTTCATACCTTTCCCCGTATACGTCTATCTAAAGACCGCAGTACTTAGTCTGATGATCGAGAGGACATTTACTAAGAGGAGTGCAGTTCGTAATTAAAGAACGACCTTCCATACTCTCCTAACCTGTTGATGTAAAAGTCTGAAATCTGAGTATCTACAGGGTTTGTTATTCAAAATGGCGACTACAGAATCTTTGAGCATGATTAACGATACCAACATGGCGGCAGGTAGTGGTGGCCCATCGGGTGAAACAGTTCGAATTTTGACAACTTTTCTCTGCGTGATTTTGAATACGATGGTCTTAGTCGTTATCAAACACCAAAAAGATCTCCAAGAATACATGCGAATTCTTTATCAGGTCCTTGCAGTAGCGGATATGCTGTTAGGAATCAGTTGGAGCATTTGGGCCATTCTATGGTTTACACCAGACAAAACTAAGGAGTTTTGCACCATCATAAGTATGGTGTTTGGTTTCGGGTATATGGTATCTTACATATCCGTAATGGCTTGCCTCTGTGGGGTAAGTTTGAATCTCTATCTTCTCGTTACGAGACCACTACGATATTACACGATTGTGACCAGAACAAGATTTTACTTTACTCTTGCGACGATCTTTTTAGTGATTGTCCTTGGCTGCGGGATATATTTACCAATTCCAGAGTCACCGTTCATAAAACTCTTGACGGAACGTTGCTTGGCCCAAGATACAAGTTCAAACACGACATCGACGACTATAGTTCACACTGGCTTTCAAATAGTCCCTGTTTGTGCAACACTGGTCATTACATCAATGTTGAATTTCCGCTTACTACTCATTGCACGTCGCTTGAGAAATTCGGTCGGACACTATAAAAACCTTCGCAATACTGCCCCTGCTAATGAAGAAGTAATGACGACGAACTCTCCTTTTACAGAGCGCGATCGTGGTAAGGCGCAAGTAAATCCACAAAATGATGTCGTACCTGATCACGACATGAACCGTAATCGACCAAGCAGAAGAGGAATGAAAGGGTTCGCCACAATTTTCTTTATAACGGTCAGTTTCTGTGTTGTGTGGACACCTACTGTGATCCTGTATTTAGCACCGTTACATCCTGAGGTACAAAATATCTTGGATATTTTGTCAGGATGCTATACGTGGTTAGAGCCCATTATTTACTTGCTGACGAGCTCCGAAACGAGGGGACTGTGTTTGGTAGCTTTCCGCTACATTGTTTCAAAACTAACCGACTTCACAAGCACCAATTGAAGACATTAAGGAAGGTGAACGCACACGATAGACCGAATTCAGATACAGTCTTAAAGGGAGTGTAGCTTGTCAAAATACTGGTTAACGCCATTTACGTTTTCTTTTGGACAACTGCACGTAAACGAAAGGACTTGATTAAAGGGAGTCAGCGACTTAATCTCTACGTGGTCAGCTTTCGCGAAACAGATCGAAGTCCTCCTTACGCTTAAGTTTCGCATATGTTGCACGCACGTGATTTTTGCGGTCTCGCCGTCCGAATTGCCTCGAGTCAGGCCACGGGAAAGACACGTAGGGTCGTCAGACTACACTCCATTAAAAAAAAAACCAGACGATTCCCGTTGACGCATGTATAAAGAGGCCAAGTGCAGTGTTTCTTATTTGACAACGAAAAAACATGCATTTGACGGAACACTTGTCTCAAGTAGCAAGTATATCATTGAAAAGGAAGTAAAGGTATTGTTGAACGTGTATATTCACTCTCACTTTTGTATGTACATGTAACTATAGTCTTACATGACCCTTCATAGATCCCACCACGCAGTAGCTGACGCCGATCTAAGACCATCTAATAATAAAAACCATTCTGTAGAATGAATGAAACCAAATAAATGTTATTTCAACTGGATTAAATTGTTTGAAGTTTTGTTTTTATGTTTTTGTATCAAGACATACAAAAGAAGATGTGAACAAATAAACGGAATACTAGGCTGTTTGAATATAACACAACTGCCAGAATCAGGTTGCGGTTGTACGGCGTGCCCGTTGTTACGAGTGGTTTCCTCTACCCGTTGTCCCCAGGTCCTTTGTTCCACAACAACAGATTACACAACACAAAGTGGTTAGATTTCAGAGGCTGATCTTCATTATTTCGAGCTTCGTTCTTCAACCCCAAAACTAGACTGACTCGTCCTCAGGACGGTCGTACAATGTATCTAGATTCGGTCGATACACCCATCACACTCCCCCCTCATAAATTAGCACTTATACCAGTAGGAGAAGTGCTATAAAAACATTTCTTTTTCAATGTTGTTTCAGCAACTACTGTAAGAATACAAAAACCTGAAAGTATTTATAAGTATGAGGTCTTTGTAGATTTAGAAATCTGATAAACAAGTCAGCTTGTAAAACTATACAGTACCAGCATGCAAATGGTATCACAGTGTTGTCTAGTGGTTTTTGTTCATACAATAAAATTGAGTATGAACAGCTATAAGTAAAAACATTAACCATTCTTTTATCATCCTGCTATATCATTTTCATCACTGACTTTTGCATATATCAGAAGTCATTTGTACTAAACATAAAACAAATACAATTCAAATCGCAGAGAAGTTCACCTTAAATGACCTATCAATATCAATATGTCTTTAATGCTTCTTTGCAATTTTGAATCTAAACATATTTGTTTGCATAAAAATAATAATAAGCAAACTTCAGCAACATTAAACCTGTCTGAAAGATAATATAATATAGCCTTCACGTCAGTTGTAGAAACATGTTACTATTAATCTGAAGTTTTGCATTGTAGTGTAAAACCATATTATCTGTGTTGGTTGAGTATTGAATATCTTCAAGAATATTTTTTTGATTACTTTTAATATATCCATAACCCAAAATATGGTAAAACACCAAAATCCTTTTTTGTTCCAAAATTCTTTCTTTCAATATTTATCCTGCCTTGGATAAAACATATAAATCAATTTACTGTTTCTGTTTTCATATAAATATACATGCACAGACAAAATGATAACTCACTAGTCTTTCTAGCTCCTTGTGTTTGTACCAGAAAGGTTATAACACAATAATATTATCATGCATGTTCAAATTCGTCAACGAATAAGATAAGCAAATCACATACATATAACACTGGTTTACAGACATCTGGAAAGCAAACATAAGAAAAACACATTTTTCTTTGAGTCCAATAAACAGTTTCAATGAGTCCAATCAGTCTATGTTCACAATGCTTTGTGATTGTTAAAGAAACCATCAAAGTTAAAAGTTCTGGTTTCCTTTCTCACATAGAATTCCAGTGAATTCACCAATGTTCAGCTGTTCAAGAATGATGCTTCACTGTAAGTGTTCAACTGTTCAAGAAATATGGTTCACACAAAGGTTGTTTACTCTTCCATGTGAATATATCAACTAGTTGCTCACTTCTGTCCAAATATCACACACGAGATAAAGCGTCCGCAATAACATTGTCTTTTCCGGGCACATGTAGAATGTCCAAGTTGTATTCTTGGAGCAGCAAACTCCATCGCGTCAGTCTTTGGTTCTTGTTTTTCATTCTGTTGAGGAATGTCAGGGGGTTATGATCAGTTAGTACCCTGACTGGATGTTGAGATCCACTGACATACACGTCGAAATGTTCAAGTGCAAGTATCAAAGCCAATGTTTCTTTTTCCACAGTAGAATAGTTCTTTTGACTTGCACTGAATTTCTTTGAGAAGAAAGATATGGGTCTGTCGATATCTTCAGCGTCTGCTTGAGTAAGAACTGCACCAGCACCCACATCACTCGCGTCCACCATCATGCTGAACGGCTGGTTGAAATCAGGAGCCATCAGTACCGGATTGGTAGATAAAAGAGCTTTCGCCTGGTTGAAAGCACTCTCGCAGTCGTCAGACCAGACGAACTGCACCTGCTTGCGCAGCAGATTGGTTAGGGGCGCCACGACATCGGAGAAGTTCTGGCAGAATCTTCTATAATAGCCCGCCATGCCCAGGAACCGCATAAGTTCCTTCCGGTTGGATGGAGTTGGAAAAGCCAGGATGGAATCGACCTTTGCCGAGATTGGCCGAACTTGACCCGAACCGACAACATGCCCAAGGAACAGGACAGTTGCACCTGCAAACTCACTCTTTGCCAAATTGACTGTCATTTCGGCAATGGACAACCTTTCAAACAACTCTCTGTACGTGCTCATCCCACTCCTCACTATACACGATTATGTCATCTATGTATGCTTCGCAACCTGCCATATTCGCTACAAGATTATTCACAAGTCTTTGGAATGTCGCAGGCGCATTTTTCATGCCAAAAGGCATCACTGTGTATTGGAAAAGGCCTTGCGGAGTAGAAAACGCAGAGATCTCTTGTGCTCTTTTTGTCAAAGGGATTTGCCAGTATCCCTTTAAGAGATCAAATTTGCTCACATACTTTGCTTTGCCTATACGGTCTATGCAATCATCTATTCGCGGAATCGGAAAAGAATCTGTCTTCGTGCACGCGTTTACTTTTCTGTAATCCGTACAGAAACGATTAGATTTATCCGGTTTCGGAACGAGAATGCATGGAGAAAACCATGCACTACTACTTGGCTCGACAATGCCGTTCTGTAGCATGTATTCAATTTCCTTTTCAAGATTTTTCAGTTTTGTCGGGTTTGCACGATATGGTGCCTGTTTGATTGGGGTTGTATCTCCCACATCAACATCATGCTCAACAACATCAGTTCGAGAGGGAACATCAGCAAATAACTGTGGATATTCACTCAACAGCTCTTTCACATCACTCCTCTCCTTCACAGATAAGTGTGTTAGTTTGTTATCGATGTGTGCTAGAACCTCTGAATTTTTCAATTTCACACATGGGTTCTCTCTCTCAATCTTGCACACTTCCTCCTCAACTTCACACTTTGAGTCACATTCAACAGCACTCAACACTGGTTGTGCTTTACTCTCGTCATCTCTTCGGATATATGGCTTAAGCATATTCACATGACACACACGTCTCTTCTTCTGCCTATCTGGAGTATTGACAACGTAGTCGACATCACCAACTTTCTTAGCAATAGTGTACGGCCCAGAAAATCTAGCCTGCAGAGAATGACCAACTATCGGCAGTAAGACCAAGACTTCATCTCCTACCTCGAAATTCCTCTCTTTGGATTTCCTGTCATACCATGACTTCATCTTCTCCTGAGAATCTGACAAATTCTGTCTGGCAACCTCCCACGCCTTATGCATTCTCTCACGGAAAGTACTCACATACTCCGACACATTTGTTTGTGCATCATCACACAACAGTCTCTCTTTCAGCAACTTCAATGGTCCACGTACTGAGTGACCGTATACCAACTCAAAAGAACTGAAACCAAGCGACTCTTGTACAGCATCCCGCACAGCAAACAATAACAAGGGAACTCCCTCATCCCATTGTTTCTCTGACTCCATACAATAAGTTTTCAACATATTCTTCAAAGTCTGGTGGAATCTCTCCAGTGCTCCCTGGGACTCTGGGTGGTATGCACTCGAAACTACATGCTTTACGCCCAGTTCCTTCAACACCTGATTGAACACCCTAGACATGAAATTTGACCCTTGATCAGATTGTACAGTTTTTGGTAGCCCTACAGTAGTGAAAAATTTCACTAATGCCTTTGTTACATTATTAGCTGTAATGCGCCTTAATGGTATCGCTTCGGTATATCTCGTCGCAGCGCACATTATCGTCAATAAGTATTCATTACCTGCCTTTGTCTTTGGCAGAGGACCTACACAATCTACTATGATCCTAGAAAATGGCTCATCGAACGCCGGTATTGGCTTCAATGGTGCTGCCGGTATTTTCTGATTCGGTTTACCTACAACTTGACATGCGTGGCAACTTCTGCAAAAATTTGCAACATCTTTTTGCACACCTGGCCAAAAGAAATGAGAAAGAATTTTCTCCTGGGTTTTATGAACCCCTAAGTGACCTGCAAGTGGGGCTTCATGAGCAAGGCTAATTATGTCCTGCCTGTATTTAGAAGGGACTACGATTTGGTGGACTTCTTTCCACACCTCATCTGCAGGGACATCTGCTGGCCTCCACTTTCTCATTAGCACACCTGCTTTCTTGTAATAACAAACAGGCACAGTCAATGCCTCCTCCTCAGAAACAGCTCTCTCATTCAAAGAAATCAACTGAGGATCTGTCTGTTGCTCCTTTAGCAACTTACTCTTTTTCAAAGATAGTGGTTCAGATGTTTCACCATTTCCTACACTATGATCCTTTCTCGCACTTTCATCCACATTGGAATCAGACTCATCTTCAACCAAACGACAAAAGAAAGAATCTCCCAAGTCAACATCTACGTCATTAGACTTCTTCTCCGACTCAACTTTCTTTGCCATTGAACGAGTTACAGCACATGCTGGGAACACAACAGGAAATTCTGCAACCAACTCATCTGTCTCAGAATTTTCACAAGGACTCGAACTCACTACTGGACATGACACGACTCTATCACCGGCGAGATCATTACCTAATATGATGGATACCTCTTCCACAGGAAGTGATGGTCTAACTGCCATCTTCACCATACCAGAAACAAGGTCTGACTTCAAGTCTACCACATGAAGCGGTGCCTCCACAAAGCCGTCTCCAATGCCTTTGAGCAAAACACTAGCACCAACAGAAGAACTATCACAAAAGGGCAACGCACTTTCCAAAATCAAGGACTGAGAAGCACCAGTATCCCGCAACACTTTCACTTTTCTTGCTACATCACTCTCTGCTACAGATACATATCCTACAGACACAAACGGTTCATACTCTTCCTGAATTTTTTCCATGTCCGCTGGTACAATTCTACTTTGTGAGTTTGACTTAGTTTGTACGAATGCATTAGGATGTGCACTACCTTCCTTTTTCTTAGCTTGAAGCGAAGGACACTTTGACTTTATGTGCCCATACTCTTTGCAAGCATATTCTTTCCTGTCCTTGCTGGGACTGCGGCTTTATTTCATCTTTTACTTGTGATGAACTAGTTTTCTGACTTTTGCTCCAGTTACTGTTTTTCTTAGGTTCTATGCTCACTTTGTGCGAGATTTTGTGCGTGAGCACGTAATCATCCGCAATTCTTGCTGCTTCATCCAGCGAATCGACGCGCTGCTCCTCGAGATGTATACGAACATCCAGTCGCACGCTGCGCTTGAATTCCTCAAGTAGAAGAATTTCACGCAATTTATCATAATCATGATCTACATGGAGAGAAGAGCTCCATCTATCAAACAATTGCTCTTTTTGTTTTGAAAACTCCATATGAGTTTGCGATTCCTCCTTTCGCGCTTTGCGAAATCGCTGCCTGTACGCTTCGGGTACAAGTTCGTAAGCTTTTAGCACGCCTGATTTTACTTTATCGTAATCCGACACGTCGACCATCGACATTGCTAAGTAGGCATCCCTAGCCTTACCGCTAAACTTACTCTGAATCAGGTGAGCCCACATTTCCCTAGGCCACCCCATGCTTTGAGCTAATTTCTCAAAGTGTGGAAAGTACTTTTCCACCCCTTCCTCTTCGAATGGAGGGACCATTCTGACATGCTTCGCAACGTCAAAATGCCTATCAGCATTTCTGCTCTCTTTTCTGTTTACGGCAACAAGTTTCTCCCTCTCCAACTCTACTCTTGCCCTCTCTAATTCCAGCTCCTTAATCCTCACTTCATCAGAAACTGAAGACCTAGCCTGAGAATTCAATTCAGGAGGCCGAGACCTAGACCCTGGAGGAGTCACACTGATACCGTCCGCCGCCTCTGAAGACAAAACCTCTTCAGCAACCAGAAATTCAACAATCCTGTTCAAAATGTCCGACTTCAGCATATAGCGTTTGATGCCCACAACCTCATAATGAGTTGCTACATCTAATAATTCAACTTTAGTCAATGAGCTTAATCGCTCCGCAGACGGATCCCTAACAAACTCTCCCAACGAGAACTCGCTAGCCATCATGCAAAAAACCTAGCCTCCTAAATAACCTAGAAAGAGCTAGAGCCTGGCTGTTATAATCCCCAGCCAACCTTAAAACACCTAGATTCTACAATATCCGAGAAATCTAGACAACCTGACTGTTATAACCCTCAGTCAAACCCTGCAAATCCATGCAGAAACATGAGAAGACAACAATATTTTTCTCACCACACACACCACGAATGTTCGAACCTGAAACGGCTACCCCAGCGGTGCCCGACGATATCATCTAATTAACGAACCGACATCGACAACACACACACACAGTACACACCGAACAGTCCGCTCATAAGTAACGTGTATGAAACCCGTCGCACGCAATGTAATGCAACATGCTAGTTAATTGCCAGCGCGAATACGATCACGAAAATCACCTGAAAATCATACTTCACTTTATATACCTGGCCGAGCCCCCATTTGTTACGAGTGGTTTCCTCTACCCGTTGTCCCCAGGTCCTTTGTTCCACAACAACAGATTACACAACACAAAGTGGTTAGATTTCAGAGGCTGATCTTCATTATTTCGAGCTTCGTTCTTCAACCCCAAAACTAGACTGACTCGTCCTCAGGACGGTCGTACAATGTATCTAGATTCGGTCGATACACCCATCACACCGTAAATATTATTGGGGGGGGGGGGGGGGGGGCTGCATTCTTCAGCCCCTGTCCTGTATGCCTATGAAATAGTTGGCAATCTTTGCTTGGATTTGTCTCATAAAAGAAGTTGACGACAACACAAGTTGACGACAACACGTCGTGGCGTGCGCCTGTAATCCAGCTAAAAGTGGAAGTTACAAACTGATTCAGCCGAGGACGCAGGTTCGAAACTGAGTCACGTCTTTCGGATGGTGACGTTTAAAGGTCGGTCCCCAGACGCAAATAATCAAATCTGATTGATACACGTCTGTAAAAAACCCAATACACACACACACACACACACACACAAAGCGTTGAGTGCAGTGGTCATGGGCACAGAACTGTAAAATACGTAGAACACTCATCCCAATTCACAATGTACAGATCGACAGGGGGCTGTTGAACGTGTTGGAAGATACGCTCGAGTGCACATGCCGCCATTTTGCTTAGTCCTCGATCTTTTCAGCTCACAAATATCAAGAATTCTGGCCTGTCGTTGAGAAAAAAACAGCGAATACAACAAGAGGACTAACGAAGATGGCGGATAGCACGCAATCACGTACGAGCGCTGGCCATATTTTTCCACTATGACTATGAGCCTTCTACGTATATTTACAGTTCTGTGATCACGGGCCACTGGCTTCATCGGCAGGTAGTTGAGTCAATTTCGACAAAAATATACGACCACTCAAAAAAAAATTAATTCCAGAATAAAGCTAACGATAAGTGTATTAATTAGCCGCTCACCCCGAAGCCGCCTGACCATAATAAAAACGAGTGAGGACTTGCGAGAGTGGCCGAAGTGCAGTTGAAACTCGCTATTTTGCTCATCTCCAACGTAAAAAGAGACGACATTGTGCTAGATTACTATTTTCCCGACAAAAGTACGGAGAAAGTGCCTATCATTTGTTTATATTATATTTTTTGAAAGGTTACCCAAGTGACTTCCGCATCCCAATGCTGGAAGGAAACTCACTTTTTTAAAAACTTCACATTTGCATGCAAAAAATGCTTATTAATTTGTTCTATGCACGCAGATTCAGCGGATGATATCGTCCCTGAACAACCCAAAACTGTAACGAATCGTCTTAGCTCTCTCAACCAGATGATGGTTAGTGCAGTAAAGGAAAAGGTCTAAGATTGAATATCTTCTTTACTGTTCTCCAGTATATTAGTAGGAGACCAGCCTGTAGGTCCCGTGACCAATCTCTGGGAACAAAGGTTTGAAAGTGTTTTTGTGTTCCCTGATGAATACCGAACAATTTTGACTTGGGCTGCCCCCTTGAAAATCCCGGGCATTTTCGTGAGGGGCCAACAAAGGTCAAACAGGGGTCGAAATTCAAATATATTCAAATCGTGTCGATATGCATATCAAATTACTCGTCTGGTCATGAGGATTCCAAAAATGTAAGTTTGTTATACCTCTGACCTAAAACGAGGGCGCTATGGTCAAACAAGTTGAAAGGTCAACACACTTTTGACCGGTGGTCAAATTCACCAACACAGTTAATCTTATCAACTTGCATATCAAATTACTCGTCTGGTCATGAGGATTCCAAAAATGTATATTTTGTTATACCTCCGACCTTAAATGAGGGCTCTATGGTCAAAAAAGTCAATGCACTTTAGACTGGTGGTCAAATTCACCAACACGTCCGATTCTAATGATTTTAGTGTCTAATAATATGTTTTCTGACATGGCAAATTCAACTATACAAATTTCAAAAGTAAAAGTGCTTACCTTGACCATGAACATTCAAAATGGCTGCCGTTTCAGTGACAAACATTTAACAACTTAACTTTAACAATTTAACAACTTCTTATTCATGGGTTTGGGGGAAATTTCAAGGTTATGGCAACCACTTTTGATTTTAAAAGTTGCTTATTTGAATTTGCTATGTCAGAAAACATATTATTAGACACTAAAACCATGAGAATCGGACGTGTTGGTGAATTTGACCACCAGTCTAATTTTTTTTTTTTTTTAAGTTTTTTTGCCTTTATTCAGATCTTCATAATTATACAAAATGATGAATAGGAACACAATTGTTCTTACAGTATAAACATACATGTAGTACATTGTCTCATACATTATAAACACAGACATATTTAGATATTTTCCATTTGTATCCAAACTAATATAGTACACATTCAAAACAAGTGTACAGAATGTGCTCCAATTCCTTTAAAAAGGAAAAGGTGACGGTAATACTTGGATACAACATTATAAAAAGGAACAATTTTTACAACATAATATGCAAATTTAAAAAATATTTTCCATTTGTATCCAAACTAGTATAGTACACATTCAAAACAAGTGTACAGAATGTGCTCCAATTCCTTTAAAAAGGAAAAGGTGACGGTAATACTTGGATACAACATTATAAAAAGGAACAATTTTTACAACATAATATGCAAATTAATTAGTTCAATTTAAATTAAGCAATCTGAGCAAAGATTTTCTTATGTAAACAAAAAGTATAAGGTGAAGGTGCTGCTTCATAATCCATGATAACAAAACTTGTTATATTTACATATAATGATATGGTGCATTTTTCATTATAACTATATAAGGGTCTTGTATCAGTGGAGGTCTGTAACTATACCGTTATTTAACAAAATAAAAATATAAAATATAAAAAAAACAAGCAAACACGATAGCAGATAAGTGTCCGGATCGATGAGAAAGTGAGGGAGTGAACAGGAAACAGGAATTACAATATATATACAATCAGTTCCCCTGCCTTAAGGGGTAGCATTTTCCCATTTTTGATAATGTATTGGCAGTTTGTCCTTTAATTTTGCTTTTTCATGTTCAACTTTTTTTGAGTTCTCTACAGCCTTACACATTTCTTTACTAGTTGGGAACTTTCCTTTTTTACGATTACTGTAAATCATATATTTGACTAAAATCAATACATGATTTAACAATATATTATCTTTCATATTTTTTCTGAAACCAAGCAACACATCAATCCATTGCATATTAAGAAACTAAACGTCTTTAAACTGTTTCCCATCTCATTCCATATTCTGGACCCTTCGGAACATTCAAAGAAGATATGACGATAGGTTTTTACTTCTTTTCTACAAAAGGAACATAAATTTGACTGTGTTAATCCAAAAAGATACAATTTATCATTACAAAATATGATGTTATGTAAAAGTTTATACTGAAAATTCCTTAACTTCCCATCTAGAGTGGAAAATCTGGGGATTGAGAAACATGTTGTAGTTTCCGACTTATCTAGATTTAAAGCTATTACCTCTGGATGTTTAAAAGCAAATGCATCTTGTATTATAGCAATACAAATGTTATAGAGCATTTTGGAAGAGACAGACTCAAAAGAATACAATGTTTTGTTAATGATAAAGTTAATGTTGGAAAGATCAACAGTGTCGTGATTTAGAGTATCATCTCTCCCTCTGCAAATTATCTTAATCTGCCAGGCAGCTGGCAATTTGGTGTATAGATCATTAAGAAAAAACAGATCGTCTACATTAAGACCTTTTCTTATGAAATAGTCCCCTGATCTCATATCACCTTCTGCGTCCATCAAATGTTTAACTTGAAAAATGTTCACATGAAATAATTTTGCATTAAAAGGATTTATCCTACCTTCAATAAAAGTATTGTTAAAGATAATTTTATTTTCATTATGTGTTTCTTTTACAATATATTCCTTCTCCTTTAGATAATTCCAGATGTTCAAAAAATCCAAGTATATATTGGGTGCCTTAATATTGATTGTTTTGGGATTATAATTGCAAAGAAAAGTAACTTTCCTCAATACAATTCAATTCAAAAAGTGTTTATTCGTCAAATGATTAGCAGCCAAAGGCTGAATTGCACATTTGTTACATTTAAAGATATACAAAATAAATTATTGAAAATAGATACATACAAACAAAATTGCAAAGTGCACGTTACAAACCAATAGTAAATGTTAAAAGTTTAAAAGTGATGAGTGGCAGTGGGCATTCTCGTGGTGATGGGCACACATGTCCAGGAGGTGGGCCCCTTCCCCTTCAAAAAAAATAAAAAAATAAATTCATCAAACGACCCCCTCCCCCCTATAACTATAACTAGATCCGATTGCTGAAAGCTATACAAAAAGGGGATTATGCAAACTTCGCAAAAACACCAAAAAACACCAAAAAAAAAACGCACACTCAAGGACCCACTGACACACCCCCAAAGACGAAGACACAAACCGCACACGCAGCACTCAAGCACATACAAATCAGATAACAGGCGCACAAAACAATATAAAGCGAGGAGCAGAGCTGGGAGAGCGCGGTTAAAGCCAAGGTGACCGAGACCGGTCACGCTTCCCCAGTTCCGCTTCCCAACACGGGAATTACTGAAGAATGCACACAACACACCACACTCACCCAGAAATATAAAAGGCAAAACAAGTCAACGCATGAACAGGCAAAACAAAAGGCAGACAAAACACACCCCTCACAGCTTCCAGCAACCGGAATAAGAGCTATGAATAAATTAAGATTAGATCCCACCAACAAGGAAAGGGCGCCCATCACCCAGAGAATGCCCATGCATATACAACCAGCAAATACACAATTGTACATAGGAGAAGAAAATAATCATAAAAAAATAAACTATATATTGTTTAAAATGCGAACAAGGTAAGGACGAGCACTATTTTTGAAATCTTAGCGTTTTACATTTAAAAGTGTCATATTTGTTTGAGTTTCTCAAATTGTATCTATTTTCTCTTTTAACCGGTAACCAATCATTAAAAACTGGGTGTTTTTCTAAAGATATTACAAAATGTTCACAAAGTTGTTTTCTTCTTGCTTCAAGTGTGATCAAGTTACACAATGAAAGAGCATTGACATATGTTATATAGTCACCTCCCAATATTATTCTAAGGACTCTCTTTTGAATTCGTTCTAAATTTAATATTTGCTCTTGAGTAATATTTCCATTAAAAACAGGGACGCAATAATCAAGTACTGGTCTTATGTATCCCATGTATATAGTTAAAAGGTCATTGCGAGGAAAATTAAATGATTCCTCCTACCGTTCTAAATATATATTCGAAAAATTGTTTCCATTTCATGTCATTATTGCCACCAAGCAGTTTCTTAATCCACACTACACGCTGTGCATAGATCATGTACTTGAAATTCAACATTTTCAAACTCCCTTTATCATAGTTCAAATATAAAATATTCCTTTTTATTTTATCATGTCCATTCCATATAAAATTAAAACATATCTTTTCAACTTCCTTGAAAACACTTGGAAGTACCAAAATTATAGAAGACACATATAGTAATTTAGAGATTGCAAAAACTTTAACCAATTGAATTTTCCCAAAAAGTGTTAAATCCCGTTGCTTCCACCACCCTAACAATCTTTTTATTTTACTCAGTATTTCCTTAAAATTCATTTCTTCTTTAACATTAATATCCAAAGAGAAGTATATTCCAAGAACTTTTACCAGAGAAACCATCTTATCCAATGTTATACCGGTCAAATTTTCATTACTGTGACCAGCAGGGGCGTACGCAGGATTTTTTCAAGGGGGGGGTTTTAAAATATTTTGCTCCCGAAAATTTGAAAATCGCGCCGGCCGAAAAGTCGCTCAGTGGGGGGGGGGGGGGGGGGGGGTAAGCGGACACTTTTTTTTTTTTTTTTTGGAGGTCAAAAAAAAATCGCAACGACTCAGCCAGCCGAAAAGTCGCTCAGTGGGGGGGGGGGGGGGGGGGGGGGGGGGGGGGGGGGGGGGGGTAAGCGGACACTTTTTTTTTTTTTTTTTTTGGAGGTCAAAAAAAAATCGCTACGACTCAGCCAGCCGAAAAGTCGCTCAGTGGGGGGGAGGGGGGGGGGGGGGGGGGGGGGGGGGGTGGGGGGGGTAAGCGGACACATTTTTTATTTTTTTTGGTCTCGAAATTTCGAAACTTGACATTTTTTGTCGTTTGGGGGGGGTAAGGTCACCTTATTTAGTTTAGCCGTGGGTATAATTTTTTTTTTTTTTTTTTTTTTTTTTTTTTTTAATAATAAAAAAAAAAAAAAAAAAAAAAAAAAACCCAAAGGGGGGGGTTTGAACCCCCAAACCCCCCCCCCTGCGTACGCCCCTGGTGACCAGAAGAACCAAGCTTCATAATTTGTGTTTGTAATTTAATTTTTAATCCAGATACCTGAGAGAAGGAATCTAATATTTTTTCTAAGATTTTCATATCTTCTGTGTCTTTCAAAAAAATTGAACAGTCGTCCGCATACATTACTATCTTCGTCTGTATATTGCCTATCAAAATACCTTTTAATTTTTGTTCATTGCGAATAACCACTGCTAATGTTTCTATGATTAACAAGAATAAATATGGACTTAAGAGATCTCCTTGTCTTACTCCCCTGCTTATTTCAAAATAGCCTGTGGAAAAGCCCCCATTCATGACACAGCTAACTTCATTTTTGTACAATACTTCTATCCATCTACAAAAATATGGGCCGAAACCATATTTTTTCAGTAAGAAATTCATATATGAGTGTGAGACAGTGTCAAAAGCTTTCTCGAAATCAACTGTTACTAGAAAACCCTGTACTTTGTATACCTGTGTGTAAAATATGACATCGTCAAAAATTCTCACCGCTTCTCCTATATTCCTACCAGGCAAAAATCCAACTTGATCTACATGTATCACCTCTTCCAATACATTCTTTATTTTTTCCGCCAACACTTTAGACAAAAGTTTATAATCCACATTAAGGAGGGTAATTGGTCTGTAATTGCGAATATATAAAGGGTTTTTATCTTCTTTTTGTATTACCGTTATTACACCCTGTTTCTGTGTGGTGGAAAATTCACCCTTCTCAAAGAAGGCATTGAAGGAGTTCAAAACGAGGTTCCCTATATCAGGCCAAAAAATGCGATAAAATTCCACTGACAAACCGTCATTCCCAGGCGATTTGTTTAAAGACATTTTATTTAACATTGAAGTACATTCCCCAAATGTAATTTTCTCATCACACGACTTCTTACTAGCTTCACTTATATTTAAGTGAGACATATTAAAAAAGAGATCATCTGTCTTATCCATCTTTTCATTTTCTGAGTATAGGTTATGATAAAAATGTTCAATTTCTTTTAAAATTTGTTTTGGATCAGATGTTTCTTCATTCCTACCATCTAATTGTAATTTGTCTATAAATGTTTTTTTCTGATTGGATGCCAACAGTTGTTTAAAATAATTTTCATTGATTTCACTTTCTTCAAACCATTTTGCACGCGATCTAACTTTTAACCCGACTACTTTCTGATCATATAACACTTTGAGTTCCTTTCTCTTTGACTCTAATTTTTGTAAGGTATCATTATCTGGAGAAATAACCAATGAAAGTTCAAGCTTCTGAATATCTCTCTGTATTTTGCGTAGGTTTTCCTTCGTTTCTTGTGCCATACCTTTGGAATATTTCTTTGTTTTTTCATGAACTTTAATTTTAACGAAATCCCACAGGACTCTGGCGTCTGTAATATCTTTCTTCCCCTGATCTACGACAGATTTAATTTCTGCCCTCATATATTGAACATATTCTACATCTAAACACAGACTATTATTGAACTTCCAGTAAGATGGACCTATATTCTGAAAAAAAACTTTATCACCCAAAGGCAAACCTAGATGGATGGCAGAGTGATCAGGGGCTATGGAGGGTATAATATTACACTCGGCAATTTGTTTCTCCAGTGCGTTTGAAACTATCCATTAGTCTAACATACTTTGAATTAAAGGGTTATTTTGTCTGTAAGTAAATTGAATCGTATCTAGGTTTCTTTTCCTCCATATATCCAGCATATCAAACCTTACAAGGAAATCCTCGAATTCTAAATTAAACTTGTGACCTCTAATACTCCCTTTACTTGAAATATCCAATTCAAAATTCCGAATCATATTAAAGTCGCCACCAATTATCATAAGGGATTTGTTTAAACTGAATTTATTTAAGCGAACACTTAAATGATTTAAAAAATATATTTGTTCCTGCTTTTTTTCTCGAACTGGAAAATAAACATTACAAATAATATATCTTATGTTTTGTACCTCAATTTCTATAATAATGTACCTCCCGTCTGAATCACACTCACTTCTCAATACCTTCAACTTCAGTTTTTATGAAATCAGAATACAAACTCCTCGACTGTGGTTGCTCCCGTGACTAAAAAAAAACACTCCCCACTCCATTCCCTCTCCCATCGATCCTCAACATCGTTTGTACTAAAAGTTTCCTGAATTTTTTTTATATCTCCTCTCTGTCTACTCCACTTTACTATAGCGTTCCTTTTGGTAACGTCTCTAAGACCCTTAACATTCAATGAAACAAAATTCAACAGATAGTTGTTCGTATCCATCATGCATTATTACATTTCCTAATATACGATCAATACCTCATTTGTCCTTAGATCATTAAATTGAACATTAAATATCGACAAGTGTACCAATGATAGCATGTTTGCACCTTTCACCTTAGCATAAAAAGACACAACACTAATACAAAGACAAAACATCACAACACACACACACAAACAAAAACTAACCAAAAACACACAAAGACGTGGACGCATCATAGCGCACCGAAAGGAACCGAGGGCCCGCCGCAAGAAGCTAAACCCCCATATTGCTCCGATTGTCTCATTTTCGCTCGCGTGAACATTGCCAGCACAAACCACTGACCTCTGCCTCCTGAACGGATCATCGCCCCTTCCATTCACTATACCTTACGTACTATAAAGGCTGTATTGTCTGACCGTTCATGAATATTCATGTTTTTGCTAAACTCGGCAAAATGTTTGCTTTTACTAAATGGAAAAATTACGGTGGGGGGTTGGATGAAATGGACATAATGAAATAGGCAGAAGTGATCTATGATAATTCATGCTTTTTATGTTTCATGTGCTCGACCTATAACCTTCAAATCGCTTGGTAAACTGAGTCCAAAGTTAGACTTGTTTCACACGTGTATTATAGGCAATGACGAGCTTGCAACCTATTTTGAAAAATTACGGTGGGTGAACTTTCAAAAGTCAATGAGACATGAGGGCTCCAATGAAAGAGCTAGTGATAACGTACGTCGGGGTGGATGTGCTTTTCGTTTAAACAAAAAATGAATTTTTAACGATTTTAAAAAAAAACGTCCATAGGCTAACATGTTAGGCTGCAGACTCAGATCATGCTCTGACGATAGGGGGCGTTGTGAAATGAGACTAACCGGAGCCATATGCTTTTCCGGACCATTTTAAGTAACTTTTTGTTAACTTGCTGTACTCCATCCCCCTACCCTATAAAGTCCATACCACTTCTAACATATTCTCTCTATATAGTTAGGTTCTAATAAATTAATTTCAATGGGTAGCTTGTAAGTATCCAGAAACAAAACAAGTCGTATGGACAATAACAGCTTTCTTGTGAAAAAAAGGAAAAAAAGAAAGAAAAAAAAAAGAAAAAGAGGACGACTGCTAATAAAAGTCTTCTTCTGAAATATGGAGACCTTTACCATAACAATTACTTTTTTTTTAAATAATTTCACAGTCATACAATTCTCTATAGTACAACTTTTTTAAGTACGTAGAAATTGTAAAATAACAATAACACAAATATCAATTGAGAGCGCAATGAACCATATTCCAGACAATATCATATGAGAAAATTTGGACACAATTCATTTCTTTATGACCACGTTTTGATCCATTTCATTCAGAAGTATGAAAATAAATCATTAGATTGACCTAAATACATACTTTATTTCCTCTAAATAAACATTATAAAAAGTGGTCATAAATTAGGTATGAAATGAAATATTTCCCAACTGTCTCATTTCCAAACTGATTCATTTCACCTGTCTTTTTTCATCTTAAGCAACGAAAGTCGTAATATATTTAATGTAAACGGTTTTCAAAAACATTTCATATAAGGCGGTGTCACACAGAAAAATCCCGACCCATCTTGAATAAACCAGATTTTAGAAATCTAGTTTTTTCATTTGAGTCGGTGACAGACAGGCCACGAATAATCCGGATAACTAAAATCCGGATTTTAGATGGGCCATTGCGCACGCGCCGTTAAGGTAGATATTTTTGTGACATTACACGTTCAATCGAAAGTATGCGCCGTTTAGGTAGATAAGCATTGTGACATCACGCGTTTAAATACGCGCATTTAAACGTATGATGTCACAATGCTTATTTAAAGGGATTACTTCAACATTGGTGTCAGACAGAAAAATCCCTTCAAAAAACCCTTGAAAAATCCTTTCAAGAGAGAATTATCTTGCTTCATATGAGGTTTTTTGAAGGGATTTTGAAGGGATTTTTGAAGGGATAATTGATGTCAGACAGCCAAAAAGAGGATAATTAAAAACCGGATAACTAAAATCCGGATTTTTGGCCTCTGTGTGACACCGCCTATACTGAACAATTTATGTACTTTTGCATGAGGTTAAAATCAATGAGTTTACATCTTGAAATAAATGAACTCATAATGTATATTAAAACCAGAGAGTGTTCAAGCATTATTGACATAATCTCTAAAAAGTTCACTTGTATATTTTTCAAGTGGCATCAGTTCGTACGTAGCTATCCCCAAAAGAGAGCGAGAAAAAAAAAAACAGAAAAAAAAACTCCTAGTACAGTTCAGACCAAACTTCCAACACAATCTTGACGACCTAAATTCATCACCACAGTTCTTATCGGTATCTTGGCAGGCATGCCATAATAACTTGAAGCGTTGGAATAGCACAGTAAGTCATTCATTGATTTCCCTTCGTTATTGAACAGTGCGGTATAAAATTATGAATCTCAAAGAGCTCGTTTACAACTCATTTTGGCAAAGGCGGCATCAGTTTATGTCCGTTTATATACGCGTTTCATCCAATCACAACACGCCATGGCGAATTAAGTTGCCCTTTTCCCTGCATTCTAACTGCAAACTTGTACCGATCAGCTTGATGCGCGTAGATTTGTTTTCATTTTTCCTCATTTGGTACGCCTGTTGCTCCAACATGAATCTCTTTCTTTTTGACCATAGCGCCCTCATTTAAGGTCGGAGGTATAACAAACTATACATTTTTGGAATCCTCATGACCAGACGAGTAATTTGATATGCAATTTGATAAGGTTAACTGTGTTGGTGAATTTGACCACTGGTCAAAAGTGTGTTGATCTTTCAACATTTTTGACCATAGCGCCCTCATTTAAGGTCAGAGGTATAACAAACTATACATTTTTGGAATCCTCATGACCAGACGAGTAATTTGATATGCATATCGACACGATTTGAATATATTTGAATTTCGACCCTTGTTTGACCTTTGTTGGCCCCTCACGAAAATGCCCGGGATTTTCAAGGGGGCAGCCCAAGTCAAAATTGTTCGGTATTCATCAGGGAACACAAAAAACACTTTCAAACCTTTGTTCCCAGAGATTGGTCACGGGACCTACAGGCTGGTCTCCTACTATATAGCATGTTTAGCGCCATCTCCAACGTTCCAATTGTAATCTAATAGGAGGATCGTTCCACGAGACTTTACCAAGAGTAACTTGACAGCTCACATTCACGTAAGCTTTCGGAAAAAGAGGGGTGCAGAGACACTTGTTTGCCTTGGGGCCCGTTCACACAGAGGGGACGCATGGGGGACGCACGGCCAGCGCATTGGAAATTTGCAATTTGGGCCAGTTCGTTGTCGTCAGCTAGGCGTGCGTCATCATTCGTTACTCGTTCTTCGAGCGCGCTGGACCCACGCTATGCATTCGTCGTCATTCGCTGTGTGCGTCGGGATTTTTTGAGCATGCTCAAAAGTGTGCGCGGAGCTCGACGAATGAATGTACACGCCAAAGGCGCGCCAGACATGCGTGGAGCGCGCTAGACCAGCGCCAGACATACGCGGAGCACACGCCCTGTATACGCACAGCGCGTTAGCTACACGCTGTGCATTATGTGTCAGCTCGCTAGCTTTTCCAAAATCATGTCAAAAGTTAGGTTCTAGGACAATTACCCCCTGGGCAATCACCCCCCGGAAAATTACCCCCCGGAAAACTACCCCCAAAGGACAATTACCCCCTGGAATATTACCCCCCGGAGAATCACCCCCCGAGGACAACTACCCCCCAAGGACAATTACCCCCCGGAAAATTACCCCCGGAGAATTACCCCCCAAAGGACAATTATCCCCCTAGGACAATTAACCCCTAGGCCAATTACCCTCCGAGGACAATTACCCCCTAGGACAATTACCCCCCGAGGACAATTACCCCCAAGGACAATTACCCCCGAGGACAACTACCCCCGATGATAATTACCCCCCCCCCCGAGGACAACTACTCCCGTGGACCATCAGGATTCAATAGCAAAACAAAATCGAACACATTGAGAGATGGCTACGAGCCCATAAGATCCCCTGCATGAACCCATATTCTTCCAAATACTATAGCACGTTGTCTTCCTCTTTACGACACATTTCCCTTTCATTATAATTTATGCAACGCCAGTGCGGTTGCTAATTTCTAAGGATGTAAGTTTTAGGTAATTGTCCAGCGCTTTTCAAAATCCATAGAAGTACATTTCTCTGGAGCAGCGTTATTTTAACTTTTTGTTAGTCACGGTACCCTCTTAATAAATGAAAAGTTTCTCCCAAATCCCAAAGTCTTTACATACTATTAATTTTGCATGACTCTGGTTCTCGTCAAGTGCTATGCACACACGTATGGGCACATTTAAGAACAAAAAGGGAAGACATTTCCAAACTGGTAAAAAATTAGGTGGTAATCCACACACTAGAAACTATTTAAAGTACTGTATGCGGGCACCTTGCCGCCAAATGTACATAGATAAAAAGTGATATATTCGGTCATGACCTTGATACACGAATATGAGGATATTCGGGCCTCTCGTTGCCCATATTTGCCTTGCTGTCAAAATATTGTCAGCGAGCGAGGAAGGAAGACACTTTAGTATCTTCATAATTTTATTTTCTCATGTAATTACATATTTTAACCGTTTCTGGTAATTTTTTTTTTTAATCAACGTTATCCAAATCATTCTCTTGCGGCACCCCGGTTGAAATGTCTTTTGACATGGCACCGTACATATAACTTGAAGGCAATTTCTATTTCAAAATAATTTAATGTACACGAAGACATATTATACTTTAGCATTACAACAGAAATAAATAGATAACGTGAAGAAAACCTTAATTATGGATCATGGCATGGATGAGGGCCCCATTATACATACAAAGACAAATACACGATCAGCTGATTAAAAAAGTTACAAAGGATGCATAAAGGAAATCTTACATCCTGATGTCTTTGTTGTGCCATTGATGATGAAAGAGGCTGTAACGCGTACTCATCTGCGCGCAATGTATTGTTCAATTTCTAAGAAATGTAATTTCTGTTCTCTACTCGGTAGCAAAACTACAGGGTAATTGGGCAACCTCCAACCCCCATATCGAATTGAATAATTTGAAAAGACTGAAATGAACTTCATAAATAACAAAGAAAATGAAGGTTTATGCAATTTTCTGTAAATGGCAATTTGGAGAGAAGCTTGCGTTATACGTCACAGTGTTATAAATTCCTCGGGGGTGATTGTCATTGGGGGTAGTTGTCCTCCGGGGGTTATTGTCCTCGAAGGGGGAGGGGGTAATTGTCCTCGGGGTAGTTGTCCTCGAGGGTAATAATAATAATAATAACGTTTTATTTACCCAGGGTAGCTACTTCAGTTATGAAACTGCTCTTCCATCGGGCCCTGCATAACATGTTATTACTACTCTTCTCCAATCTAATATGCTGAGCGCCTAGCTAGAAGGCAGAAGGTCACATTGTTATAAGTCTTTGGTATGACTCAGCCGGGGTTCGAACCCACGACCTCCCGTTCACGAGGCGGGCGCTCTAACCACTGAGCCACCATGCCCAGTAGTGACCATGGGGGGTAACTTTCCTCGGGGGGGGGGGGGTAATTGTCCTCGGGGGGTAGTTGTCCTCGGGGGGTAATTGTCCTCGGGGGTAGTTGTCCTCGGGGGGTAGTTGTCCTTGGGGGGTAATTGTCCTCGGGGGTAAATGTCCTCGGGGGTAGTTGTCCTCGGGGGGTAATTGTCCCCGGGGGGTAGTTGTCCTCGGGGGGTAATTCTCCGGGGGGTAATTTTCCGGGGGGTAATTGTCCTTGGGGGGTAATTGTCCTCGGGGGGTAATTCTCCGGGGGGTAATTTTCCAGGGGGTAATCGTCCTACGGGGATAGTTTTCCGGGGGGGTAATTTTCCTGAGGGTGATTGCCCAGGGGGTAATTGTCCTGATACGCAAAAGTTAAGGCCCGGTCACACACAGACGACGCATGGGGAACGCACGGCCAGCGCATTGAACATTTGCCAGTGCGTTGTCGTGCGCCCAACTTTTGTCGAAGCTACAGCGAGATGACACCAAATGCATAGCGTTTTGCTAGCGCGCTGAGCGCATACAGTGCGCATACACACAGTACACAGAGCGCACAGCGTGTTGCTAGCGCGCTGGACGAACACAGGGCGTGTGCTCCGCGTATGTCCGGCGCTGGTCTAACGCGCTCTGCGCGTGTCTGGCGTCCTTCTGGCGTTTACATTCATGCGTCGAGCTCCGCGAATACTTTTGAGCATGCTCAAAAAATCCCGACGGACACAGCGAATGACGGCGAACGCAGCGCGCTCGACGAACGAGTAATGAATGATGACGCACACCTAGCGAACGACAACGCACTGGCCAAAATTGCAAATTTCCAGTGCGCTGGCCGTGCGTCCCCCATGCGTCCCCTCTGTGTGACCGGGCCTTTAGGCACACGGCCTTTCCCGATTTCCAATGCGCGGGCCGTGCGTCGTCTATGTGTGACCACCTCTGTTGAGAACGCTATGCGCTCTGTGTACGGTCTGTATGCGCACTGCATGCGCCCTGTATGCGCTCAGCGCGCTAGCAACACGCTATGCATTTGGTGTCAGCTCGCTGTAGCTCCGACAAAAGTTGGGCGCACGACAACGCACTGGCCAAAATTGCAAATTTCCAATGCGCTGGCAGTGCGTTCCCCATGCGTCCCCTCTGTGTGACTGGGCCTTTAACAAAACCATCAAGACGTTATTTTGATTTAAAATATGCCGTGTGCCGTACGTGTTCATGGCGTCTCATCTGAATGCTCCTATAAGTTCATACTCATCTAAATGTTCCAAAAAGTCCATACGCCATGCAGTAAAAGAATTATATTAAATACATTTTCTGCAGAAGCTCCATTTACATCATCTAGCTGCTTAGCTAGTATATTTTAAAGAGACCGCTTGTTTGGTCTTCATTTTGTTTTTTAATCGTCGGTGGGGTGAATTATTACTGTGCCGTTGTAAATTAACGATCCGTCATATTTTCTTAACATTTCTGCTACAAACGACATACACGAGAATCTACTAATAACAGGTTCACAAAATCATACAAATAGCGACTACAGAAACAAAGTTGACAATATTAATAACAATAGGTTCATCTATATAGCGCAACTTCTACTCAAATAAAACTCAAATACTCAAATAAAAGAGAATTACATTTTATACAAGATAATATATCCTATTCCAAAAGTGTGGGGGATAATTTGCATATCAATTTTGAGTCAAATATGTAAATTTTTACAATTACAAAAAAGGTAAAGCGCCAAAATACCTATTTCTCCATTTTTGGTAGCTAAAGGTTGTCATCTTTTTACCAACGGTGACATAGTGAGATGTGAAATACAATCTATCACGAGTAGATGTTATTATCAAGCAGATGACTATTTGTTAGGAAGTGTGATTTCGAATGATACAGTTTCATTATATTTCAAAGATATATCTCCATTAGTTCCCGTTACTACATTAATAAAATCGGGCCTAGCAAGTGATATACAATTTGTTCTCAGAAATCAAATTAGGCTATCGGTTAATGATACATGAATAAAGACCTGATTACAATTGGCAAACATGATTTGCAGTCTGAAACATGTAAATAGTGCACGGTGTGGTTCAGAACTCTCCCGCTACCCCCTTTCTCTTAAAAAAAAAAGGGGGGGAATCTAGACAAAATATTATTGAAGTTTTGAATTACTGCAATCCCTAGAAAGGCTAAATAGTATAGTAGGCTAATGGTCACGTTATGTTTGCTTTCCAGTTTCATATTTCGGCATAACAACTTCATTAATCTGTCAGTCACGTTTCTGCCATCTCGTTATATCTCATTACTTCTGCTCTTATCTATTTATCATCATCTCATTGGTGCGCGATAGTTGGAATAAAACGCACGTAATCACGGAGACGAAACACTTTCTGTGGAAAATGCATGAACTGTTCATATATTTTCCCGTATCTATCTCTATCTACAGTCTGCAGTACTGATAGTCTGATGAAGATGAACATTAAGAGAAGTACATTTCGCAATTAAAGATCGGCCTTCCATAATCTCCTAACCTTTTGATGTAATAGTCTCAGCTCTGAATATCTTCAGAGTGTGTTCTTCAAAATGGCGACTACAGAAGCTTTGAGCATGATTAACGATACCAACGTTGGGACAGGTGGTGGTGGTCCGATGAGTGAAAAAGTTCGAATTTTGACAACTTTTCTCTGCGTGATTTTGAATACGATCGTACGCACAGGAGACGGTAATGCGAGCGAAAAAAACAAACTGCGCATGCGCGAACCTGAAATCTCTCCGTCCCGTCGATTTTCGGAACGGTACTCGGCCAACATAGCGTTCGTTCCCTAAACACGACATAAGAGAGAGAGAGCTGACAAATAATTTGTATCTAGATCTAACACTACCATGACTACTGAAGATAAAAACAGGGATCTACTAGTGTTCCCAATGTCAATTCGGTAATAGTAGCTTATTCTATACCTCAATCTACAATAAATTGATGGTTTGGCCGTTTAGGCCTACTTTGGGGGCCCTTTTTCATCGTTATGCATGACGTGCCCGCACGCTGTGCACTACAGCCCACCGCCGGGTCCATTGCCCCGGCGCTCCGGCCAAGCCTCACGGCCCTATAGCACTAGCACCAAAAGGCAGCAGGTGTGCGGTTCAGCGCGGGAATTGGATACGGACTTTGCGTCCCCGTCGCCTTTAGCAGACAGCGAAAGCGCTTAAATATCACGCCGGTAACAAGAGTGCGAGACCCGTCACAGTTGGTTAAACACTCCGTCTCCTGTGCGTACCGTCTCGTCCCAGGTCGAAAATCCCATAGAGACCAATAGAGACCATTAGAAAAATTCTATTGGTCTCTAATGGTTTCTATTGGAGTCTATTGGTTTCTGTTGGACCCATAGAATTGAATCCAATAGAGACCATTCAAACCATCAGAAACCAATAGAAACCAATAGAAATAGAAACCAATAGGACCAATAGAAACCAATAGGACCAATAGAAACCGATAAGACCAATAGAAACCAACAGGACCAATATATAGGACCAATAGAAACCAATATAAACCTATAAGACCAATAGAAACCAATAGAACCAAAAGGACCAATAGGACCGATAGGACCAATAGAACCCAATGGGACCAATAGAAACCAATAGATCTAGGTCCAATAGAAACCAATAGAAACCAACAGCTAAATCTATCTCATGCATATTCATGATTACTTTATACGTGTTCACAGAAAATTACATTTATCATAATTTGTTAAGCAACTTATGACAATGTACATCAATTTTGTGATTTTTATTTTCTTTCGGTAACTAATGACCAATAGATTATTTTTTTAATCATGTTACAATTTCATTCACGTTTTAGCAATAGATATATTGATTATAAGCCCTGTTATAATGATTACTAACCAAGAAACAATTCATGTATGTTTATTATATAGAATAGTACAAGCCTTCACTTCAAGTGATCTATGTGATGAAGTTAATTCAATTGAGATTAGAATATACTTTTTTGGTGGACAGTTGCTAAAATCGATTTTGATTTATCATTATTGATTTACCAATAGAAGCCATTGGACTATTGGTTTCAATAGGGAATTCAGGATATGGGACCATTAGAAACCCATAGAAAGATCTCTAATGGACCAACAGGTACCCATAGACAATATCTAATGGACCAACAGAAACCCATCATAGAAGAAAATATCTAATGGACCAACAGAAACCCATAGAAGACATGGGTGGATATACTGGTCCAATAGAAGCTTTCTGTTGGTCCATCAGATTTCTTTCTGGGGGTTTGTGTTGGTCCAATAGATATTTTCTAATGGTTTCTGTGGGTCCATCATTTCACTTTCCCTATTGAAACCATTAGACACCAATAGCTCTAATGGTTTCTGATGGTCCACTAGGATCGGATCCTAATGGAATTGCGACCTGGGGTTACTAAAGCGCCCTAATGAAGAAGTAATGACGACGACCTCTTCTTGTACAGAGCGTGGTCATGGGAAGGCGTAAGTAAATCCACACAATGATGACGTACCTGATCACGACATGAACCGTAATCGACCAAGCAGAAGAGGAATGAAAGGGTTCGCCACAATTTTCTTTATAACGGTCAGTTTCTGTGTTGTGTGGACACCTACTGTGATCCTCTATTTGGCACCGTTACATCCTGAGGTACAAAATATCTTGGATATTTTGTCAGGATGCTTTACGTGGTTAGAGCCCATTATTTACTTGCTGACGAGCTCCAAAGCGAGGAAATTGTGTTTGGTAGCTTTCCGCCACGTTGCTTCAAGACTGACCGACTGCACAAGCGCCAATTGAAGATATTAGGGGAGGGGAACGCACACCGTAATAGACCATACAGATGCAGTCTTTAACAACAGAGGTAGCTTGTTGACGCATGACCTGACCTTTTCAAAACCCTCCCCTGCATGCTTGGCTCGTCAATTAAGAAATGCAGTCGGACCTTTCGGACACCCTCGCCCTACTCTCCGAATCAATCGTGCAGACATTAATCCGCGCAATTTCAAAATCATGAAATCTAGAAAATTGCCAGGGAATCTTCAAATCGATGTCGTACTTGATCACAAGATGAACCGTGATCGACGCAGGAGAGGGATGAAAGTATTTGCCAAAATTCTACTTTCGACGGCCACTTTCTGTATAGTCTGGACACCTTGTATAATTTACTATGTGAAACCGTTGTCACCGGCTTTGACCAATGTCTTTGGCACGATTTCGTGGAGGTTTTCATGGGTGCAGCTCATCATTTATCTTTAAAAAAACTCTGAGGCAAAAAGAATGTGTTTCGTGGATTGTAGGAAGTGTCTCAGAAAATTCACTGGATACATTTTAAAGATCGATAGGTTTGTTACAAAATGATTGATAACGCTGAAAAAATGAAATGCCCATGAGATAGCTGATCGTTGAAAGGTTTTAAAACAGTTCTAAATTATCAATCACTAACGACGATTTTGAAATAGTTTAATAAATATGATAGTTGTCAGACATAATTTCCCTTTTTTCTGATAGCATAGAGAATTCCGTGTCCGGTACCATCCCAATAAACAAAATCACGTGAAAATCACGTCAATATCAAGGTATCGACTTGAGGAGAGTTACGTTCTTCAAACACCGGACATTTACGTAAATGTGTTAATACGTTTATTGCACTAGGTCACTTAAAACACACGTACACTAAATCACGCAATTGTCACTGCAATATCACCATTATAATAACGTGATTATCCCTACCTTGGAGACCATGGTTTGTAAACCTAATACTCCCGTGTTTGTTTGGTTATAAAATTACATCTTTATAAACGAAATTATCGCGTCACAGAAAAAGGTGAAGCGTTAGTGATAGTTTTAGTCAAAATATCTGCGTGAAATTCACGTGAATATTACGAGGCTGACTTGAGATGATTCATGTTCTTCATTCACGTGAAATTTACGTCGAAGAGGAAATATGTTACTGTAACCCGTGTTCAACCCAATAATTACGCAAATGTTACACAATAAATGAACCAAAATAATGACGTTCTCATCCCGTTTCTGAACATCGTGTTTTGGATCTTCCATAATTACGCCCAGGCCCGCCGGAAGCAGTTTGGGATTAGAGGGGGGGGGGGGGGGGGGGGGGGGGGGGGTGCAAACTTTCAAGAAGAGAAAGCTAGTTGCAACTGGTCCAGTTGATGAACCAGTTAATACCAACTGGTAAGCCCGGAAATTGAAATGGGCTAAATGGTCCAGTTGATCCAGGCCAGTTAGAATTCAACTGGTCTAGCTGAGCCATTAGAACCATATGGTAAAACTTCCAACCAGTTGAACGGCAACAACACTTCAATACTGGTATGTCTGTATTTCCAACGTAAAAGCATTGGTAATAAGCAGACTTACATAATTTAATTAATCGAATTTTTTTCATATACTTGTATTTTATTGAAATTATTTTAATTCACAGTTAATGTTTCCCTTATTCCTGTTTAATTAAATGTAATTTATACGAAGTAGCCAAATGTCCTAATAACTGGTAATTTATATTTGTAGTATTTTCGAAATGTATTGCATATAACTAAATCATCAGTAATTAAGAAATATGCTGTAAATTCAGATAAATTGTTAAAAAACATAGATCTGCACGCACCCCATATTCAATATGCAAATTAATTGGTGTCAGCTGGTTCAACTGGAAATATGCCAACAGTCAGTCATCAACTGGTGCAACCGGAAATATGCACACAGACCAGTTATCAACTGGTGCAATGAAAATATGCCAACAGTCAGTTATCAACTGGTGAAAATAGAAATATGCCAACAGTCACGGGATTATCACCACGGAACTTAAATGGTAACTGTGAAACCATCAAGACACCCCAAAATAACTCATTTTCACACCTAGAAATCACGGAATACCCAGCTTATATTAATAATCCGTTAAAGTCACGAGATCATCACCGCGGAACTGCTGGCAACTTTGACTACCATTTAAATAGGTGTTTTAAGACACCTAATATTAATAATGACTAATTTTTCACACCTAAAAATCACCGATGCCCAGCTTAGATTAATAATCCGTTTGAGTCACGAGGTCATCACCGTGGAACTATTGGCAACTTTGACTACCATTTAAATAGGTGTTTTAAGACACCTAATAATGACTAATTTTTCACACCTAAAAAACACCGGTGCCCAGCTTAGATTAATAATCCGTTTGAGTCACGAGGTCATAACCGTGGAACTACTGGCAACTTTGACTACCATTTAAATAGGTGTTTTAAGACACCTAATAATGACTAATTTTTCACACCTAAAAATCACCGATGCCCAGCTTAGATTAACAATCCGTTTGAGTCACGAGGTCATCACCGTGGAACTACTGGCAACTTTGACTTCCATTTAAAGAGGTGTGTAAGACACCTAATAATGACAAATTTTTCACACCTAAAAAACACCGATGCCCAGCTTAGATTAATAATCCGTTTGAGTCACGAGGTCATCACCGTGGAACTACTGGCACCTTTGACTACCATTTAAATAGGTGTTTTAAGACACCTAATAATGACTAATTTTTCACACCTAAAAATCACCGATTCACAGCTTAGATTAGTAATCAGTTTTAGCTACGTGATCATAACCAAGAAAGTTATGGTAACTGTGAAACCATTTAAAGAGGTGTGTACGACACCTCAGAATTACTAATTTAATATAACCAGAGATTCAAGGACAAAACAATAAGACAATTAGCCGGTGTAAGTAACGTGATTATTACCATCAACCTTGGATAACCTGTGAAACTAATCGATAAAGGTGCTTACAAGACCACATAATTACCTATTTATCACCACCATCGGTTAACGGACAAAAAAACTCGTTGCTTGGTCAAGTAGTTATTTGGTCATAAACACTTGATTTACAGAGGTAAGTGGAATCACGTTACTCCAGTCACGTGATAAATTGGTGGTTTTTAGGTTAGATGAAAACGTGAACAGGAGTACCTTTTTTGTTTAAATGAAGGCACGTGTCGATAACGTTAAAATTTAGTTCAAAAGGCACCATACTTTAAAATCACTTAAAATACACTCCCAAAAGAGGTTACTTTTTAGTGTTTTGTTTATTGGGATTGCATGGTAACTATCCGAGGATATGAAGAGGGGGCTGTGATGTATTGATACCTTTGTATTGTAGTCAGTGAACACATAACCTTGCCCCTAAATATCTTCTTGACCTAGTGTCCCTTCGATCCTCCTCTTCTGCCAGATCCCTCCGTTCATCTTCCTCCATGCATTTAATTCACGGCCCACGAACAAAAACCGTTATGGTGACCGTGCCTTTTCATCGATTGCCCCCGCCCTCTGGCACAAACTCCCACCCCTTATTCAAAATGCCCCATCCATTGAATCATTCAAAACCCTTCTCAAAACCTACCTTTTTAATCAGTTATAGTGTACTGGAGGCGCACAAAAGTAATTAATTCCATTTAACTCAATTGTATTGTATTGTATTCGTAATATTTTATTTTATTTTGTTGCTTTTAAGGTATTGAACATGTTGAATAATTGTACTAAGTTAGACAGTACCACCTGTCCGCTTAGAAACGTCTGTATAAAGCGCCCTATAAATGTAATTATTATGATTTAAGTGTTTTAGTTGGTAACATATTAGCTCGTTATGTTAAAAATCACTCACATCAATACTGGTGCGGAAATATTATATTCCTATTTTTTATTGCAGTATTTTTTCATTTAAGCATAGAAATTCATTTTTTTCAATAAAGCACATCAAAATATATAGATCAAGTGATTTCAATGATCTTTATCTAAGTGGTTTTAGAGTCAAGATGCCACCAATGTCCGACTAAATAATTGCTCTACCCCACATTTCAGTTATTGTAATATTAGTTGAACATCTCATTGATTTACCTAATACCCAGGTAGGGATTGGGTAAATTGAATATTCAAATACGGTTTGTTGAAAAAAGGGATGTCCAAGATGTCGGCTACTTATTCTTCAGGTAAATGGTAACTGAAATGTGGGGTGAAGGTTTTTATTCAAAGTCACAGATGTAAAAAATAACAGTTTGTAACATGGAAATTACAAAATGTACCATCACCCCATCCTGACTCCAATGAACACACCACCGAGTCTACCAGGGAAAGTTACAATGCTACCAAAAAAAAATGCAAAAAAATTCCTGTTCACTCATGCATTAAAGTTTGGTTTAATAAACCATGAAATTCACTCAGCAAATCATGAATGTATCATATCACCCTCAATTTTGTAAGCTCCAAAGGATTTACCTCTCACAAATTGGAAGGCTAATTCCTGCGCAACCTAATTTTCATACCCTTTACAAAAGTGAGCAGTGCTCACCTAAGCACTAATTATTTTCGGACTTTTTTGTGTCGTATGAAAGTTGAGTTTATGAGCTTTCCATATATATAAAACTCTTTTCCCAGAATCATATATTCTTTATTCGGCAGCCATTTCAAAAGTGTATCGTTTTTTTTTTTTTTTTTTTTTTTTTTTGGGGGGGGGGGGCGCACGGTATGTTATTAATTATTATAAGTCAGTCATTCAACAGTGTCTGACAGTGAATTCCAGAGAATAAACAGTTTCCCTTGCATTGCTAACAGTTAAACGTTTACATTTCACAGATATAGGACATACGTGACATACTGATGATTCTTGCAAAGTTCTACAGAATTCGATGTTGGATGCAAGAGGGATACACTACCTTTAAAGTCCCTCTGAAGTGTTGGGAGCCCCAACAATTCGATGGTAAAATTTCACTTAAAGGGATGGTCGAATTCTTGTTTAATACCGCAAATGCCTTCAAAGTGCATGGTTATTGCTTTTATTCTTATCTATGACATTTATATTGCCCTTGTAGGACCTACAACTGCTCTTTTAGGACATACAATTTAAATAAAATTTTGCTTTCAAATTTTTGGAGAATTTGGGGCTCCTTACATTTTAGAGGGGCTTTAAACGAATCATTGTAACTAGAGAGCTTAACGAGATCATCAAAATAGAGAATGAGACAGAAGAACTTACAGATATATAAGTTGTGTGTTTATTGTAAGTTTTTGTAAATAATTGTTTAGTCAGAATATGGTGCGCTTAGAGACACCAGTATTAAGCGCCTTATAAATATTGTGTATTGTTATTATTATTTATATAAGATCTCATGAAAGTAATAACTGAAAGAAAGATGTACAGAGAGGTTGGAATAGAGAAAGGAGGACAAAGGGAATGCAAAGAGAAGGAGAGATAAAGGAAATGGACAGAAAGGCGGAAGACTAATATGAAAAGTGGTACCGGTTGGATCAGTGAATGTGAAAAGGGAAACTATGCGTACCGTCGAGCGTTTCACTGGTTACAATAAACTCTAACGGTCAAATCTAAAGAATGGCATAAGTGGAACAACAACAATATAGTGACTAGTCTTTTCAAAAGTACCTTGAATACATTGTATATGCTTCTGCTAGTTTGCAGACCATTAATGCATATTTGCTTGTTGCTGATGCAAACCTCTGGAAAATCATTAAAGCCGTTCGAAACAATTTTTAGTTGTATGAATTGTAAGAAAAACGTGACTTTCTCTCCAGTAGTAAAATGTGGATCCATTAGTTTTTAAGAGGGCGCTGTGGGTGAGTGGCAGCTTGGTAATACATGATATGGGAGAGGTGTAGCGGACAAACAGGGGAGGGTTTTGAAAAGGTCATGTTTGACATCTTCTTAAGTTACCTTCTATTTTCTCCATGTCTTTATCTCTATCCTCGATCCCTCGTTTCCTATTAGATGGAGGGGAAAGAGGTTGCTCTCCGCGCCCCTTTTATCTATGGAAATGAAAAGTTTTTTGTGTGGGTGGTTTAGTGGGGGGGGGGGGGGGAGTTTTCGCAAATTCGGTTCTAAACCCTAACCACCAGGTCCCACCTTAAAATGGTTTAGTGAGGCGCCTGCTCTGCGCCCCCCCCCGCCCCCTCCCCCACACACAAAGTCTTATTTGTTCAGGATCCAGTTTTGCAATAGCAAGGAAAAGACCTAGAAAGAAAAATAAAATATTATATAAACACAAATTATTGAACTTCTGATTACAGTTGAGAACCACATTTTCTCATCCAAGCATACTGAATTTTGTCGTTAATACGTATCGAAGGTTATTTGTCACGTTATGTTTGTTTTCCAGTTTCATATTTTGGCAAACAAACTTCATCAATCTGTCAGTCACTTTTCTGCCATCTCGCATTATACACTTCTGCTTCAATCTATTTATCATCACCTCATTTGGTGCGCAATAATTTGAATAAAACGCACGTAATCACGCAAAAGCAGCATTAGGTGGAAAATGCATTAACCGTTCATACGTTTTCCCGTATCTACGTCTATCTAAAGACCGCAGTACTTAGTCTGATGATCGATATAGACATTAAGAGCAGTGCAGTTCGCAATTAAAGGGAGTGGGTAGTCAGTTTCCATGTGCAGAAGGCCATAATTCGCTGACACCAGCTTTGGTGGAAATACCATTAATGGGAGTACAAATCTGCACACTGCAAACCCGTTGGCCCATCAAGAATTACCCCCTAGTCTCCCGGAGCATGTTCGAAGATTCTTCGGGCGAAGGAAAAGCAAAGCATTACATAAGGTCTAATGGTCATAAAACTCAAGGCTAACCCTGGTGATTGACAACACCTGTTATTGGGTAAACACCCGAACGGTGTCGAATTCCCCATGAGAGCTGACTTCTCTGTGACTTTAAAGAACGGCCTTCCATACTCTCCTAACCTGTTGATGTAATAGTCTCAGCTCTGAATATCTACAGGGTGTGTTCTTCAAAATGGCGACTACAGAAGCTTTGAGCATGATTAACGATACCAACGTTGCGACTGGTAGTGGTGGCCCATCGGGTGAAACAGTTCGAATTTTAACAACTTTACTCTGCGTGATTTTGAATGCGATGGTCTTAGTCGTTATCAAACACCAAAACGATCTCCAAGAATACATGCGAATTCTGTATCAGGTCCTTGCAGTAGCGAATATGCTGTTGGGAATCAGTTGGAGCATTTGGGTCACTCTATGGTTTTCACCAGACAAAACTAAGGAGTTTTGCACCATCATAAGTATGGTGTTCCCTTTCGCGTATAACGTATCTTACATATCCGTAATGGGTTGCCTCTGTGGCGTAAGTTTTAATCTTTATCTTCTCGTTACGAGACCACTACGATATTACACGATTGTGACCAGAACAAGATTTTACTTTACTCTTACGACGACCTTTTTAGTGATTACCCTTGGCTGTAGGATATATCTACCGATTCCAGAGTCACCCTTCATAAAACTCTTGACGGAACGTTGCTTGGCCCAAGATACAAGTTCAAACACGAAAAGAACGTCTATAGTTCACACCGGCATTCAAATAGTTCCTGTTTGTGCAACACTCTTCATTACATCAATGTTGAATTTCCGCTTACTACTCATATCGCGTCACTTGAGAAATTCGGTCGGACACTTTGAAAACTTTTCCAGTACTGTCCCTGTCAATGATGTTATAATGACGACGAACTCTCCTTGTGCAGAGCGTGGTCGTAGTAAGGCGCAAGTAAATCCACAAAATGATGTCGTACCTGATCACGACATAAACCGTAATCGACCAAGCAGAAGAGGAATGAAAGGGTTCGCCACAATTTTCTTTATAACGGTCATTTTCTGTGTTGTGTGGGCACCTAATGTTATCCTCTATTTAGCACCGTTACATCCCGAGGTAGTGAATATCTTGGATATTTTGTCAGGATGCTTTACGTGGTTACAGCCCATTATTTACTTGCTGACGAGCTCCGAAGCGAGGAAATTGTGTTTGGTAGCTTTCCGCCACGTTGCTTCAAGACTGACCGACTGCACAAGCACAAGCGCCAATTGAAAACATTAGGGGAGGTGAACGCACACAATAGACCAATAAAGATGCAGTCTTTAAAAACAGAGGCAACTTGTTGACGCATTACCTGACCTTTTCAAAACCCTCCCCTGCATGAAGCCGGACCTTTTGGACACCCTCGCCCTACTAATCCGCGCAATTTCAAAATCATGAATCTAGAAGATTGCCAGGGAATCTTCAAATCGATGTCGTACTTGATCACAAGATGAACCGTGGTCGACGCAGGAGAGGGATGAAAGTATTTGCCGCAATTCTACTATCGACGGCCAGTTTCTGTATGGTCCGGACACCTTGTATAATTTACTATGTGACACCGTTGTCACCGGCTTTGACTAATGTCTTTGACACGATTTCGTGAAGCTTTTCATGGGTGTAGCCCATCATTTACCTCCTAACAAACTCTGAGGCAATAAGAATGTGCTTTGTGGATTGTGGGAAGTGTCTCAGAATTCACTTGATAAATTTAAAAGATCGATAGGTTTGTTACAAAATGATTGATAACGACGAAGAAATTAAATGCCCGTGAGATATAGCTGATGGTTGAAAGGTTTTAAAACAATTCTAAATAATAATAATAATAATATTTAATTTGTATGCAGCGCTTAATACAAATGTCTCTAAGTGCTTTACAAATATATACTTTACTAAAGTATCAATCACTAACGTCGACTATGACATAGTTTAATAATCATGCTAGTTGTCAGAATTTCGTTTTTTCTGATAGCATAGAGAATTCCGTGTCCGATACCATTCATTTCTGTCCGAGTATATGAAGAGGGCGCCGCAGTAGCCGTCCCACAGGGTACCAAGCTTGGACCACTTCTTTTCTTGATACTCATGCTCGGGACGTAGATAGTGCAAACATGCTGATTTCATTATAGTCGTGGAATCATTACTGTGATGTATTGACACCTGTATAGGGTAGTCAATGAAATGTATTTTAGTTTGTAACATATTATGTGATCATGTGATTTCAGGGATCTTTATCTGAATGGTTTCAAAGTCCAAATGCCACCAACGTCCGACTAAATAATTGCTTTACTCATGCTAATGGTACAAGTCTTTAGATGAAAGTTACTGGTAGGCGATGCTATAAAATGGTCATCACTACCTATTTGGCCAACAAAAGGACCCAAGGTAATGTACATAACTCATTAGGAGGTTCCATTAGTCATTCGTTCACATTTCTTTCATCGATAAATAGTTGTCTTGATAACGATTGGAAGAAAGTCATTATCAACATGGTCGTAGGTCTGTATTGAGTAGGGGGAGGGGTGGAAGGATATCGAATGTAACATAAAATCCAACCTATACGTACTCTTTTGCGCGTATTAGGGGAACATAAGTTGCATTTAAATATGTTTGCGTCATTTTATTGCTAGGAGCAAAATAAGAGTAAACTAGTTCTGATGCAAAGGTCATTACTGTTCATTTATTCAAATTATCTTCTTCAAATTATTGTCATGTCATTATAATCTGGTACAAACATTAACTGTTAATTATATTTTCTTTAAGTCGGCTACTGCTAATGGTCACTTCCTTATCGTTAATTGACAATATCCCCACCCCCGAGACTTTCTTCAATGTCACGAAGCCTATACCGGCCGAAACCCCTCCACTATGAATTTGTTACCACCCTTTTTCATTTCATAATATTGCTTGTGTTCGTTTTAAATTTGAATGAGTGTATTTCGTAATATGGCGACCAAAGAAAGTTTAAACCTGGTGGGCACTACCCACAGCGGTGACAACGAGGTACTTGAAAGTTTTAATGTCTCGACAGTTTTCCTGCGAGTGATTTTTAATGCGGTTGTCTTGTTTGTTATTAGACATCAAAAAGAGCTTCAAGAATTCTTGAGAGTTCGATACGCCTAGAGTCTGATAGAGAACTCTATCAGATTCTAACTGTATCGAACTTATGAATCATTTAGCAGCTTAGTTTGTGGCAAGATATAACAAAACTTAAAGGTTAATAAAGGATACATAATGCAACTCCACTGGCTTTTACCGTGGAAATTCGAACTCTACAATTTCATAAACGAAAATGTTTCAGTAATTAAAGACCTAATAGCCACGTGAATAGAAAAAGATACAATTTGTTTCCATTTATTACAAATTTCATCACCGACAGCATCCATAGTGTCATGTCCAGTATCGGTGCTTTCTGTCAAACGAGAGCAAACGAGAGCCGTAGTCTATCAGGGTACCGAACTGGGACCAGTTCTGTTCTTTAAACTCATTTAATTTGCACAAGACCGAAAAGTTTTTTTTTGCTGGAGACACCTTACGGGAATCGAGACTGAGAATCAGTTACTCCTGCCTTTAATATTAAAGCGGAAAAAATAAGAGAAACGGAATGGCGGAAGTTGGCAATAAATCGGACCAATAATAGGAAATTTATGAGTGTTTGAAAGATGAGATCACTAACTATATGCGAATAGAAAGTGTACAATTTAGTCAGTGGATTGTGACGTATTTACGGACAACTTTCCCTTTGTCGTGTACTAAAATATAGTGAATTTCAATTTTCCCCTAAGCGCCTGCTCCCTTGGGGCACGTCTCAAAATATATCGTGGGTAGCAGATTACTAAAAGTTCTCTAAAAGAAGAGACCTTCCTGAATCATACTTTTTGAGAAAAATCATTGACATTTCAGCCATTTTGTTTGTTGTAATAATGGGAAAGTTGCCCCGTACTTCGTTACATTGACACTGCTGAAACACTCATTTTGAAGAGCCCAACTTTCAAAAAATTAGTTATTGCTCAACTTATGTCCGATTTCGTTTCAAATTTTCACCAACATGCTTGTATGATTTTTCTGCCTTCTTTTTTAATAGTTTAATGCTCAGTTTGTATTTTCCTTCGCTAACTGTATCGTTACGTTGTATACGTCAGGTTATCTTTTGTTGCCCCCTGTCAATTTGGATCATATAATAATGCACTAAACAAGGTATTAACACAAACAACTTTCTGCCCCCTCCTTTTAATGGCTACTGGTTTCTTTAATGCTAACCGTAAATTAATTTTGTAAAAGAGCAATTACTACCTTCCCGATGCAATAATTCAAATATTAGGAATTTAATAACCACTTTGGCAATAAATTTGGTCTTACATTTATTTTGATACATTTCTGCCTGTCTCTCGGAAGCAGCACTCATAGATTTGTGACTTCCGGAAAATATTACGTCATTGTATGTATAAAATGCCGTTTGGTTTTTGTTTTTGTTTAAAGAAGAAGAAAAAAGAAAAAGGAAAGGCTACTCAAACGAAAGGTAAAAAGGAAGTTGTAAGTAATGAGATGACCAGGATATAATAATAGGAAGGGAAACCAATTTTCTTTGTGGCGGCCAAAGTAAATTACGGTTGATCGAAGGGGGGAATATTCAGTTTTAATTGTATTAAGTGCGATGATAAATAGAATGAAAATAATACAATCGGAGACGAAAGTGACGGGAAAGTGAGCAATTAAAAAAAAATAGAGTGATGGGAGGCCCACTTCATTGGCGGAATCAGAGGCTGAATCAGCAATTAAAACTCATCAAATCAACGAAAGAGTTATATTTCGTTGAGCAAACTACTCTGCTTTATAGAAATATAAAAGCCTGGACACCGAATTGGGAGAAAACGTTACGACGGTATTGGATGGCGGGAAAATAAAATCAGAGAGTAGCGAAAGACTTCATATGAAATATGACAGAATGGATGGTTATTATGGTTAATTTACTATTAACACGCCAATTGATGACACTTTTGAAATCAAAACGTGCACTTTCATGAGGAAAGTTTGGAAAGAAAGACAAAATAATTAACTCTCTTTAAAGTAAATCTCCTTCTTTCAGTGGTCATAATTATATGGCAAGATTATATTGACACCGTGTTGCGTGCGTGTGTATATGTGTGTGCGTGTGTTATTCGGTCTTTACATACGTGTGTAGGGATATATTTAATAGGCCTGGGAAAGTTACTCTTGTTAACAGACTTAGAGAAATTTAATATAAACTGCTTCATGGAGCAATATATACTAAAGAACGCTTATTGAGATTCGGCATTGTTGAAAATAACTTGTACAGAGTTACTCTTGTTAATAGACTTAGAGAAAATTAACATAAACTGCTTCATGGAGCAATATATACTAAAGAACGCTTATTGACACGTTTATTAACACGCTTATTTGCACGCCAATTGACGCCACTTTTGAAATAAAAACGTGCACTTTAATAAGGAAATTCTGGAAAGAAAGAATAAATCATTGACTCTGGTTAACAGACTTAGAGAAATTTAATATAAACTGCTTCATGGAGCAATATAGAACGCTTATTGACACGCTTATCATCACGCTTATTAACACGCCAATTGATGCCGCTTTGGAAATAAAAACGTGTACTGATTTTATAAGCAACATATTGAAACATATTGACATTTTTTTTGGGAGTTTGTACATGTTCAAGGTTTTGGCATAATTTAATAGCTAAATTTGAGCTAAGGCAATTAGCTCAAAGAAAGATACAATCATACAATTATTTTCAAAACGAATTGTTGGAATTTAGGGAAAAAGAAAACAATTTTGCAGGAAGGGGAGAAAATTAGCCTTACATTTACAGATTTGGGAACAGTTGAAGTTTTCATGAACTTTTAACATTGGATTATTGTAGCCTCGTTTTAATTATTTATTCTTTTTTGATTAATATTATTCTGTCCCTCCGATTTTGGATATTCTGAGAAGGCTAGGAACATTGTGTATTTGAAAGTGTGGTCGTGTGGTGGGCATGTGCGTGTGTTTGGGTGTGTGCGTGTGTGTGTGTGTGTGCGTGGTGTGCGTGTGTGGGTGTGTGTGTGTGTGCACGCACGCGCGTGGATGTGGACGAGTGTATGTGTGTGTGGACGGAGTGGGAGGGGGTTAAAGCGCGCATCATGCATCATGCTGTTCTTTTTTTCCCTTCACATTTACACTATAGGCGGTGTCACACAGAGGCCAAAAATCCGGATTTTAGTTATCCGGTTTTTAATTATCCTCTTTTTGGCTGTCTGACATCAATTATCCCTTCAAAAATCCCTTCAAAAATCCCTTCAAAAAACCTCATATGAAGCAAGATAATTCTCTCTTGAAAGGATTTTTCAAGGGTTTTTTGAAGGGATTTTTCTGTCTGACACCAATGTTGAAATAATCCCTTTTAATAAGCATTGTGACATCACACGTTTAAATGCGCGCATTTAAACGTGTAATGAACGTATAATGTCACTATCAGCGTGTTTCCACAGAAAACATCGACACGGTATTTTCCGTGTCATACCGTGTCATACCGTGTCATACCGGGTCAGTTTTCCTGTGGAAACACAAGCGTGTCGGGTCGAGTCGACCGAGATGCGGATTCTCAGATCCACCTCTGGGAGGTGGATCTTGACGTGTCGACCCCAAAGAACTCCCTGTAAAATCTCTGTGGAAACCATAGAGATATATACTTAATAAGTGTTAGTAGTTATATATCTCTATGGTGGAAACACACAGCGACAAACCGTGTCTGGCGGAGCATCAGCAGAGCGCGCGAAGCCCCAATCACCACTGCAGCGTGATTGGTTGAAATACGCGTATACAATAATATGTTTATATACGCGCTGTACGTAACAATGAAAAATGTACGTCACAATAGAATAGCGTGGAATCCTGAGTAGATCTGAAACCACGATCGAGGTCAAAGGTTGAATCTTGACTTCCGATTGACACGGCATTTTCCTGACTTGGAACACGGAATCGGGGCGAATCGGAATGCTGCGCTCTGTGGAAACAGATTGGTTTAATACCGTGTCGCCGCGACACGGTATTTCAATCCGGAAAAGATAATCCGGGTTTCACTTTTTTTCTGTGGAAACACGCTGAATGCTTATCTACCTAAACGGCACGTGCGCAACGGCCCATCAAAAATCCGGATTTTAGTTATCCGGATTATTCGTAGCATGTCTGTCACCAGTCTGTCACCGACTCAAATGAAAAAACTAGATTTCTAAAATCTGGTTTATTCAAGATGGGTCGGGATTTTTCTGTGTGACACCGCCTTATGATAATAACAATGCCAGGCTTATAATATAGCGCATATATTTAACAAATAGCAAAAGAACAATATATCTTGATAACTAACATTTGAAAAAATCTACAGTTACTTTAATTACATCAGTTAAGAAAGTATGGCAATACAAGAAGATTCTAAATACAATACTTAATCGAAAAGAACAAACAAAATTAAGATTAAAGGATTAAGTATTTTTTTTCTCTCTTATCCTCTAGCGAGGTTTTTATTTCCATAAATAGTAATACATTTGTACATTAATAACTCAATAATTGAGTGAAACATAACATAGGCTAAAGATTAAAGTACATTCAACAATTCTTCCAGCTTAGTATTATTTTCTTTGCTAACACATTCATATCTTAAACATAATCTTAGCAACGACTTGAATTAAAAAAACAAAGTATGTGGGTAGTAAACAGAACCATTAACAATCTTCTTAACGTAACATTTATAAATTGCATATTGCGCATAATTTAAAATAACATTCAGAAGTGAATATTTCTTGTTTCCAATATCCTTACCTACAACTATTATCTTCTGGTCTATTTGTATTTCTATTTGGAATAGATTAAATATCAAATCACATATTATTTTCCAAAACAAAGTCACATCCTTGCAATATAACATAACATGAAAAGTTGATTCAACTTGTCCACAAGAGTTGCATAAATTATTATTAACAATTTGCCATTTATATAAGTTTTCTTTTGAGGCAATAAACCTATGAATCATCTTGAAATTAAATTGTTTAACTTTATTATTACGAATTTGCTTTAATTTAAATAAAAATACATCCTTCCAAACAAAGTCATTATCCAAATCTAAAAATAAATTCCAAAAGTAAATGATATTTGGTTCTTTTGACTTTTTACGTAATAACAAACGATAGTAATCCTTCACTTTCATAACAAAAACATTCACTTTATCCCCTGTTTCTATTTCTATCATATTCGAAATATCACATTCTTGTTCGAATTCATAGCTTAATCTATCCAACCAACACTGTGGAAATGCTTTCTTTAATTTTGTATATTTAAAATCAAATAAGAGCTGGTGTGATTTCACTTTTGTATTTAGTATTGTAGAATCATTCAAAATACCATTTGTAATCAAATTATGAATTTTAAATAAACCGGCCTCTTGCCATTCTTGATAAAACAGTATTTTTTTCTTAAAGATAATGTTACTATTTTTCCAAATAATTTCATTTTGAATATTTCTTGCTTTAAACATATCGATAAATTTTAGTTCTAACCAAGTACAAAAAAGATCTACATAGAATTCTGGCAAATTATGTTTAGAGCATAATAAATTCATATCCTTTATGTTACAATTGAAATGTAAACATAGTGGCAAACCCCCTATTTTGTCGGACCAGTATCTAAACATATTTTTCCAATAAGAGCCATTATCATTAAAAAACGAGATATACATGCCAAAAGAAGTGAAGATATTTTACTAGCAATATCAATCATATTCAATCCACCATTTTCAATATCACTTATTATTACATTACGTTTAATTTTATCTTTTTTGGAGTTCCATAAGAAACAAAATAATAGTCTGTTCAATATCTGTGAAACATGTTTTGGTACTGGTACAACAGTTGCGGTATAAACAATTTGTGACGCCGCTAACATTTTCAAAACAATTATTCTGCCATAAAAAGTAAGATCTCTCATTTTCCACATATTGAATACATTTCAAATTTTATCTATTTTTACATTCCAGTTTAAATCTTGTAACAATTTCTCATTTTCGCCTACATATACTCCTACATATTATACAGGTTGATCAGTATATATAATGGCATTATCATGAACAAAATTATCTACGGTATTCAGTTTCATAACTTCTGTCTTATTCCATTTTATTTTCGGACCTGCATAGTCTCCAAAATCGTTAATGTCATTCATAATATATTGTATATTATTAACAGATTCCACAAATAATGTTGTGTCATCTCCATATTGGGAAATTTTTAAACTACCAATACCTAAATCAACACTGAATATATTAATCCCTTTAATGTTTTTATTTTGTCTTATTTTGTATGCTAATATTTCCACTACTATGTTAAAAAGTAATGCCGATAATGGGCAACCCTGGCGAACTCCTCTTCCAATAAGTAACTTTTCTGAAATCCATCCATTATTCATTACACGACCGATGACGTCAGTATAAAAGGTCTTTATCCAGGATGTAAAAGATTCTTTAAAATTGAATTTACGTAGTACATGAAATAGGAAAAAATGAGATACATTGTCGAATGCTTTTTTAAAATCCAAAAAGAATATAATTCCCGAACTATTGGATGTCTTTAAAGAGAAGGTTGAGTTCTGGGAAGAGGTGAAAAATAATTTTTGAGCATTACTCATTCTTAGTATGCAAGTGTGGAAGAACATCAGATAAGACATGTTCCTTGAAAAGCATGGCTCTTCAAATGCCTTCATATTCTAAATATGCATGTAACATCGTAAAAATCGGGGGGCCGGCTTTTTACGCCACGTGTTCGTGTAGTCCCATATACATCTTTCTGTGTACAGTGTTTGTAACTTTACCAAGACTTGGCCAAATTTCTTATCATTTTGATGATTCCAGAAACCTTGCAATACACACAAATTCTTATATGCTAGATGATCAACCTTTTATGGTCGGTTCCACACCGTTTCTTTCACAATGCAATCGCATGACCAGAACTCAACTTCATCTTTAAAAAGTCGATTACATCTTGTACTAATCGTATGTTTTCTGCTGCGGATCTTTTCTTTATAAAACCTCTTTGATCAGTTGAAATGATACTTGATAAAACACGTTGAAGTCTTTTAGACAGTACTCTTGCCGCAATTTTATAATCATTATTTAATAACGAAATTGGTCTCCAATTGTCTACATAACCCCTATCCCCCTTCTTGAATAACAACGTAATAAGACCCTGCCTTTGGGAAGAAGATAATTTTTGTTTGTGATACCCCTCATTTAAGCTTGCAATAACCAAATCTTTAATTTCTAATCAAAAAACCTTGTAGAACTCAGCACTAAGACCATCACTTCCAGGGGCTTTGTTATTACCCATACATTGCAATGCTTCTTTACATTCCTTTTCACTTAGCAACCCATAAAGGATTAAGTATAACGTGATAAAATATTATCGTATCTAATAACATAGTGTGAATTGCTATTTAGTTGTTGTTTAGTAAGACACTATTCAACTATTTGTTAAAACTGACAAATTTCCTGCATAGCTTTCTGGCTTCGGGGTGGTGAGCAGATATATTATCGGCTGAATCCACGTGCTGCTTTCTGTAAAACAGTCCAAGATGAAGTGGAAATTTGGACTTGTGTAGAGAATAATGTACGGTATCCACACGATGTAGAAAGACCCCGTAATGAGAATGACCGTAATAAACCCTTTAAACCGCGCTTGTGGTGGACGATCAAGCTTTTCATCAGGGTTAACACCGATCCTATTCTGCGGCTGATCAAGTTCATGACAACCACAACCCACACCATTCTCGATATCGACTTCCTTTACGGTGCTGTTAAGCCGGACGACCCTTAAATTATTGGCAACCAGGGGCGTCGCTAGACCTTTTTCAGTGGGGGGGTGTAGAGGCCAACGATTACCGACAAAACCAGCCACCAATTACCGACAAAATTAAATGTCCAATATCTACAAATTCAACCCTATAAACCTGGGGCCTATGGACTATATAGTACTTGCATATGCTCAAAATGGTCATTTTCCTCGACGACATAAATATACGAATTATTTCTCCAATTTAGTCAGCATCATAGCTATATATTTTAATGCAGGCGCGGAGCTAGGATCTTATTTTAGGGAGGGGCGGTAGTGAGCAAGAGAATCACTTAAAAACGCACTCATTAGCGCGAAAGCTTTGACGTTTCATTAAATTATTATAAAAAAGAAGACAATTTGCTGTACCGTTTTCGACTGTTTATCCTTTTCTGAATTCAGTTTGCCCCCCCCCCTCCCGCGCAAAGCGCTGAAGCTTTGACGTTTCATTAAATTATGAGAAAAAGCAGACGATTCGGTGTACTGTTTTCGACTCTTAATCCTTGTCTGAATTCAGTTTCTCCCCCACCCGCGCGAAGCGCGGAAGCTTTGACGTTTCATTAAATTATGAGAAAAAGCAGACAATTTGGTGTACTGTTCTCGACTCTTAATCCTTATCTGAATTAAGCTTCCCCCTCCCTCCGCGAAGCGCGGAAGCTTTGACGTTTCATTAAATTATGAGAAAAAGCAGACAATTCGGTGTACTGTTCTCGACTCTTAATCCTTATCTGAATTAAGCTTCCCCCTCCCGCGGGAAGCGCGGAAGTTTTGACGTTTCCTCAAATTATTAGAGAAAGAACACGATTCGTTGTACCGTTTTCGACTCTAAATAAGCCCTATTAATTTTGTCTGAATTCAGTTCCCCCCTCTCGCGCGAAGCGCGGAAGCTTTGACGTTTCCTTAAATTATTAGAGAAAGAAGACGATTCGTTGTACCGTTCTCGACTCGTTTAAGCACTATTCATCTGAATTCAGTTTCCCCATCACGCGCGAAGCGCGAAAGCTTTGACGTTTCCTCAAATTATTAGAGAAAGAACACGATTCGTTGTACCGTTTTCGACTCGTCTAAATGAAGTTTTCCCCTTCCGCGCAAAGCGCGGAATTTTTGGCGTTTCATCACAATATTGAGAAAGGAAGACGATTCATCGTACCGTTTTCGACTCTTATTAAGCCCTATTCATCTGAATTCAGTTTCCCCATCACGCGCGAAGCGCGAAAGCTTTGACGTTTCCTCAAATTATTAGAGAAAGAACACGATTCGTTGTACCGTTTTCGACTCGTCTAAATGAAGTTTTCCCCTTCCGCGCAAAGCGCGGAATTTTTGGCGTTTCATCACAATATTGAGAAAGGAAGACGATTCATCGTACCGTTTTCGACTCTTATTAAGCCCTATTCATCTGAATTCAGTCTCTCCGGCTCGCGCGAAGCGCGAAAGCTTTGACGTTTCCTCAAATTATTAGAGAAAGAACACGATTCGTTGTACCGTTTTCGACTCTAAATAAGCCCTATTAATTTTGTCTGAATTCAGTTCCCCCCCTCTCGCGCGAAGCGCGGAAGCTTTGACGTTTCCCTAAATTATTAGAGAAAGAAGACGATTCGTCGTACCGTTTTCGACTCGTGTAATTAAATGAAGTTGTCCCCCTTCCGCGCGAAGCGCGGAATTTTTTAGCGTTTCATCACAATATAGAGAAAGGAAGACGATTCCTCGTACCGTTTTTGAATCTTATTAAGCCCTATTCATCTTAATTCAGTTTCCCCCGTTCGCGCGAAGCGCGAAAGCTTTGACGTTTCCTCAAATTATTAGAGAAAGATCACGATTCGTTGTACCGTTTTCGACTTTTAATAAGCCCTATTTGTCTGAATTCAGTTTCCCACTCTCGCGCGAAAGCTTTGACGTTTCCTTAAATTATTAGAGAAAGAAGACGATTCGTTGTACCGTTCTCGACTCGTCTAAATGAAGTTTCCCCTTCCGCGCGAAGCGCGGAATTTTTGGCGTTTCATCACAATATAAAGAAAGGAAGACGATTCGTCGTACCGTTGTTGACTCTTAAACCTTGTTTGAATTTAGTTTCCCCGAAAATTTTAAGCCTCTGATTTCTTTAGCTGATATTATAGGAAAGTGAAATTTCGAGAAAATACAAGTATTGTAGTTGTAGTCACTCTCGAAGTCGTCACAGCGGATAAGAAGTCACAGTTCGTAGGGAAAAAAACTTGTCGGCCGACCGACAATATACATCTCACCGACTTCAAACTTCTGCATTGATATAGTACACGAGGATCGAGCAAGAATACCGACACAGCTGACCCGACACAGCAACATATTTACCTGTGTCTTTCTTGCTCCCTCGACGAGACGACTCCACCCAACAACCCCCTTCTCTCTTTTACTCCCACTCCTCCTCTCTCAGACTCTTACCTCCCCTCTCTCTCCTCTCTTTCATCCCCCGTTTCTTTTGTTTCCCTTTCACTCTTTTTTCTTCTTTTTTCCTTTTCTTCCTTTTCTTTCTTTTCCTTTCTTTCCTCTCCTCCCTCTTTTTCTTTTTTCTCTTTCTTTCTTCTCTTTTCTTTCCTTTCTTTCTTTTCTTTTCCTTTTCTTTTTTTCTTTTCTTTCCCTTTCCCTCTCTGTTTTTCCCTCTTTTTTTTTCCCTCCCCCTTTTCTCTTTTTCCCGACGGCAGCGCAATTTTACCGACAATATTCTGACAGGTGGGGGGGTGTCGCACCCCCCCACACCCCCCCTTTGGCGACGCCCCTGTTGGCAACCGCTTTCATCTTCTGACGCACGATGAGGAGCAAACGAACGTTAATCAGTGTGGTGAAGATCAGAGTTACACATACAGGAAAAACGGTGTAGAATTTGTCCACTGAGATTCCACGACCAAGGCAAAATTCAATTTCGTCTCTTAGGAATGGAGAATTGGGAAAAGGTAGATAGATCCCATGTGCCACGAAGCTCAGAAGGTACATGGATGCCAATGAAAAGAGAAATCGTTTCTTAGTGAGGAACGTGTGATATCTCAGCGGCTTTGTCACCAGAAGATAGAGGTTCAAACCAATACCGCACAAACAGATCATCACGGAAGAAAGCGAAGTGGAATATACAAAAGGAAACATCATACTAATGACTGTACAAGTCTGTTCATCACGTTCGTTGGCGGATAACAGCCATAAGAGCCATAAGCTCCAACTGATGCTCAAAACAAGGTTCGGCGTTGCCAGAATTTGGTAAAGAACTTTCATGTAGTCCTGAAGCTCTTTCTGGAAATGGATGACGACTAGTGTGATACAGTTGAAACGTATCAGGACAATTACCCCCTGGGCAATCACCCCCCGGAAAATTACCCCCCGGAGAATTACCCCCCGAGGACAATTACCCCCCAAGGACAATTACCCCCTGGAGAATTACCCCCCGAGGACAACTACCCCCCGGGGACAATAACCGCCCGAGGACAACTACCCCCGAGGACAATTACCCCCCGAGGACAATTACCCCCCAAGGGCAACTACCCCCCGAGGACAACTACCCCCAAGGACAATGACCCCCCCGAGGACAACTACCCCCCCCGAGGACAATTACCCCCGAGGACAACTACCCCGCCCCCCCCGAGGACAATTACCCCCCATTGACACTACTGGGCATGGTGGCTCAGTGGTTAGAGCGACCGCCTCATGAACGGGAGGTCGTGGTTCGAGCCCCGGCCGAGTCATACCAAAGACTTATAACGATGGGATCTTCTGCCTTCTGGCTAGGCGCTCAGCATATTAGATTGGAGAAGGATAGTAATTATGCAGGGCCCGCTGGAAGAGCAGTAACTGAAGTGACTACCCTGGGTAAATAAAACGTCATTATTATTATTATTACCCCCGAGGACAACTATCCCCCTGGAAAACTACCCCCGAGGACAACTACCCCTCCTCCCATCGGGGACATCTCCCCCTCCCCCCCCCCCCCCGAGCACAATAACCCCCGGAGGACAACTACCCCTCCTCCCATCGGGGACATCTCCCCCTCCCCCCCCCCCCACAACTACCCCCAATGATAATTACCCCCGAGGAATTTATAACACTGTGACGTATAACGCAAGCTTCTCTTCAAATTGCTATTTACAGAAAATTGCATAAACCTTCAATCTCTTTGATATTTATGAAGTTCATTTCAGTCTTTTCAAATTATTCAATTCGATATGGGGGGGGGGGGGGGAGGGGTGGGTGGAGGTTGCCCAATTCCCCTGTAGTTTTGCTACCGAGTAAAGAACAGAAATTACATTTCTTAGAAATTGAACAATACATTGCGCGCAGATGAGTACGCGTCAATGGCACAACAAAGAAATTATGATGTAAGATTTCCTTTATGCATCCTCTGTAATTTTTTAATCAGCCGATCGTGTATTTGTCTTTTGGGCCCTCATCCATGCCATGATCCATAATTAAGGTTTTCTTCACGTTATCTATTTATTTCTGTTGTCATGCTGAAGTATAATATGTTTTCGTGTACGTTAAATTATTTTGAAATAGAAATTGCCTTCAAGTTATATGTACGGTGCCATGTCAAAAGAAAATAAATATCCGCTCTCTGGTAATTCATCTCATTTGATAGTGTAACTCCAGCAGAGCGTTTTTCAACTGGGGTGCCGCAAGAGAATGATTTGGAAAACGTTGATTTAAAAAAAAATAAAAAATACCAGAAACGGTTAAAATATGTAATATAGAAAATAAAATTTTGAAGATACTAAAGACAGTGTCTTCCTTCCTCGCTCGCTGACAATATTTTGACAGCAAGGCATATAAGGGCAACCAGAGGCCCGAATATCCTCATATTCGTGTATCAAGGTCATGACCGAATATATCACTTTTTATTTATGTACATCGGCGGCAAGGTGCCCGCATGTGGATTACAAACTAATTTTTTACCTGTTTGAAAATGAATTCTCCTTTTTATTCTTAGATGTGCCCATACGTGTGTGCATAGCACTTTACGAGAGCCAGAGTCATGCAAAATTAATAGTCTGTTAAGACTTTGGGATTTGGGAGAAACTTTTCATTTCTTAAGAGGGTACCGTGATTAAAGCTAAACTTTAGTACTGGTAGTAAAAACGTATTGACAACAAAACTGATTATTTATGGTCATAAAATGTTTGATGGACACTTAAATATATAATTTAATCAATAGTTTTCTATTATCTTGACGCATTTTGAAGAATTCTGGTGTTAAAACAACCCTCGTCTGATACCCTTTTCGCGAGGAAACCGTTGAATGACTTGTTTGAATGAGATAACGGTCTAACGCCCTCTCTCGGTTAAACGAAACTCACGGCGGTTTCATATCTTCTCTTAAATGTCTTTTTATGTTCATGCCTTCTTCATGCATGCATGTTTCATGCTTTATTTGATGTAAATAGCAAAAGTTCATTTGTATTGTTTAGATAAGAATGTAAAATCTTATTCTATATAATAATATTAACATGCAGATTATTCTATGTATTGATTTTGTTATTGTTTGTGAAAGGCAATGGAGAAAATGAAATATCATTGGAGAGAGAGAAAAAAGAAAAAAAACTTGTCAAATTTGGTCTAGCGCCATCTTTTGTTTAAAACATTATAGGAATATCTTCAACACTCATTGCCATTGGTCTTTTCTGTTACAATATTTTAAAGTCGCAAACCGATGCAACTTTTAAGTTCTCAAAAGTTTAGTTTAGTTATTGCGTAGTATATTGTATGTAATGTTTATACCGTGTATACATGAATTACATAGGTTCACATTTAGTTTATATTGAATAAACTTGTGATCAAATGAGTTTGTATTTCATATCCATTTGAGTTGTCCATAATGCATCCCATGAAAAAAAAAAAAATTACATGGACAAAATATGAGGCAAATAGTTTTTTAATTTTTTTAATTTTTTTTTAATGCCTTTTTATGTTCATGCCTTCTTCGTGCATGCATGTTTCATGCTTTATTTGATGTAAATAGTAAAAGTTCTTTTGTACTATTCAGCTGTGAATGTAAAATCATATTCTATATAATAATATTAACATGCAGATTATTTTATGTATTGATTTTGTTATTGTTTGTTATTATAATTTTTGTTATTGTTTGTGAAAAGCAATGGAGAAAATAAAATATCATTGAAAACAAAAAAATATCTGAAACTCGCACAGAATCTCGCCCAGTGTGAGGAGTGTCGTCTGCTAGCGAGCTATCCCGCTGTGCTGCCGTCTTTGCATTTGGTAGCAAGCTGCATGCATGCACGGTGACTTGCTGCTCGATCAGTTGCCTGGCGTTACGGCTGCGCTGCACTGGCTGGTCGCGGAGCCGTATCCGTCTGGTTGTCTGGCTATGGAAAATGACAACTTCCCCTCACATCACCGGAGAATCTATCTCGACGAGCTGCTGTCTTTGCATGCACGGTGACTTGCTGCTCGCTCGGTTGCCTGGCTAGCTATGCAAAGCCGGATTACAACATCTCCCCGGACAGTTTATTAGGTGGTCAAAAATGCTCAACAAAAGAAAATACTTTAGTCTACCAAACGATGTGTATAGATGTACTGTTGTTTTGTTTGTGTCTTGTAATAATCGGCCTACCTTTCCCTTTGCTGGCAGGCCCTCGAGAACTATCTTGCAGGATATAGTCGCCGATAACGCTCATGTGTACATGCAGTAATATAGCCTCTGCTCGTCACGGTGCCTCGGGGCTGTTGTATATTTCGCGCGCTTTTTCCCCTCTTCCCCCTCCCTCCCGTTCAATGGTAAATATATAATTTGATGATGATGGTATACGTGATTTTGTATCTGAATAAAGATTTATTTCAACAACAAACAAAAATATATGTATAATTTAAAATAACGCTGCTCCAGAGAAATGTATTTCTATGCATTTTGAAAAGCGCTGGACAATTATTACCTACATCCTTCAAACTTCCATCCTTCGTGGAAGGTTTGCAACCGCAATGGCGTTGCATACATTAGAATAAAAGGGAAATGTGTAGTAATGAGGAAGACAACGTGCTATAGTATTTTAAAGAATATGGGTTCATGCAGGGGATCTTATGGGCTCGTAGCCATCTCTCTATGTGTCAGATCGTCTTTTGCTATTGAATCCTGATTGTCCACGGGGACGGTTGTCCTCGGGGGGTAATTGTCATCGGGGGAATTGTCCTCGGGGGGTAGTTGTCCTCGGGGGGTAATTGTCCTCGGGGGGTAATTCTCCGGGGGGTAATTCTCCGGGGGGTAATTCTCCGGGGGGTTATTGTCCTTGGGGGGTAGTTGTCTTAGGGGGGTGATTCTCCGGGGGGTAATATTCCAGGGGGTAATTGTCCTTTGGGGGTATTTTCCGGGGGGTAATTTTCCGGGGGGTGATTGCCCAGGGGGTAATTGTCCTAGAACCGCTTGATGCAAGCCCTTCACAGTCCTGTTAAAAAAAAAAATGAGTGTTGACTTGTTGATAAGCGTCAGAGGAAAATTAGAAGCACATCAATCTTCACGAAATCCTGGAACGATGTTTCGTGCTGCAATTCGATTCCAGTTTCGTGTTTGTGCCGCCTCAACCTGAAAACGCCATTGGTAATAATTGTATACGTCCTTAGCTGTTCACGATACTGGTCGAAATGACTTCGGACAATTTGTTTGTCAATTTGATTAGCAAATAATAGTAAATGAGAATTTTGAGTGGAAGTGTACATATATCCTTTTTGAGCATCAATGATAGCGTTGATATCATAATCCACTGCGATATAAGAGACGTTTGATAATGTAAATGGCTATATATAGCCTTTTAAAAATATAATTGGATTGCGAACAGCTTCCGTTTCATAAACTGAAATCAAAGCTTGATTTTAAAATGGCTCGGTTGGATCTTAATACTGAATTAAAGAATGTATGAAGTGTTCTATATTTTTTTATATTATCCATATTCTTGGAATTCGATCTTCACTGACAAAAATCAATGGATTCTTTTTTAATTGTCTTTTTAAACAGATCTTGAAGATTGACATGTGAGAAATAAAATGTGCTATTAAATGTCGGACACGGCTACAGCCCACGGACCCTTAATGTCGGCCTAGAGAACCTTCTGAAATATATCAGAAGGCCCACGAGACCAACAATTTCGACCCCAAGGCACAGAAATATGTGATTACACTTTACTTTTTATTCATCTTGTCAAATGTTTTGTTTGCATATTGCCCCCTTTAAATAAGGAATAAACATGCATATGACAGTGCCTTGTTCTGGCTGTATGCAATTTTGTATTTTAAAACTATTATTAAACAATTTGTTGAAACATATTTCAAACAAAGTGTATGTGTCGCCCACATCTGAACACCTTTCAAATAAAATACAAAATGGAATATTTTGTTTGTCTATCGATTGTTATACATTATGTACTCTGATTTAAAATATACATATAGGCATTTATGAGACCGACATTGTAAAACTCGTTGTTCACCTGGGATTTCTTTGTGAAAAAAGGGAAACCTAAATTTGAGCCAAGAATTATAAATCACAAGACTTATTATTTGGTCCAACAAAATTATGTATAACTTTTGACGGTATATGAAATTCCATGGATTTAATTTACATAGATTCACAATCAAAATGTTTTGTTTATTGTGAGACTTTCCCCTACTCATTGTTGCAGGCATCATCAGCGTTTTTTTTAATCGCTGCTAGATGGCGTAGTACGATAGTCAGAGAGTGGAAATTAGAATGGGCTAGTTTAACCTATCATCACTGTAAATTCCCATTCTCTCGGACTTTGTGATGATACCTGCAGCAACGAATAGGCGAAGTCTTACATAAAAATTTAAAAAATTGATTGTGAAACTATGCAAATTCAATATATGGAATTACTAACAATCAGATCAACCTCTTCAAGGGTATATGAAATGATCATAGATATTAATATCATACTGTCTTCGACAAAAAAGAGAAGGCATTGCATGGCAAGGCATGTATGTTTATAATAATGTACACAGTAAGCAGATAACAGTCTCTTTTTTCAAGATGATATATAAACATTAAATACAATTGTGTTAATGTGATTCACTGCTGTGAATTGTTTTTCTAGCGTTCAGTCACAAGTGTAAACTGAACGCCGACGTAGACCTTCTGATCGATGTAAAGGTAAAATTAGTACTTAAACAAAACAATCGTCACAAAATAAGTAATTCGATGCCCATTTCCGATTTTCCAAACAAAAACCTAGAAAAGATTATTTACAAAGGGCTGGATAAGTTTTTTAGATACAAAATACTAAGTTTAAATCAATATGGTTTTAGAAGAACAAAACAGTCAACCGACCTAGCTTTAGTAGAATTATATGATCATAAAACACAAGTGCTATTTTCAATAAAGAACATGTAATATGAGTATTTATAGACTTGTCAAAAGCATCCGATAAGCATGCCCAACAGATTCTACTACAAAAAGAAAAGCACTTTCATGGAACTTGCAAAGTTGCAACGGCCAAGGTTTGAAAAGCTATTTATCTATCACACAATAATATGTATAGTATAGAATTGTGTTTATCAACATTTCATTTCATTAAAATGTGACTTTTTACAAGGGTCAATATTTGGTTCTCTCCTTTTTTCTATTTTATATCAATAATATAAGCAATACAACGTCCTTTTTATCATTTATATCATTTGCAGATGGCACGAGCATATTTTGTTTACATCATTCTTAAGCACCGTTGTAAATATACTTAGTAATGCGTTACCAAATTTGTCCCTTTGGTCTACATGCAAACAATTGTACCTTGATAACAAATCGAAAATTCAAAAGAATCATGCACTTTAAGCACGCAAATTCTCATGTCACTGAATTTCCTTACAACATACAGTATTTATAGATCATGTACCTATCGAAAGGGAAATACACAAAGAATTTGTTGGTGTCATTATCGACGAGAATTTATAAGGAAAGAACATATGTGTCATATGACTACATGTAATTCTAATTCTATAGGAATAATACTGTACTAAATAAAATGAAAACAATTATATCCATGTTACACGCTTGTTATGTTTCATAATTTATTGATATTACGGTATATTACATATTGCAATTTATTGTTGGCCACCATCGTAAAAAAAAAAATCTATTATATTTTCTTACTACAAAAGAAAGCCTTCGCGTATTCACTGGTATAGGTTAACCATATTTTTCTCACACAAGTACATTATCTCATAAATCAAAAAACTGTCTGCGACATAAATTCACTACAGAGTTTGCTGTTCATGTTTGAATATATAAATAATATTCTCCTATATTCATACATTCTGACCCTACACGTAATTCTTCTAACTTTCATCAATTACCGATTACTAGATTTAATTGTACATAAATCAATGAGACTTCATGGTCCAGATTTCTCTCCCAGAATGAATTGAACCTTGTTGCCCCCCCCTACTCTTTTAAAGCTTAAGTATACACAAAAGTGATATTGTCTGAAATTTGCTATCTTACAATAAATGTATAAGTATTGTTAATCCTAGAATTCTTAATCAAATGATGATCGAGGTAAGTTTTGAGTCATGTTTTCAGTGTTTCTCATAATAGTGCATCGTCTCTGTATATATTTTTTAATTACTATCCTTATTCTAATTTCCATCATCAGCAACATCATCATAATATATTTTACATAAGCTTTCAATTATTCGTCCATGTTGCTTGATACTTTGTTCATTTGTTACATGCTAACTGTTTTGGGAGGTCATATTTCCAACCAAATCCTTACAATGGCAGTGCTTCTCCCGCAAATAAATTCATAGAGATGAAATGATTTCACAACTTATCTGTTTGTGTTTTTAGAATTATAATTTATACGAATATGTGCATACATTTATGATTCATTTTCAGACTTTTTTCAAAATGTAAACAACCAATTAATCGAACAATTCAAGTTCAAGTTCAAGTTCAAGCTCAATTTTATTGATCATGCACAATTTCATGGCATAAAAATCATTTTCCGGCTGTTTCTCAATTTATATAACATCAATTAACATACATGTACTATCAATTTGTACAAAATACAAAATCAGGAATAAATACAACACACAATAGAATATGAATACAGACTGGTATAGGCTTTGGTATAGAAACATAATTACACACAAATTACAACCATAGACATACCAGAGATCACTACTGGTAATATCGTTAAACGGTTATAGGCAGATTACAAGAGTTTAAATAAATATGCAGTACATCCATATATCCTTAATAACTGATTCTGTAACTAATAATTAATAATTAACAATTACCTCCTGAACCTGTCATTGTATAGTGTCATGGCACGTATGAGAAATGACCCCCTAAATCTATTTGTTTTGACTTTTGGTAGTCGGACCCGTCCTGATTTATTGAAAAAAAATATGCCTATGTAGAGGATGAGATTCATCCTCAATGATGTGATTGAACTTATCAATTACAGCTGATTCAGCTATCTCTTCGAGTTGTTTGACCGGAAAGCCAATTGCCTTACTTGCAGTTTTCATTACCCTCATCAGTTTCATTTTATTTTGAGAGGTGAGACCAAAGAACCAGACAAGACAGGAGAAGGAGATAATTGGTTTGATGATGCTATCATTCTGTTATCGATATCACAATAAACATCGATATTTATACAAACTTCTGAAATATTGTATATTAAGCGCGAAGTAGGGATAATTTTAACTCCGAACTTTACGTTTTAAATGAATGGCTACCCTGGATGCAAGATATAATTGCGCACAACAAAGAAATTAGGTACCGTAGGTATTTATTTATTTATGTGTTATCAGATACACAGTTGTGAATCGCATTTTGCTTATTTGCGCCGGCGAGTCGACACATGCTCATGTGAGTATGAGGACTCTCATAATGAACAAGAATAGACATATTCGTTGCCTTTCCTGATAAATCAATTGAGAATTGTCTCTTTACCTAGGAGGATCCTGCAAAATCATGGAAATCAGTTTTTTTACTCGACTTTTTAGACAGCTGAGATTTGATGATCAGGCGCTCATGCAAGCAAGAAGTTTTCCTCCTATGGATACTTATTTTCTTCACCTGAATGGAGAGTGGCAAATGTACATACATGTCTTGCCTTAGGACATCCGTGACATGGCATGGATTCGAAAACAAACCCTATGCTTGATAGCTTGGTGTCTTATTCACTGGACCACCTCAAATGGGTGTAGTGTGTTAAAGGTAATACAAAGTTTTGGTAAATTTTGAAAATTGGGTGGATAGTGATTCTTTACAATTTTGATATATTTGGATTCCCCTGTGGATGTATTATAAGCACACCAATTGTTAGCCCCTAAAACACTTCTGCTTTCGAGAAAAATGGAATATAAAAATTTACCGGTGCTCCCAGTAAATTTTAATAAATTTCAAATAGCGCCTACGGCCGTACAATGGTAGCTGCGACCATGCACATCTCAGAATATGTAGTTGTGATATATAATTTCCAAACGGGAATAGCTAATCGGTCGATTTCAGTCAAGAAATATTGCTTTATAGCTTAATTAATATACTGACCTTGAGAGGGAGCTATACAACATAAAGAGTTTATTATTGACAATTTCATAACTTTAGACTCGATTTCAACCGCGACAACGATCATTGAATATTTACGGATCGCATATGCTTCCAATATGTTCATTTGAATCAAATTCATGACCCCATACCAAAACTTTGTATTACCTTTAAGGAGCTCTGTTGAAAAAAAAATTAGCTGATATATAATATTAGGTAAGAGAAATCCCGGGGATAATTATGTGTGTGGGTGCGTGTGCGTGTGTTTGTGTGTGTGTTTTGGAAAAAAGTGTGAATTGACACTTGTTTTCTGATGTATTTCTTACATTCCTAGTTTCTCGTTTCTTGTTGAAGGATATCAATCAAATGTACCATGCACTCTTTTCGTGGCACCCGTGTGGATCTTTGGCGTGGTCCCTCAAAAACTTGTGCTAAGCCATTCACAGAGAATTAATGGTTTTAACTGAAGCCTCTCAGTGCATGGTAAATTTGAATTTTATTCAATTTCAATTGGAAACGTTCCATATTTGATCAACATGGTGTATTTACATATTTAGCTATGGTTGGAGTGGTGGATGCGGTTAAAGGCGTTTGTGTACTGTATTATGTGGATTTATCATAGGCCTATTCAGATTCTGAATTTTGTCAGCGAATTGAATCATATTGATAAGGATGCAATTCATAGTTGTACACAATAATTCTCAGTTAACAAGTTATCTCTCACTCTCTCTCTCTTTCTCTCTCTCTCCCACTCTCTTTCTTGCATAAAGAAAATATGAATATTAGTATTTTGCCTCGATAAGGACAAATTGAACATTTGATCAGTATTAAACAGGAAAAAAGAAATGGGGAGGAAATTAATTAAAACGAACATTTGAAATAGCTATTAAATGTTCATTCCTGATGGATACGGATGCAGGTATGTTAAAATGTTAAATAATTAATTAAAGAGCGATGAGAAATCAATTCTTTGACGTTGATCGATTCCTTCAATTTTACATGAATGTGGTGACTTGTCGGTTACGAACGGCAGGCTTCGATATCTACTCATTCTATCAAACAATGCGAAATCTAGCTGTAGTTAATACGCAGACTAGAAAGTAAATACAATAATGGAGATGCCAGAAAGGTAACATAGACTATGATTAAAATGTCTTGGAATTTTAGAAATGTTTATCCACCAGCATGTTGTTGACCACTATATATTAAATTTTAAATTAATGCGGTGACTTGTCGGTTGCGAACGATATCTACTCAATCAATCAATCAAACAATACGACATATAGTTGTAATTAAAGATGCGGTGACTTGTCGGTTACGAGCAGATGGTAATGGCAGGCTTCAATATTCTATACAAGTAGAAAATATCTAGACAGTACTTCAGCAGCCATAGCTGGATAGAGACACTTCGTCACATCAAGCTACGAGAGAATACATCATCATCTCACAGAATTCTACTCGAACACCGCATCGAAATCAGGTAGGCCCAAAAGCCCTTACGTTGTGCCTCTTGCACATGAGACGTCTTCCTCATTGCATCAGTTTGTAGTAATATTGATAATGATAACGATTATTTAGGAGCGCTAAATAAAAGTACCTTACCGCTTACAAAATTAATTAACAGAATGTGAAGAGAAACATAAAACTTATAAGTAGGTAACTCGTACTTTATTACTGAGGGAAGAAGTATGTTGTAATGTATCTTTTGAAAGTGGTAAGACAAGTTAATTCTCTTTCGAAGCAACCACTGTAAAACGTTTTTCGGTAGTTGAGAGTCTGGATTTTGGAATATGTAATGTATATTCAGTTGTTGTTGTTGTTGTTGTGATCTCGTAATCGGGTGGTCCCGGGTTCGTAACACTAAAGGGCGCTATACAGTGTGAGTCTAAAAAAACGTTTATACCTAGAAAATTACTAATTATTTTATAAATCATTTATGAACAGTGAATTATTATACATCCTATGAAAGAGTGTTTTATCCCGAATAATTTAGTATAATTTTTGTGTGGCATGTGTTCATGCTTGGATGAACAGGAGACATTGTTTGCGAGAGTGCAAATTGACTTGCGCCAAGTTGCTTATGTGATGTTCGAATAAAACAATTGGAATTTGGGTATTAATTCGGTCATTGCAGATCCAAATAACATCCCTTCCAAAACTAATCATGCCACACATATCAAATATTGAATATCAAATATCAACGAACATTTGTGCGCGTGCGTGTGTGTGTGTGACGTTGCTTCTGCAAAAAGCATATGCAATGCTTCTCATTTGCTACATTCAATTTATTCTCTCACTTTAATCCCAACATATCACATACTGTAGGCATTACTTTGGCGCCAGTCGATTGTTGCACTCTCGCAAACAATGCCTCCTGTTCATCCAAGCGTGAATACATACCACACAAAAATGATACCAAATTATTTGGGATAAAACACTCTTTCATAAGATGTATAATAATTTACTTTTCATAGAAGATTTTTTTACTCAAACGGTAATGTCCATTGGTAAGTCATTAATCCTCATTACTCACACTGACATACACCTAACTTCCTAAATTGCGTTTTGCTTTCAAAATACTAATTGTTTTCAAACTCAAGCTTGGGTAAGAGCCATTATCATTAGTGCACGTTTGTTTGGTACAATGTACCAAAAATTGGTTAAACAATACCTCGTGTTGGATTTAAGTCATCGCTTTAAATTCGTTTTTGCTCAAACTTCTCACTGACACGTTCCTTTCATTTTTCTGCTTTTTATTAAAACCAACTTCATATCAGAGTAGACTTCCCCTTTAAACTAGTGGGGTAACATTCTACACATAGGAGGTCAAAAAAAGTACCATACATGTTTTTGGGGGTAAGATTTTATGCCAACATTAGGTCCTGTTTACCCACGTTTGGAACATTTTACCAAGCTTGTGTTTGAAAACAATTGGTACTTTGAAAGCCAGTAACAATTTGGGAAAGTAGGTTTAAGTTAGTACATGTAAGTAATGTTACAAGGTCGTTTGTCAAGTACTGCTGTCAGATCATTCATTAAGTTTAATTCTTTAATATTTTCCGTGCCATGATAGCAATTTAAATACATTACATTCTCCTGCAATTCCCGTAATTTCTGGCAGTCAATCGTTTCAACTGAAGCCCGTTATTTTTCACACAACTTGTTCCTTCAGGTTACATTGTCTGATTTCGGCTTTGTCTTCATTCTGGATGAGTGGTTATAGAAAAGGTTCAGTACATCACTAATCTATGCTGATATTCTTATTATTGTGTTGCAATTTTACCGTAGCTTTGACCAAATGATTAACATTTATTCCTTGTTGATTTTGTTTTCTTTAGACTTTTAAAATGGCGTCAAAAAACATGATTGCTCTCTACTTTCTGATTGCCTTGGCCGTGGCAGCAAGTGTTTTAGTCGAATAAGATGAAATCAACAATTCGAATGCGTTGAATGTCGAGGAGAATGGTGACGCAAGAGGGAGAAAACCACTCACATGTAAGCAATTAATTTGTAATGTTGTCAACCAACGAATATAATTACGAAACAATCAACCTAAATCAATTCTAATAGCCGTATGCTTTTGCGGTCACCTATTGAAATATGTCAACATGACAATGATGTTGTAACATAATCCGAACAGGTTTGAAGAAAGTGTGCGCTGAGGTTTGATGATAGAAAATTAGAGTTTTCAAACTTAAATATAATCAGAGTTGTTTTCTGTACTAAAATTGTATACAATATGTACATTTTTTTCTCCTTCCATTCCCTCTGCTTTATCTCTTTCTCTATTAAAAAAAAGGAATTTTATATGGGTGATATGGACAGGCACGGATCCACGGGGGGCCCGACGGGCCCGCCCCCCCCGACTTTTTTAAAATATAATTAGTTGTAGTTAGTGCCCACACTACCCCCCCCCCCCCCCCCCACTGAGCGAAAAACGGTCTGCGCAATTTACGAATTCCCGGGGGCTAAAATGAAAAGAAAAAAAATTACTACCTACCCCCCCCCCCCCCCCCCCGCTTATTCAGCGGCCGGGTATAAAGTCGTTAAATTTTCTCTCAAACACTGGACGAAATTTTGGGCGGCGCAATTTTCAAATTTTAGGCCCCACCTATCGGCAAATCCTGGATCCGCCACTGGATATGCTCCATAGAAAAATGATTTGTCATTATCATTACTACAGTTAAACCTGTCTATTGAAGGCCACCAAATGAAAACACATAAAGTATGTGTACAGGATTGCCCTTCAACACTCAGCAATAAGGGTGACATCTATAGGCCACCGGCCTTTATAGAGGGGTGGACACTAAGGCATGTTTGACTGTATTAGAGAAGGCCGCTATTTAACACTTTAGAAAGATACTTTTTATCACGTCTTATCTTTGCCGAATATATATCCTGATAAATATATGAACCAACCAACCAAGTTTTGTTTGATTTGATTTGATTTATTGATTTAATATTGTTTCTATCATTTTTTTTTCTTTCTTGGCAGCTTGTGATTACTTTAATCAAGATTGCACCTGCAGGGTACTAACTTGTGTTCGTAAGTCAAGCATGAACAATATCTTAACATGTTTTTTTTTTTTAATGTCTAAGAAATAGAATGCTACTGCTATTAATGATAATAACCCATCTCTCAATTTATGAGTCGACACCTCTATATAGATAGTCGTGAAAATGAGAAAGGTCAATGACGACAAAAGTCAATAGTCGGAAAGATATATTTCTTCCGCTGTCATCTTTACCACCACCGTTTCCACAACATGATCAATGCAATGTTTAATGTAATGATTAAAGGTCGGGTAACATCCAAATATAACTTGATTCCTGTTGATTTGCAGGGATTCATAAAACCCATATTTTGTTATTCAAACATCTAAATATATTTCATAGATTTTTAAATATTTTTAAAACAAGTTTCTCAGACCTGCTAAGCTCCACCCTTAAAAAATGTTCCAGATCTCATTCATCTTCTGATATCATCTGTCTTTTTGTTTTGTATCCGAAAATCATCATAAAAAACAATAACACAATATAACCAAATCAAAGACTTATATAATAATATAAGAGCCATAAACCTATGTTCTTCCATGGAAGAATCAATGTGCAGCACGGGCATAATTAAATGTATTGGTAATATTTACGATGGTAATGGTCACCGGCATGGTAATTATAAATGAGTGGGTTTTTTTTTTAAAGATAAGAGTACTCAACAATCATGACACAAGATGGATTTCAAGTTCGCATAACTGGGATCAAAAAGACTTTGCAAAAAACTTATAAATAAAAGGAAGATTATGGAGGGCAACAATTGACGTTTGATTGATGATTTAACAATATGATGAATAAACAACTAGGCACGTCATGGTAACTTCCTCCGTTTAGGATTGCCCTTTCATATAAGGGGAATGGAGTTATTTCTAATCACGTATAGAGTAACTTATAATTGGGAGAATCATTATCAAATCCATATTTTTCTCACGTCTATCTTCAAAATCTTAAAAGAATTGTGTAAATTTTAACACATAAAAGAGGGAAAAGGGGATTATGCATGTTTGTTGTGTAGAAGTTTACCAACACTGGGTACATTTCATCCAACAAACATACATAATTCCATTTTACCCAACTCTTCACTCACTGCTCAAAGAGTGTACACATACATTAAAAAAAAAACCTTCATTATTCCGCTAGCAGAATCACTCCATATCACATATATACTACTGTTTCTGAAATGCAATCGGTGCATGCACATTGTAAGGATACAGCAAAAAACACCTGATAAAACAAATTACATATTTAATAATTTCCCCCTTTCTTTTATTTTAACAGCATGATCATATTAGCATCGAGAAGTTCGGGAAGCAGACTAGCTGGATCTCCTCCATGCGGTCAGACGACTTCTATGTTTCTTGAGACTTATGTCAAATTAATGCCAAAATACAACATTGGTGATCAGTTATTAATGACCTTAATCCTAAACCCAACGAATTTATAACCCTGCCTTTAAAAGATAAAATGGAAATACGTAGATAGCATTTGAATCTCGTTTCAAAGTAAAGTGCCAATATGCCTACATGTAGCCCAATGTAGTTTTGTGTTAATAGCAGGTTAGCCAATTCACAGGCGAATTTGATATAACGCATAGGAAAGATATGAGCCTGCCGCATACTCCTGCGGCAGACTTGCCGCAGATCTGCTGCAGACCTGCCGCAGACAGTCATCTTTTTCACATGCAAATTAGTTTTGCCGCAGACTTGCCGCAGACTTGCCGCATACTCTTTCAGTATGATGAAGAGTCTGCGGCAGGTCTGCCGCAGACTTGCTGCAGACCTGCCGCATACTTTTTCAGTATGATGAAGAGTCTGCTGCAGAACTGCCGCAGACTCTTCATCATGAATATTCATATCTCATATAGACCTGCTGCAGACTTGCCGCATACTCTTTCAGTATGATGAAAAGTCTGCTGCAGACCTGCCGCAGACTCTTCATCATGAATATTCATATCTCATATAGACCTGCTGCAGACCTGCCGCATACTCTTTCATATCCAGTACGTGGCAATAAAGTATGCATGTAGAAGAACCAGTGATAAACTGATTGATACTTCATAATCGGTATTGGCAATATCGATATTACCAATTAGGTAATACCAATATATATCGATATTACCAATTAGGTGTATCCTATTCTCAATTGTATTAACTCCATCACATAGATCATTTGAAGTGTATTCAAGAGTAACATTTAAAGTGACACAGGCTCGTACACATATATACACTAAATATGTATATTGTTTCTTGGTTAGTAATCATATAATCAATATCAATCTATCAATCTATTGCTAAAACGTGAATGTAATTGTAACATGATCAGACAAAATAATCTATTGGTTAATAATGGCAAAAAGGAAAATAGAAATCACAAAAATGATGTGCATTGTCTTAATTTGCTAATATAAACAAATCATGATAAATGTATTTTTCTGTCACACGTGTAAAGTAATAATGAATATGCATGAGATGATTGGTTTCAATTGGTTTCAATTGGCCCTATTAGACTTTAATGGGGTTTCAATTGGACCAATCTGCCCCATTAGACTTTAAAAGGTTTTCAATTGGTTTCAATTGGACCAATTGAAGTCCAACTTCAGGCTAATTGGGGTACTATTAAAGTCTAATGGGGCCAATTGTAATCGTCAAATTTTCAATCAGCTACTTTTCTCTGACACATTATGCACAAAACGGTCTCATTAAATGGAATGACCTAATCATTTCTCGTGTAAGCTACTTTTGTTCATGTCGTGAGAGTGGACATTACGAAAAATAGGAGGGAGAGAGAGACAGAGAGACAGGGAGAGGAGAGAACGACAGGAAGCAGGCATATCATATTAATAGAGAAGAGAGAGAGAGATTTGAGCAAGCGTGTATCGAGGAGAATATGAGAAATATATAGAGAGAGAGACGGTGAGAGAGAGAGAAGGGGAGAGTTTAAGTGAGGGGGAGTGATAGACAAGAAGCAGGGAAATTAATAGAGATGAAAATATATCAAGAGAGAGAGAGAGAGGGGGGGAGATTTGAGCAAGCCTGTGAAGAGGAGGATACGAGAGAGAGAGAGAGAGAGAGAGACACACACACACATATGAGGGAGAGCCATATAATATGTTAAGTTTAATACATTTGTTAATGCTTTTGTTATATTGCTTTCATATTTTCATATAAAAGACCTTCTCTGACAGTAATCTGATTGGCCTTTTAGTTGACTGCTTGTCAAACAAATAAACAAACACAAACAAATCGGGAGGTCATAAATTCTGCATAATCAAACTGATAACAATAAAAACTTACATTTTCTGGAGTTCGCTGGAATTGCAGACACCTTTTCCCTATTTTGTTCGGTCATTTTCGTCTGCTATTGGATCAACATGTTGTTCGATAATTTTGTTGTTGTTGATGGTACAAGGAATTAGAAGTGTGATATTTGTTCTATAATGGCAGAATGAATTATTTTAGTAAGAGCAAGGAGTTAGAGCTGTATAAACCCTGAAGTCACAAGGCTTCGATAACTTGCTTGAAACAACCAATCGCTTCGTATTCTACCAAGGAGTTACGATTCTACAAATCACGATTGAGAAAAGGGATAGTTATAGACCTCACACTGAAGGGAAATCCAACCTTGATATCAAACTACTCTAGAGGAAAGCAAAACAATCCAAGTAGACTAGTGAAAATTTGAATAAAATTGGAGAAAAATGAAACTTTAGATAAGAATTTTTGAAAATTGTAATCACTAGAGGACTTGAACTATTATGCTACCCATAATAAATGTTTAGAATTGTCCCGAGAGGAGAAAAACAGAAATTAATGATATTTGTTTACATGACGAACGAGTCAGTTATCTGCGATTACGTCACAATCCACTGTCCACACTGCCAATTTGAGATTCGCATAGACCTAGTGATCTCATATTTCAAACGTTAATAACTCTCTTATTATTGATCCGATTCATTTCAAACTTTTGCCATTCTATTTCTCTAATAGTTTTCTGCTTCCATACAATTAAACTTGTCACAAGCGTTTGGATTGCCCTTAACTTCCTAAAATGCTTATTTTAAATACGATTTTGATTAAAGGCTAAACCCAGTGTCGGGTTTAATTTTTTTAGGTAGAATACATGCCATTTTGTTGACAGACCAAGAGAATTTAGATTGGTAGTGTTCCCTAAAGAAGATTATATTCGAGTACCAACTTACTGACAATGAATGACTGTTTAGTAAAAGCGAGGATGCAATTATCTACTCGCTTACTCAACATGTAATTTGATATATTATATTGTGCGCTCTCATGCATATTTCCTTTCTAATGCGCACGTCTCCCTTCTTATCTTCTTCTCAACCCCACATGCATCCTTTTGTACTATTTTCTGTACCCCCGATCTCTCACCTTTTTGGGGCATTTTCTGCTCGTTGTATTGTGACCATATTCTCCTATCTTTGTCATGTAAAATACTCTCTTGTCCCATTCTCCTCGTCTCTGCTGGCAACCCTCCTCCCCCTTTTTCTTTCCTATTTCTAGTTCCTTTTGTAATTACGAATTGTTAATTTAATTACTCATTGTTCCCAACTATCATTTCAGGGGTCCTACAAACATTGCTTTTTAGTGAACCCCTCTGTTTCCAATATGTATCCTTTTATCGTCGTAAATGATTATAACTGATTTGTAATGTTTTGTTATTGGAAACTGAAATATAATTCAATTTAAATTTGAATTTGAATTAACAAAAGCATTGCAGCTCTCTAATGAATGCACATGAGTTAAAGTCCATTTTGGGGAGTCATATTAGGGATCACTTCGTTTGGAGTAAAATGAAGGCTGAAAATGGTGGAATCCATTCTCAAAAGGGTAGTTCAAGCCCTACTTCAGAATTAGAGACTTCAGAGTTGCCGGATTTCACGAGATTAATTAGAGTGGATTCAAATTCCGGTACTAGTAGTAAAGTGGAATTCTATTCTTTTTCATAAAGAGAGAATAATACGGTTTTTCAAACTCACTTGGCACTAGTCCTATGTGGGTGCAATCAATAGCATCGACAACGCCGGGAAAATGGCAGTAATTATACAATTCTTGTTGGGTCTCCAGGACTGCCTCTCATGGCAATGGCTATTGAGATGGACTTTACAAGACGGGAGACCATAGCTCAGCAGAGGCCTTCTTTATATCCATGCATCAATTGAAATTTGAAAAGAACATGCCAATCAAGATGAACAAAATATGTTGATAAGAAATTAGAATTTCTATTTCTTTATAAGATTCATCAGCAAATGTATGTCAACAAGAAAAGGACATTTCTGTCCATTTCCTTTTAATTTCTATTAATTAATGAAATTTAATATCATATTAAAAAAAAAAAGTGGTGATGATCCTGTATAAAATTATCGAACCCACAGCCACATGCAGAGGTGTTCGTTATTTTTGCTAACCATCTTACTAGATAGTCCACTATGAGGCAACAGCGTCTCGAAAATCCACTACAAAAGTAGATTCTACATCTAGCAATGATAGTTTTTAAGGTGGTTTGAAGGTGGCTACCCGACAATTATATGCACGTATGGCACTAGTCCGTGAACACCGTGAACATTTACCGAATTTCCCCCGAACAGTACACAAACACTAAAGTAACACAATATCAGCTGGTGTAAATTTCATGAACGCTGATCCATACAAAATAGTGTAAATTGTTATCAAATATAGAAATTCAAATGCAGAACTTATCGTTCACTCTCCGCAGAAAACCGATGATCATGAACATGACGTCACGGGAAGCTAGTCCGCGATTTAAACCACCCCTCTGAGCGGAATAAAGATAAGCCGAAATATTACGTATCTAAACCTAGCTTAACTTTAGTCAACCTTCGAGAATACTGCAAATTTTAATCCATGGTTTAAACTAGGTTTCAGACATCATATCTGGGAGTAAGATAGTCTGTTTGCGTTCTTATATGTATTATGCTTAAAAAGTATGATGAAATGACATTTCAACTTAAATAAAGTGTCATTTTTTCTTCGAAAGTTTTCTGCGGAATTAAAGCTGGAAAGTTGGAGCCATAGCGCGTTATTAAGACTGGTCACTGGTAATCTGGTATATATTAGCAGTAAGAAGGACAAAGATGTAAAGAAAAGTATTATTATTTGCTTACTGTCTTTTGGTTTCGTAAGCACTCGCACGAAATTTAGACCGTGTTGATCGAGTATCTATAAGGTTTGTCCATCATGATGACGGAAGCTTTGAACATGGTAAACCATACAAACGTTGGTAGTCCTGACAATTAATGAGCCTGTAACCTATAAGATAATAATCATTTTCCGAAGCGTGATTTTGAATGTCATTGTCCTGGTTGTCATCAGACACCAAAACGTGTCCAGGAATACATGCGAATCCTGTACCAGAGCAGGCGCGCCGAAGCAGTTTGGGAAATGGGGGGGGGGGGGGGGGGACAAACATTCCAGGGAGCTCACCTTTCAGGGGCAGTGGCGTAGTGAGTAAAAAGATCGAGAGGGAAGAAGAAAATTCTGCATCACCCCACTCTTTCATGTAATACATGCACGCCTCGCGGAACGTTTTTCAAAGTGGAGTATTATTATTAACGATCAGGTGTAGAGCGTAAATTGGCGTAGGGTCCAGGGGCTTTGACCCGGTGGGGTCAGGGGGCGCAGTCCCCGGAGGCTGAGGGGCTTTAGGCATTACATTATGGTCAGATGAGCATCCAGGGGCCGCCTAAGGGCCCTTGGTGGGGTCCTGTGGGCGAAGCCCCCGGAAGCTGAGGGGTTTTAAGCATTTAATTATGGTCAGATGAGCATCCAGGGGCCCGTCTTAGGTCCCTCTGTTCAAGTGCAAGTGTGTATAAACGGGGCAGCAGTTGTTTATTCTAGAGGGAGCTTGTGTAACGTGTAACCGAGAAGTATCGATGTTCTATCATAACTTAATCAAAATGAAAATGTAAGGTCTACTTTAAACAAACAGAACTTTGTTATTCCTGGCTCATTTTTCTTGATTGAGGTATCATATGAAAGAGCAGAAAATGAACTTTCTAGAAATATGAACTTTTCTCTGAAATTCAGATACCGCCCGCCAAATTACTTTTTGGTTTCCTTCCTTCAAATCGCTTTTAATCACTCATGCGTGAAATATGCATCACGTGAGTAGCATCAACTGAAAGAGGAGACTCTAAGATTTCTAAATATGTATCATTCATTAATTATGGTTGTGATTAAGTTATGATAAAACATCGATACTTCTCGGTTTCGTTTTTTCTGGGACGCACTGTATATACTAAATTAGGCAGACTCCTAGACGCTTTATAAGCTTTGTTCGTATCTGGTTTATAACATTATCTTAGACTGTAATAACAAGACTGAGTCTAGATCACTGAACTCTTCGCTACATGGTGTAGAATTCAGTGGTCTAGATGTATCGGAGATGATTAATGGAAAGCGATTGAGCTAAGACCAATATAAGAATGGCGTATGTTTAGAATCAGTTTGGTAAACCATGACAAAACAGGCTGCACAAAATCGTGAACCAGGAAGTAATGTTTGCCGCATTAGAAAACTCGTGATCATATTATCGTTCATATCGTTCATACGTACAACTTGTCAGTATTTGTTTGTCCTGGGGAAATATGACGATGTTGGTATATATGTTACAGTGATCAGAATAACAATCGTGTAATGATCTATTATAATTACATGCAAGGGCGTATCTACGGGCCGGGGATGGGGTGTTTTAGATGTTCAAACACCCCCTCCCCCTTTGCAAAATGGGTTGTTTAAGAATTTTAAAGACACCCTTTAGCTGTGTTTTTAATTTGCTCAAGGGGAGTGTGAATGTTGAGGGAAAAAAGAAGTGTTCACCCCCCCCCTCCGTTTAGCAATTATCAAATTAATGCTCCCCTCCCCACTTATTCACTGGCTGGCTGGTTCCCCCCTTGTGTGTGTGGAGGGGGGGGGGGGCGCAGGGCATATATCTTGTCCAAGGACGCTTGGCAAACGGATATCGAGGTTTTAGTGGGCGATCTCAATCCGGTTGTCTGTCAAAGGTTGATGGAAATTCCCAGTCACTAGAAAAAGACAGAGAGAATGAATACATGTCATGTATGTAATACAACTTATGAACTGTGAAAGAGTATACATGTTCACTGATTTGAATTAACACTTAAACTGATCGATATGTCACGGTAATGACGGAAAAGGAGGTGAGTGACTTAAAATTAGCAATATTTCATTTTACATTGTTGTATATAACTTTATGAAGCTAACGCCCAAACACTTTTGAGACTTTTTTTGTATCTGGTACACAAACTCATAATATTCCTTTGTCTGAGATGTGTGGGTCTCGGTCTAGTTGTCCTTGAGGTAATAAATGAAGAGCGATTGAGCTCAGGCCAAGATAAACCAAGTATAAGTCCTTAATGTTCGTTTGTCCTCTGGAAAACGACGATTTTGGTTTGTTGCAGTGATTTAAATTACAAATTCGTCATGAATTATTATTCTTAGATTTGATGTAGATATAAATGCATATATGGTAAATTTTTCAGATTATTACGTGATTCTTAACATAGCTAGGATATCAGCTAGTGATTCAGCCAAACCAGAGCAATCTATACGGTATAAGTCCTCTATACAAACATGATGATTTTTTTAAATAGTATATGTCAGTGTGCATAAGTTCATGTACATGGTACTGCTTTCGATACCTAATCAGCTTTAAGAATTATTACGAAATGTTGCCTACTAAGTTTTAGGGTTGGTCAAAGCTTAAAATCCACATTAAGAATAAGGTATCTTTATCTGCATCATATCTAAAGGTATATCACGGATCATATTTGTTTCCGTTCAAATTTCACGAATTTGAATACTTTGTGACAAATAAATAGCACATGTGTGATACTCTTGGTAAGTTGGTATAACATTCCAAAGGAAGTTTATTTCCCTGGGCGCATGCGCAGCAATGCAATTGTGACTCGTGGTATGGCATCATCATCAATATATGACACTTGGTTTTAGATTGACGAAGAAATAATGTAATGATTGTGTTACCAATGACAAAGTGCTAAAATGTGAATGGTAAACTAAATTTCTGAGACTTGAATTTAAAACGTTTGTTTTGCTTTACACGTTTTGCCTTTGACCATGGGCTTTATGCAAGTTGTGCAATGTATATGACTTGTATTTGTCAGGTTTTCAAAAAATTGGTACTAGCATGACTAGTTGCGATACATGTAGAGGTGATGTGGTGTATTCCAGTGGATATTTTTCGTGATTATGAAACACGTGGTTCGCGGTTCGAGTCCCCTACTGCACTATTAAATGTCCTTCGGCAAGACAGTATTCTACCTTTGTCACTCTCCACCTATCCCAGGTGTATAGTGAATGGGTACAAATTGAAGAAATTCCGTGAATGCTTATGAACTCCTCATAATAGGAGCTTGCTTATGCCAAGGTCACATATAAACCGGGCCCCGTACGATTTTCCCTACCCGGCGGCTTGCCGTGGATTTAGAGACCGTACGATTTTCATTTCTACGGCATGTGTGGTCACATTTTCTGCGGCGCCCGGGAGGTGCCCTGAGAAAATTGGTCGAGTGAAATGCAAGGCACCCGTAAGGGTGCCGGCAGGGTGCCGGCCGAGTGCCGGCCGGTAACCTTACGGGCTTCGTCCGATGAGCAGGTGTACCGATGGCTCCCGGAAGGTGCCCTGCCGGGGCCCGGCCGGGGTGCTAATTTTTTTACCAAACAGGTTTGGCAATGCTTATATTTCCGGTCATCTGATTGGCTGATATGTTACGTCATTAGCAATGACGTAACCGTTAGGGTGAGTGATAGGGTTATAGAAATCATGCAGAATCACCTTTCATTAACCCATCGTTGGCTCAATCGGTAAGGTCAGCGTAATACAATCTAAGAGTTGTGGGCTCAAGTCTCAGTTTATTCAGTTTTTTTTGCCTTTATAAATAGTGAGGCAAAGCAATACAAAATCAAAGTCTAATTGTTTGTGACCTCTTACATATCAGCCATTGAGAAGAACGGAAATATAAGAAATTGCAAACCTGTTTGGGAATAAAAAAATCGCGGCCGGGGTCCTCAAGGCGCCCGGCCGGTTGCCGTGCAGAGCACTGAACTACAGAGTGAGTCAGAAAAAATGTCCCACTTTTCAAAAGTGGTATTGTTTGAAGTATGAATATTTAATCATGAGTTTCATGATATGTCTTGATAGAGTTATCCTCTCAGTACATTTAGGTACCATTTTCATTTGAATCTCTGCATGCATGACTGAACATCAGACAATCTTTACAAGACTGCCAGATCTCACTTGCGCCAAATTGCTAGGTGAGGAATAAAATAATGTTTTGAACAAAGACAGCCATTTTTTTTCAATTATCCAATTAGCCAGACAGACAAAACACACAAACACACGCGCACGCACATGCACGCACGCACATGCACATGCACACGCACACGCACACAAATCTTATCGTACGAAAAGTTGAGTGGCCGCTGTCCTCTTGGTGCGTATTGGCGGATGTTGTGCTTCATGATGATGATGATGATGATAATGATGATGATGATGACGAAGATTAAGATGATGACAATGATGATGATGATGACATGATGGTGGTAGTGAATGTGTACAAACGGAAAAGATTTTGAGGGTTATGCCACTTAAACATTCAGCAATCTTGATAAAAATCAATGCTTAATCAGAAAAGGGGTAATAATGAAACAATTGTCACCGTGTGTTGTTGTGTGTGCGCGTGTCTGACTGTCTTTGGTCAATGCACTGTTTTATTCCTCACCCAGTAACTTGGCGCAAGTGAGATCTGGCAGTCTTGTAAAGATTGTCTGATATTCAGTGCTGCATGTAGAGATTCAAATGAAAATGGTACCTAAATACTACGAGGATAACTCTATCAAGATATATCATGAAACCCATGATTAAATATTCATACTTCTAACAATAAAAAAATTAAAAAGTGGGACATTTTTTCTGACTCACTCTGTGAGTGAGTCAGAAAAAATGTCCCACTTTTACAAAACTGCCAGATCTCACTTGCGCCAAGTTGCTAGGTGAGGAATAAAATAATGTTTTGAACAAAGACAGCCATTTTGTTTCAATTATCCAATTAGCCAGATAGACAAAAACACACAAACACACGCACACGCATACACAAACACACACACACACACACACACACACACGCACATGCACACGCACATAAATGAGCATTCCATTCCAAACAAGGCCCAGCCAAACTGTTACTTTTTGTCGGAAATTCTTCTTATCGTACGAAAAGTTGAGTGGCCGCTGTCCTCTTGGTGCGTATTGGCGGATGTTATGCTTCATGATAATGATGATGATAATGATGATGATGACAGTGATGATGATGATGACATGATGGTGGTAGTGAATGTGTACAAACGGGAATTTTTGTTAGGGTTATGCCATAAACATTCAGCGATCTTGATAAAAATCAATGCTCAATCAGAAAATATGAAACAATTGTCACCGTGTGTGTTGTGTGTGCATGTGCGTGTGTGTGTCTGGGTGTGTGTGCGTGTGCGCGTGTCTGACTGTCTTTGTTTTATTCCTCACCCAGTAACTTGGCGCAAGTGAGATCTGGCAGTCTTGTGAAGATTGTCTGATATTCAGTGACGCATGCAGAGATTCAAATGAAAATGGTACCTAAATGTACTGGGAGGATAACTCTATCAAGATATATCATGAAACCCATGATTAAATATTCATACTTCAAACAAAACAACTTTTAAAAAGTGGGACATTTTTTCTGACTCATTCTGTACTTCAGTGCACCGCCCGGCACCCGGCTGGGCGCCCTAAGGACCCCGGCCGTGCCCCGGCAGGGCACCTTCCGGGAGCCACCTGCTAATCGGACGGAGCCCGTAAGGTTACCGGCCGGCACTCGGCCGGCACCCTGCCGGCACCCTTACGGGCGCCTTGCATTTCACTCGACCAATTTTCTCCGGGCACCTCCCGGGCGCCGCAGAATATGTGACCATACATGCCGTAGAAATTAAAATCGGACGGTTCCCGTACAGTCTCTAAATCCACGGCAAGCCGCCGGGTAGGGAAAACCGTACGGGGCACGTGTTATATGTGACCTAGGCATTAGCCGGGATAACACTATGATTGCAGGGCCCTAAATGAGAACAATGTCCATACTGTATGTTGAGGATATCCAGACTAACAACGGATTATTATCATTATTATAACTACTTTAATTATAATGTTATTATCATCATTATTATTTTGTAAATTATTATTAAACTGTACATTGACTGAAAAGCGACCAGGAAAACATTGTTTACACATTTTTTATTATTTATTACTACATTCAATTGATGTGAATTGATGAATAACTTCTATTATTTGTTATCAAGATATGACGGAATATCATATTTTGTGCGCGTCATATTCTGAAGGGGAAAGGCGTGAGTAAAATGATAAACACTCTACTCTAAATGAATTAATGCTACACTTATCATTTTCTTTTCCTTTTCATTTATCTCGTGTTCCTGTAGAATTCAAATCATGGCTGATGCATTAAAGAACACCATTGCTCAGAGTCTGGAGTGTCCTGTATGTCTGAATACCTTCACCGATCCCAAAATCTTGTCTTGTTCTCACACCTACTGCAAGGCTTGTCTGGACAACATCGTGAAATGCAATGGTAACGACCAGATACTCCGATGCCCTGTCTGCAGAGCAGAAACCCAGGTCTCAAACCAAGATGTCAGCAAATTACCGACAAATCTAGCTTTGAAGTCTCTCATACAGGACGTGAAGAATCAATATCAGTTTTGCACGAATTGTGAATCCGAGAACAAACTCCAAAATGTTGTCTACTGTCAAGACTGCGGCAAGTATCTATGTATCACTTGCCACATCAAACACTCTCAGCGGCCAGACTGCATCAGTCATAAGGTTTTAGCCATGAGTGAGATCCTATCAGGGAAGGTGTCAGTACATATCGTCGCTGTTTTCACGAAGTGACGGTAGTGAAAAAAAAATTGCATTCACTTTGCATTACGATTTTCCTCACTACCGTCACTTCGTGAAAACAAGGACGATATGTACCGTAAATGTAGAAAGCACCCAAAAGAGGATGAAGAGTGCTTCTGTTCCGACTGCAGGAGATTTGCCTGCTTCAGGTGTGTTGTCATGGAGCATACAAACGAAAGACATCGGGTCATCGACGCAGCTGTTTATAAAAGCAGTCATATGAAGAGTATCGAGGACCTCAAATCTAAGGCGGACAAGAAAAGCTCTTGCTTTCAGAAATACGTTGATTTCATTGATGAGCAGAAGGAGCGTGTGAGCAATGTTCAGAAGCAGTGTACAAATGATATCAACAAAGCATATGAAGAATCAGTCCGGCACTTGACAGAAAAGAAAGAAATCCTCATTGATGAAGTCAAGGATAGGACTGAAGGAGTAGAGAAAGAACTGGACGAAATGAAGAAATCAGCTCAGGTGCACATCACTCACTTGACCACCATAGCTGATGTGGTAACCAACAAGACAAAGATACCGTTAGATAATGGATGCCTTGGCTGCACACGACACTCTATGTCAAGACTTACAAGAGGTTTTAAAACAAGAAATTCCTGACTACAATCAGCCGAGGCAATCGAGCAAGAAAGGAAATAGTGTCATTTTTAACAGAAACGTTGGAATGGAAGAGCTAGATCTTGGTAAGATCGTAAACGCAGTTGAAAAGAACATCGCTTTGCCTACTAAGAATAGCATGAGAGTCATGGTTGGTACACCTGAAGGTAAGATGGCAGTGGGATGTAGTAGTGGTGGCGTGGAGATCTTCTCTGCTGATGGTCAGCTCCAACAGACAGTTCTCAAACATGTTGGGATTCGTAGAGTAGGGTTCCTCTCTGATGATCGGTATGTTGTACTTGCTGGCGCAAACAATATCACACTGTACACACTAGAGCAAACAAAGTTGAATATAATGTTTGAGACTATCGGTCCCGATGATGGTGGTTTAGCTGGCCTCACTGTAGACGGTGATGATCAGATCTATGTTAGCTACAGAAAAGCTCAAAAGATCCAGGTGTTCTCACCAGCAGGTGGGAAGGCGATCAGGGAGATACCATGTGATGGATTTGAACCTGAGCAGATTACTAGCTATAATGATTACCTGATCACCAGATCTCGTTATACAATACGATTGATTGACAAACAAGGTGTTGTAAAATATAAATTAACGGGATTAGATGATTTCCCATTCGCTGCTGTGTCTCAAGGGGGTACAATCCTGATAGCCAAGTTAAAGTACGACATAGGTTTGGTCAGCATCGCTGAGTACACTAACGAGCTGAAGCTTATCAAGAACCTCGTCGTTGATTACAAGATTGAGAAGCCCGAGAGACGGTGGTACTATCTCCAGCAGTACCGATCAGGAGAGATCGCTCTTTGCACTCCTGATAGACTCTATATATTCCACTAAAAATAATGGATGGCTCCTCCATTTCTTGCACTGTATGATATCACTGTCTTCGGACCAGTAGAGGGGATGTGCGCGACCAGACATGTTTTTTTAGATAAAAACAGGCATGTTGAAAATTTAGAATAACATAACATGTCGTTAAAAATTGGACCCATGCCCGCCCCCTTTTTCAAAAGCTTCGAACAGGCTTTGTGTTTCTGTGAGTTCAGTATATATGACATCCAATGGAATCAGTTATAGTTATAGATTGTTTTACAGTCGGAGATAACAATCCTATTAATGGACTCTATATTTACTGACGTTTAATACAATTGATTTTCTTTTCTTCATTTACTTTCCGAATAATCATAATAGATTTTATTTTTAACCCAGACCCATGAGAAGAAATTATTCTTTTTCAAAATAACTTCTTCTTCTTCTTGCAATTTTTCGAATTGCGCAATAAAAAGATAAGAGTTCTAAAGTCGACCTATTGCTCGTATGATATATGTTGTAAAAGTATTATCAAATCGAATATCAAATTAAGTGTTTATGTTTTATTTAGATGGACTGTGATATCTTGTTTTCTGTTTTCGATCTTTACTTTCCGTCTGGCAAAGTACATGAGAGAAATGGCATGGAACTTGTCGGAAGTACCCAAGTAATTTTTTCACTTTTTGGAGATATTTCGTTTTGTCTGTTTGTTTTTCCATTTTTTCAGTTTCTGTCCTTAATATATTGTTGATAATATTTGTGTTCTTCCTATACAAACCCATTAAAACAAAAAGTATCACTAATTGCAATGAAAGCAGAAAAATGAGGGAAACTGGTCTTTATAAGTTTGAGAAAAATCTGAAAAGTTGTGATTTTACAGATACTCTCTGTTCATTTTGTACTTAATAAACATCAACCCGCAATTTTCTTTGTCATACCTGTATGTGGCCGAAATATAAGATTGTTAATATTTTCTTATCGGGTCTCATGTGTGTAAAACAAATATACTATCATCAAAACTTAATTTGAAAAAAAAATTAAGATATTTATTTTAACATTTTACATATAAATGTACAACAAAAATGAAAAGGTGATCTTTAAAATTTAGAGGTGCCGATCTATAGAGGATTTTAAAACTTCTCAATTGCATTAAAGGGGTCGGTTAACAACGTAACCTTGTATGGAAATGTAAAAGTTCACTTGCAAATTTATTTAGACCTAGGTGAAGATTATTTTGTTATTTTGTATACAATGTAATAAATTATGTAGAATTTTCTTTATGATAGAAGAAAATAAAACCTATGAAAAAAGAAAAAAAAACGTTAAATCTGAGATGCACGGCCCTACATGTTATCAGTGTCTGTGATATGGTGTTTTATTGAAGCCCTAAAAAAAATTCGCTTAAAAATGATCATAAAGTGCCTCAAAAAAGTAAAAACCTGTGAGTGACCCGTTTTACTATACTCATTTTCCCGAATAGACTGTAGTGTTATAAAAACCGTTTGGCAAACCAAAATTTGATTTCGATCTTGAATCATAAATATCTTGATTATCAGACTGGAGATCGGCTTGTAAAAGTCATTGGGTTCCTGACAGACCTAAAGGTTTATAATTATAAATTATTAAAGGATCTAAGACAAACTTACCGGACCCCTTTAAATTCTTTTTTGTGAAGATATAGTTTTTGTCTCTTTCACATTATGTATTTCTTTGAACTTGCTCGTGCCATTGCTCATACTTAATTATAACAGTTGCTATAACAATCATGACGATATACATGTACATGTCTTTTATTCTTAACTTTAAGCATCTGAGAATTTGGAGGAAACTGAAATTGCTATACACAAAGAAAATTATGCAGTGCTGATTGTTGTATTTTATCATTGTGTTATTATCTATGTTAGTTACAATTACATCGGTAACTGGCAGTTAATTTTTTTTAATTGTCAATACTCAACTCCTTTACCTCTCTTCCGTCATAAAGGATGGCTCTGCACAGAGAACCTATGTTTCAATGTTGTTTGTTCATTATTTTACCCCCATATGATAGTGAGACCATGATACGCCAGTCACACCGCCGAACCGAATCCATAACAACCTCACAAACCGTTCCAAATCGACCATTTATTTTACATTCTGTGGATTTCTTGTTCGGTTTCCTTTTGGTCTGGGCATCGTTTCACGAGACCGTCAAAAGTACAAGTTCACCGACATCTCCTTGAAACGCGTGTTAATTGTGATGTCCGCGATTTCGGTGAGCTTGTTCATGTGACGGTTTCGTGAGAAGCTGGCCTGGTGTTTTGTTTCGTCTGTGCAAGGAGAAGGAGTTTGTGTGGCGAGGGTAATAACTTCGATTTTTCGTCACGTTTTGCTATTTTATCAACATCAACAGAAGAAGTCTATTAAAGAAAGATATTTCAGAGGGTTTACCAACTCGGCTTCTTACAAGATAATAATAAACCCAGAATTTAATCTAAATAACTATTAAAACAAATATGAAAAGTATATAAAACAAAATAACTTAACCTTTTTTAAATTTCAGTGATCTGTAATTGTATGTCACGCACTGTGATGTGTATTTATATGTGGTAGGAATGTTTTGTTTTATCATGTCATTGTAATATGGTACATACATTTAATTCTAAATTTATCTTATTGAGGTAGGCCACTTAAAATGGTGTGGTAAAAGGTGTTTTACCACACTCTTTAGTGGATTATTGTCAGATGATACAGCACAGATATGCAACTAGGAGAAAAGAAAGTGGCTTACTCTATCACCAAAATGTAAAACAACGCAAGGGCAATTTTGTATTTCGTTTGTAGAAACAAAGCTGTGGAATGATCTCCCAGATGAAATTAGATTAAAAACATCGAGGTTATCCTTTCGGAGACATCTTTCCACCTACCTTCTATGTAAATGACGTGGGCTCAATCCTACCCCCTTTGTTTTTCCTTTTATTTTACTTGTCTTCCTTTTATATATGTATACACTTGCTTATTAACGATTATAGCTGCCTTAAGCATTTACAGGATTTGTGCTTGTACGCACATCTGTATGATTATTTGTATTAATACATCCTTTTCATTTTTATGAACACATTGAAGATTTTATTTGTTCAAAGATTTGTCTTCTTTTATTATAATGCTGTAACACTTAAACTGTTTTCATTTTAGTATGTACAGTGTAAAACATATGTACTGTCATTATTGTGATGTGTTGTTGTTAATAAATTCAAAATTCAAATTCAAAACTTCCTTTCTGGCTGCTATCTATCAATCAACTTTGATATTTTTGTACCAATATATTAACATTTATTCTATTTTGTTTAAGTAACAATGAATAATCCAATGTACATGTCTGTAGCTTGAATATCAACTTCCAGATTCAAGACAAATAGTCACACTGTATTAGAGGGCAAATCTTACCATTGTATTGTCATATATAGTACCTTTTATACAGCTTGGTCAGACGCAAGCTATCATGTAACTTTTGCAGAACGCTTCCAACCTCCTTACACTATATTTATTTTCCCTTTTGTCGTCTATTCTTTTCTGCTGGTCTGATATTATAGTGAATTGTTCTATAGCACGTATCCAACACAAGGCTATACTGATATACGCCTTATTTATTGTGTCAATACTGAACACGCTCTCAAAATTGCTGTTACATTTATGTATATACACCTGTTTTTTGTATTGAATATATATGTTTGTTGATATTACAAATAATGAACAAATGAAAGCAAATAGATGTTATTTTCAACTGGATTCAGTTGTTTTGTAGTTTTGTGTTTATGTTTTTGTATCAAGACATACAAAATAAGATGTGAACAAATAAACAGAATACTAGGCTGTTTGAATATAACACAACTGCCAGAATCAGGTTGAGGTTGTCCGGCGTGCCCGAAAAGGTTATTGGGGGGGGGGGGGGGCTGCATCCCTCAGCCCCCTGTCCTGTATGCCTAGGAAATAGTTGGAAACGTTTGCTTGGATTTTTCTCATGAAAGCAGTTGACGACAACACAAAGCGTTGAGTGCAGGGGTCACGGGCACAGAACTGTAATGCTAAGTTCACACCGACGCCGAATTGATGGCGCATTAAATCGGCGAGCAAAGCGGCGGCAAAGCGTAAAAAAGCTTAATTAAAGCGTAAAGACCGTAATAGAGCGTGAGAAAGCTTTGAGCAATTCGGGACATTCGGCAAGAGCGCCAATTTTTTTTAAACTGTTTAAAAATTTGAGGGGATCTGTCACGAATTGCGTAAAGCGGGGAGAGCGTATTAAAGCTTATCAAAGCGTCACAAAGCTTATCAAAGTTTTGCTCAAAGCGTAGGAAAGCTTAACAGAGTTTACATTTTTGGCGCTCTTGCCGAATGTCCCGAATTGCTCAAAGCTTTCTCACGCTCTAGTACGGTCTTTACGCTTTAATTAAGCTTTGTTACGCTTTGCCGCCGCTTTGCTCGCCGATTTAATTTGCCATCAATTCGGCGTCGGTGTGAACTTAGCATAACATATTTCAGGAGATCGTGAGATTTTTTGAAAAAATGACGCCGAATTGATCGCCGATTTAAAGCGCGACATTCAGCGTCGGTGTGAACTAGGCATAAAATACGTAGAACACTCATTCCAATTCACAATGCATAGATCAACGTGTGGCCGTTGAACGTGCTGGAAGATACGCTCGAGTGCACACACCGCCATTTTGCTTAGTCCTCGATCTTTTCAGCAAATTTCAAGAATTCCAGGCTGGCCTGTCGTTAAGAAGAGATGAGAGATGAGAGAGATGAGAGGATTACAAGAATGGAAAAGAAAATTGAGCAAATGAGAGAGCAACAAGATGAAGCAGAACAATATTCGAGGAGGAATTGCCTTGTTTTTCATGGTCTGAAAGAGAATGAAGATGAAAATACAAATGAAATTGTGAAAGGAGTCTGTGAGAAAAGTCTTAGCATAAATCTACAAAATGGCGACATCGACAGGATGCATCGACTCGGCGCGAAAACGGGCAGGTCACGTGGTATAATCATACGGTTCACCAACTATGACGCCAGAAACCGTGTGTATCAATCCCGGAAACTACTGAGAGATCTACCAGGAATTCCCATCTTCATTCAGGAGAGTTTGACCCGGTCAAGATCTGAACTTTTCAAGGAAATCAAGTCAAATCACAAAAGCAAATTCAAAAGCATCTGGACCCAAGATGGACGCATACGTGTACTAACCAACGGAGGTCATCGCCTTACTTTGACAAAGAAGTCTCATATCGTCAAACTTCAGTCTGCGGATTAACGTTACAATTGGTACAAATAAAGCCATGAAGATTCCGTGACGCAGCCCCTGGATGAGACGTGAACACAAATTGGTTGCCTTTATTCATGTTCATGTTACTGTAATTGTCTGTTTTCTGCCTTTGGGGCTTTCGAGAATGAAATCACTGATCACTTAATGTGGAATTCAGTGGTTACAGCTCATTGACTTGACGGATTAACGTTACAATTAGTGCTTGCAAGATTCCTTGACTTAGTGCCTGAGTATAGACGTGAACACTAATTGGTTGCTCTCTATTCATTATGTACATGGTTATGTTGCTTTAATTGTACCTTTTCTGCTTTTTTAAGCTTTTCAGCTCATTGACTTATTTTTTAACCCTTGGGTCGTTGCAAGTGAAGTCAAGTGAACTTTGAAAGTATCTAACACTGTATATCCATTGTTTTTGTATTGAATGGCCGTGTCAATCGACTGTGACCCATTAACGCTTTCAAGTTGAGTAAGCAATTTACATAGAATATCAACTCCGCTGTATTTACTACATTTCTGATCCTTTCGATTTATTTTCAAAACAAGCTTCTTATTGACGTATGTTACATGATTTAGTTTTATCGAGTAGTATTCTATTATATATGCATGTGTTGATGCATTCTTGTATTCAATCTTATATTTATTCTTGCATTTACTGTTTAAATTGTATTTAATTTTGTTGTTGTTTTGTTTTAGTTATTATCAAGTAGTTTTGAATTAGTTTTATAGGTTAATGGTAAAGCTGTTCCCTTGTGTTAGTTGTTTCAAAACTGTAAACAATAACCAAAGGGCATTACAATGTACAAATTACAATAAATGGGTCCACATACGTTGTACTAATATCGGTATTAAATCATATGATGATCCAACCCAACATTTCTTTAATTGGCAATGTTCGAAATGTCTTTTTAGATACTTACCCTTTCCTGTTCTTAAATATGATTTTATAATTGATGATCAAGGTGATACGAATAACTGTAATCCAAAACCGACTAATTAATTATCGAAGATTATCTGGTATTAATATAGAATCCTATTTAGAAGATTTAGGTAATCAGCCATGGCATGAAATCCTTGATTGTACCTGTGTCAGTGAAGCAGTCAATAAATGGGAAAGTTTTCTTATGAATGTTGTTAATCTCCATATGCCTATCAGAAGCAAGAAAATTAGGAATAAGAAGTCCCCATGGACAAATTCGGATACTTTCAAATTGATCCGAGAAAGAGATAAATTAAAACAAAAAGCTTGGAAAAATAAAGATGAGAAAAAGATGAAAGAATACAGAAAATTAAGAAACAAAGTTACTTTTGAAATTAGGAAAAGAAAGAAGGAATATTACTCTGAACAATTATTACAATTCAAAGTAAATGCTGGTAGCACCTGGAAGGTGTTAAAATCATTATTACCTTGTAAAAATAGTAACACAAATATATTTCAAACCGATAAAGAAAAATTGTTTGAAAAAAGTGAACATTTAAATGAATACTTTGCCAACGTTGGTAAACTTTTAGCATCTACAATTCCAATCACACATAGATCTGTTCTTGATCAAGAGTGTCATAATGTATTTGATTTTAATTTTGGAGTAATATCAGAAGAAAATGTTTTGAAAGAAATTAAACTATTGAAAAATAAATCTTCATGTGGAATTGACGGAATCTCTGCACAGCTATTAAAGTCGCGGCTCCTGTTATAATTCCATCTCTAACATATTTTTTTAATAAATCACTACTAGATTGTGTTTATCCTAACCAATTTAAAACTGCTAAAGTGATACCATTATTTAAATCAGGAAACAAAGATGATCCTTCGAATTTTAGACCCATATCCATTTTGCCATCCGTCTCAAAAATTCTGGAAAGACTAGTATGCAATCAATTGAAATCGTATATGAAAGAAAACAATGTACTCTGCGCCGAGCAATCGGGTTTCAGGCAAAAGCATTCGACTGTAACATCTTTATTGAAAGTCACTGATGATTGGTTGCAAGCATTGGATGGAGGCCTTTATACTGGTGCTGTGTTTATCGATCTGAAAAAGGCGTTTGACACTGTGGACGTACAAATACTTGTTAAAAAACTTTTCAGCATTGGTGTTTCGAGGGACACATTACCTTGGTTCGAAAGTTACTTGTATAGCCGTAAGATGTGTACCTGTATTGATTCTGCTACATCAAATATTTTAGATATAGATTATGGAATTCCTCAAGGTTCCATACTTGGCCCTATTTTATTTACTATTTATATAAATGATCTGGTAAAACAAGTTCACAATTGTAAATTGCATCTATATGCAGATGATACTGTGCTTTATTTTTCTCATAAAAAATTTCGATTTACGTAAAATACATAGCTGGCTTTGCTGTAATAAACTCAGTCTTAACGTTGACAAAACCATTTGTATGTTATTTGGTACAATGCTATCGAAATGTAATATCTTAAATGTAAATATATGTGGTAAACGTATTGTTCAAAGTAAAACTGTGAAATATCTTGGAATGCATCTTGATACCAAGTTAAAATGGGATATTCATATTGACGAAATGTGTAGAAAAATAAGTAAAGTTGTAAGTTTTTTAGCTCGTCTTCGACATTTTATTTCGGAATCCTATCTGAAGATGGTATATATTTCAATTATTCTTCCACTTTTCGATTATGCAGATATTGTTTATGATTCGGCGAGCAAGAAACACACTGACCGCCTCCAAAAATTACAAAACAGAGGCGGTCGTATCATTTTGAAAATTAATCCTTATAACCATGTTTCAAATAACGATATTCATGTTAAATTAGGGTGGAAATCTCTCCATTCAAGACGTAAATTGCATTTAAATATAATGGTCTATAAATCCCTGAACAATTTGGCTCCTCCTTATTTAGAAGAGTCTTTCAAATACTGTAACTATCCATATTCTCTACGATCACAAGGAAACATTAAACTCCCCAAACCAAAGAGTGAATGCTGCCGTAAAATGTTTGTGTATAAAGGATCACGTGAGTACAATGCCCTACCGTTAAGTATTAAGCTATCCAATAATTTAAAAACTTTTTGCAAATATCTAAATTTAAGAAATCAGTTTTGCTTTGACCTGTAATGGAACATGCTTGGGATGGGGGGGGGGGGGGGTTATGCTTCTCTGATATGTTTTAGGTTTTATATGTATTTAAGTTATATTATTTTATGTTGTATTGTTGTATAATAACTGTTTATATCTTAATTCCTGGACCCCAAGGAAGAACAGCTTTGTTATATTAACAAAGCTGAATGGGATATCCAGCCATTCACTATATTATTGACTTTTACTATGTTCATGCATTTTCTTTGTATTGTTTTTAATATTGTGATGGAAAATAAATACCAATACCAATACCAAAAGAAAAAAACGGCGAACACAACAAGAGGACTAACGAAGATGGCGGATATCACGCGATCACGTACGAGCGCTGGCCATATTTTTCGAACCACTATGACTATGAGCCTTCTACGTATATTTACAGTTCTGTGATCACGGGCCACTGGCTTCATCGGCAGGTAGTTCCATTATTTGAATGAGTAAATTCCGACAAAAATATACGACCAATCAAAACAAGTTTAATACCAGAATAAAGCTGACGATTAGTATATTCATTAGCCGCTCACCCGAAGCCGCCTGACCACAATAAAACGAGTGAGGACTTGCGAGAGTGGCCGAAGTGCAGTTGAAACTCGCTATTTTGCTCATCTCCAATGTAAAAAGAGACGACATTGTGCTGGATTACTATTTTGTCCGACAAAAATACAGAGAAAGTGCCTATCATTTGTTTATATTATACTTTTTGAAAGGTTACCCAAGTGACTCCCGGGTACCCCAATGCTGGAAAGAAACTCACTTTTTTGAAAACTTCAACTTTTTCATGCAAAAATGCTTATTAATTTTTTCTATGCACGCAAGTCAGATTGAGCAGATGATACAACGTTTCCTTATATCGTCCCTGAACAACCCGAAACAGTAATGAATCGTCTTAGCTCTCTAAACTAGATGATTGTTAGTGCAGTAAAGGAAAAGGATTAAGATTGAATATCTTCTTTACTTTTCTCCTGTGTATAGCATGTTTAGCGCCATCTCCAACATTCCAATTGTAATCTTATAGGAGGATCGTTCCACGAGACTTTGCATGGTCTGATATCAGTCTGATGCCAGTCTTATGCTATGGTCACATTACCCACAAGTAGCCTGCTCGGCGGTCGAGCGGCGAGTTTTTAACCAATTCGGCCCGGCGGCTGCCCGGCCACCGAGCGTCGGCCGCCCAGGCACCGCTCGTTTTTAGGGCATCGCTCGGTCGCCGCTGAAGTTTTAGCGCGGAATTAAAATTTGGGCGGCGCCTGCTCACTTTTCACTCGCCGCCCAAAATACGAACGGTGCCTGGGCGGTCGCCGCCCGGGCACCGACCTAATCGCTGGGCGATGCCTAAATTCCAGCAGCGACCGAGCAGACTACTGATCGGTCGGTCGCTGCTCTGATTTGTGACCATAGCTTAATTGGTGGAACTATAGGGTACCAAAGCACTTCCAAAAATGACGACATGTTTGGATGGCCAGACAGCTTTTGAAAGGTTTTGAAATAAGATAAGGTAAATCATCACTGTACCTTTGTAGAATTATGTTCTGCCATAGTTCCTAATGATTTCTACTACAAACGACTAACGCGAGAATATACTAGTAACAGGATCACAAAATCCTATAAATGGCAAGTACTAGAGCTTGTAACATAGTTGACAATATTATTAACAATAGGTTCCTTTATATAGCGCAGCTATTATATTAATATACTTTTCTGCGCTTAATACAATGGATTATATTATTACCCCGGCTAGAACCTGAGCCGCAATAATAAGTCGCTAAAACATTCAATTAATTTCTTCCTACGGGGTACCCAATTTACTTTACCTTGGCGGTGGTTAAATGGTTAAATGGCTTGCCAAAGGACATAAGTGCCGCGGTGGGACTCGAACCGCGAACCATGTGATCCAAAATCCGGTGACGTATCCACTAGACCACGACACCTCAATGCCAACATTGGCAGCAGTCTAGAAACACGAAACTTTAGGTTTGTTACAGGTTTGCTCAGTAATATTCTAAATGGTGTTGAGTTGGTAGTTATTAAACACAAAGCAAGATAGAGGTATATATGCGAATTCTCTGCCACATTCTTGCTGTAGCGGAAATGGCTTTCGGAATCACCTGGCATATTTCATGGTTTTCACTTCACCGCAGTAAAGAGTCTTGTACCGCAGAGGTATAGTACTTACTTTCGCATAATTCGTGTCCTTTATAATATCTTACTGTTTTGTGATGTAACGATCTATAATACATTCTCTATGGATTTATACCTGACACGTGCAAGCGATTCAAGCGAAATTTGTAGGTAACTTTGGTTCGATTAACGACTGACTCTTTTCTAAGGTGATAAATTAGTGGAATTGACACACCGAAGAACAACATTCGAACTGATCAGGTTGTTTCATCTCACAATTGGAGAATTATTAAATGAATGGAAGAATAGATAGATGACTAAAAGAATAAGTAAATGAATTAAGAAAGAAAACAATAAATAAATAAATAAAATGTTTTTTTTTTAAAGTCATTTTTAGTACACTGGCTGTTCCTTACCCTCTGCTGGGCAATAAACTAAGTACAAACATGAACAAAAATGACAAACCTGTCGCCGAAATTGTATTGGCAAAGTCGAGTATACATGGTTGTATTAGGGCATAGCTTTCGAGTTATTACCATCGTTCAACAAAGATACATCCACACAATAATTCGATGCAATCACAATGGGGAAAATGGGCCCATTAGATTTCCCTACACACAGAGAAAAGTAGGTGTAAATTCACTCCCTATAGGGAGTAACTGCTTGTCACATAAGTGACACCCCTCAGGGAGTAAATTTACTCCCCAATGTAGGGAGTACATTTTTTTTTTCATAAGAAGGTTTAAATTTGCACCCCAAGGTTATGATTGTACTCCCTTGAAGGAGTGAAATTTGCACCCAATGGTGCTCATTTAACACCTTTCGGTTCCATTTTCATTATAAAATGGGTTCAAATTGACACCCGTGGGGTTAATAATAATAATAATAATAGCTCGTTCTTATATAGCGCTTTTCAGGACCGGAGGCCCTCTCAAAGCGCTTTACAGATAAGTATATTATTACCCCGGTCATTGGATTCAGGCTTACCCGCACACAATGTATGCACATTCTCCACTCCCTGGGGAGCATTCCAGCCAGGCGTCATTTTTACAAGCGCACACTTGCTAATCTAACCACATTAGCTTTCGCATCCTACCGGGTACCCATTTAACACCTGGGTGGAGAGTGGCAAATGTAGATCAATGTGTTGAATGTTATACCCTTGATGATCGATTCCACACCCTGTGGGGAGTAAATCTACACCCTTTTTATGCATAGCATCAACCAATTGATCATCCCTCGAGCAATCAATCATCCATGCTTCGTAATCACCTAACAGTCACTGCTTCTCACCCTTTTGTCTAAGTTTCACTGCACTGCTCTAAAGAAATCAGACCAGAATGTCGAGTTATACAGTGCGTCCCAGAAAAAACGAAACCGAGAACTATCGATGTTTTATCATAACTTAGTCACATTTATAATTAATAAAGGACACATATTTAGAAAGCTTAGATCCTTTTCTTTCAGTTGATGCAACTCATATGATGCATATTTCATGCATGAGTGATTTAGATGAATATGAAGAGAGGGAACCAAAAAGTCATTTGGCGGGCGGTATCTGAATTTCAAGGAGAAAATCACATTTGTAAAAAGTTGAGTTTCTGCCCTTTCATATGACACCTCAATCGTGAAAAATGAGCAAGGAATGACAAAGTTCTGTTTGTTTAAAGTAGTGCTTGCATTTCCATAATTTTATCAAACGAATTCGTTTTCACTGGCTCCCTGCCGTAGCAACAAGCAGAATTGACAACAGACTTAACTCCGTTTCGTTGACAATCAGCAATGCATGAAGTCTTTCGTCTACGGCTGATTGTCAACGAATCGGAGTTAAGTCTTTTGTTAATTCCGTTTGCTGCTACAGCAGACAGCGAAAACGAATTCATTTATTAAAATTATGGAAATGCAAGCACTACTTTTTTTTTTTATTCCTAGCTCATTTTTCCTGACAGAGGTGTCATATGAAAGGGCAGAAACTCAACTTTTTAGAAATGTGATTTTTTTTTTTCCTTGAAATTCAGATACCGCCCGCCAAATGAATTTTTGTTTCCCACTCTTCAAATTCATTTTAATCACTCATGCGTTACATATGGATTATACGAGTTGCATCGAATGGAAGAGGAGGATCTAAGCTTTCCAAATATGTGTCACTTATCAATTATAATTGTGATTAAGTTAAGATAAAACATCTATAATTCTCGGTTTCGTTTTTTCTGGGACGCACTGTATATCGAAAGGCTTTAATGTTTACCTAAACAACAATTAGTGTGAACTCAACACAAGTGCAGACTGTAAGAACTTATGGCTGGACGTATCGGTTCAAATGTAATGGAATTACCTAAATACACAATCCTGCCTTACCGAATATCTTCCCTTTAGTTACACGTATAAGAAGACAATTATGTACTAGTTAGTAAAACAACACTTCTGCTAATTTCATTAAAATATCAAATATAACCTTCGGTACAACCCCTTATTCTTGATCGGATAACTTTCACACAAATAATATGCCCAAATGAAACATGATAATTCCCCTAACATGACTAAAATATGTGAATTATGCTAAGTTTTCTTCATTTTGCAGTACCTATATTGACACGATGTGCCATTGCTGTAGCGCATGCGCATATGCACTGACCAATCAGAGGTCGTCTGACTAAAGAAGGGTGTAAAATTACATCCCTCAAATATACACCCTTGCGTATTTCCGTGTTTTACTCCCTAAAAGGTGTAATAGGGGGCGCCCTATTTTTTCCAATTTCGTTTTACTCCCCAAGAACGCCTTTTATTTCTCTGTGTGTACGTACGTTGATGACACAATCTTGTTATCTTGCCTGACAACCTTTTACCTCGTAAGGGGGCAAAACCCCATTTTTTTTAAAGACATGACTTGTGATGTAAAAGGTCGTTCGGTACTATATATATTCAGGGGAACTCCCTGTATATATTCTAGGTGAACTACCTCTAACAGAACCTCATTTTGCCGTTTGCGAGAAATCAAATAAAAGAGAATTACATTTTATAGAAGATGATATGCTATTAAAAAAATATAGGGGATATTAAAATGTGCATAACAATTTTGAGTCAAACATGTTAATACTAACAATTAAAAAAAATAAAAAAAAAACGCCAATATACCTATTTCTCCATTTCTGGCAAATTACGACCACTGACTTCGACTTATTTTGGTTGCTAAAGGCTGCATCTTTATACCAACCGTAACATAGTGAGATGTGAAATAAAAATCTATCACGAGTAGATGATATTATTAAGCAGATGACTATTTGGTAGGAAGTGTGATTTCGAATGATATAGTTTCATCATATTTCAAAGCTATATCTCCCTTTAATAGCAACCGATATCTAATTTGTTCTCATAAATGAAATTAGGCTATCGGTCAAATAATACATGAATATAGACCTGATTGCAATTGGCAGACATGATTTGCAGTCTGAAACATGTAAATAGTGCACGGTGTTCTTCAGAACTCTCCCCTGCCCCCTCTCCCTTTAAACAAAACAGGGAATCGAGACACAAAATTATTGAAGTTTTAAATTACTGCAATTCCTAAAAATAGTATAGTAGGCTAATGGTCACGTCATGTTTGCTTTCCGGTTACATATTTTGGCATAATAACTTCATCAATCTTTCAGTCACGTTTCTGCCATCTCGTTATATCTCGTTACTTCTGCTCCTATCTATTGATCATCATCTCATTGGCACGCAATCGTTGGAATAAAACGCACGTAATCACAGAGACGAAACACTTTCTGTGGAAAATGAATGAACTGTTCATACATTTTCTCGTATCTACCTCAATCTACAGTCTGTCGTACTTAGTCTGATGAAGATGAATATTAAGAGCGGTACAATTCGCAATTAAAAACCGTCCTTCCGTACTCTCCTAACCTTTTGATATAATAGTCTGAACTCTGAGTATCTACAGGGTTTGTTCTTCAAAATGGCGACTACAGAAGCTTTGAGCATGATTAACGATACCAACGTTGCGGCAGGTAGTGGTGGCCTGTTTAGTGAAACAGTAAGAATTTTGACAACTTTTCTCTGCGTGATTTTAAATACGATGGTCTTAGTCGTTATCAAACACCAAAACGATCTCCAAGAATACATGCGAATTCTTTATCAGGTCCTTGCAGTAGCGGATATGCTGTTAGGAATCAGTTGGAGCATTTGGGTCATTCTATGGTTTTCACCAGACAAAACTAAGGAGTTTTGCACCATTATAAGTATGGTGTTTGCTTTCACGTATAGCGTGTCTTACACATCTGTAATGGCTTGCCTCTGTGGGGTAAGTTTTAATCTTTATCTCCTCGTTACGAGACCACTACGGTATTATACGATTGTGACACGAACAAGATTTTACTTTACTCTTGCGATGGTCTTTTTAGTGATTGTCCTTGGCTGTGGGATATATCTACCAATTCCACAGTCACCCTTCATAATACTCTTGACGGAACGTTGCCTGGCCCAAGATACAAGTTCAAACACGAAATGGACGACTATAGTTCACACTGGCTTTTAAAAAGTTCCTGTTTGTGCAACACTGGTCATTACATCAATGTTGAATTTCCGCTTGCTACTCATTGCACGTCACTTGAGAAATTCGGTCGGACACTTTGACAACTTTCACAGTACTGTCCCTGTTAATGAAGAAGTAATGACGACGAACTCTCCTTTTACAGAGCGTGGTCGTGGTAAGGCGCAAGTAAATTCACAAAATGATGTACCTGATCACGACATGAACCGTAATCGACCAAGCAGAAGAGGAATGAAAGGGTTCGCCACAATTGTCTTTATAACAGTCAGTTTCTGTGTTGTGTGGACACCTACTGTGATTCTCTTTTTATCACCGGTACATCCTGAGGTACAAAATATCTTGGATATTTTGTCAGGATGCTATACGTGGTTAGAGCCCATTATTTACTTGCTGACGAGCTCCGAAGCGAGGGGACTGTGCTTGGTAACTTTCCGCTACGTTGTTTCAAAACTAACCGACTTCACAAGCACCAATTGAAGACATTAAGGAAGGTGAACGCACACGATAGACCGAGTTCAGATACAGTCTTAAAGGGAGTGTAGCTTGTCAAATACTGGTTCACGCCATCTATGTCTTCTTTTAGACATCTGCACGTAAAAGAAAGGACTTGATTGACGGGAATCAGCGACTTAATCTCTACATGCTCAGCGTTCGCGAAACAGATCGAAGTCCTCCTCACGCTTAAGTTTCGCATATGTTGCACGCACGTGATTTTTGCGGTCTCGCCGTCCGAATCGCCCAGAGTCAGGCCAGGGGAAAGACACGTAGTGTCGTCAGACTACACTCCATTAAAAAAAAAACCCAGACGATTCCTGTTGACGCATATATAAAGAGGCCAAGTGCAGTGTTTCTCATTTGACAACAAAAAAACCTGCATTTGACGGAACACTTGTCTCAAGTAGCAAGTGTATCATTGAAAAGGAAGTAAAGAAATTGTTGGAAGTGTTCATTCACTCTCACTTTTTTTAATGTACATGTAAATACAGTCTTACATAACCCTTCGCAGATCCCACCATGCAGTAGCTGACGCCGCTCTAAGACCATCTAATAATAAAAACCATTCTGTAGCTTGACCGAGTCAGACGTGCCGTTTTTATCTTTCAACATCTCATGTCGAAATATCACAGAAACTGCGTTACAGAAATTGTTGTAAAGGTACAATACGATGGAATAGTTTTAGTGAATGAAATGTGAAGCACTCGAAAGAGAATCATTTATAATTGACCGATAATTGTAATCATGGCCCGCTTCTTTGGATGCATATGCGCTGTTCTTCTTATTTGTGTTCTCTGTCTCTATCTCTTTCTTTTCAAAATGAGTTTTCGAGAGCAAGTTTTGACTTCCTTTGATAAGTAACAGGGCTCTAAATTATTTGTTTGTATAGTCTGTTTCATATAAGATAACATTGCATACAATTCATAATGTATCTTAATGAAACAGAAATAAATAAATCAAATCAAATTAAATCAAATCAAGTTGATAATAACAATAATGAATTTGTTCCAAACATGCTAAAAAATGAGGCAGTCTGATTGAAAATGTAAAAAATACAGGCCAGCTCTCAAAACCTTGTCGAAAAAAGAATTCGAATGAAGCGGTTGCCATTCGATCGATGTAGTTGTTGATAAATTAATGAATTTGTCACACACGCGCTAAAACCTAACAGGAAGTTTTGTTAAAAATGTAAAGAATACAGGCCATCTCTAAAAGCTTTGTCGAACAACTAAAACTGTCCGGTATGACAGCGGTCGCCGCGTGTTTGTTGATGGTTCATTCATTAAGCAGAAAAGTCAATCAAGCTGTCAATTACTCACTTAATATCATCTTCAATGTCATGATCTATATTGATAGTTCGAATCCATTTGCTTCCATGGTTACTAATACTAATACTCCTAGCGATGGTACGATAACCCAAATTATGAAATTTACCTCAGACGCTTGCTAAAGATTTTCATTTTCATTTGCCGTTTCAGGATAGGTTGTATTGTCTGTTTCATGCATCTTTCAGAATGTTAAGAGACCGCCTTGATCGGTCTTGATAAGAAAAAACACCAATAGCCAGGAAAGAGTGTACCCTTATTTAATACTTCTAATCTTCTGACGATTGCATGCAACAAACACGAATATCTAACTGAAATATATAGAGAATTCATCTTGTAAAATGGCTCCTACAGAAGTATTAATTACGGTAAATAGTACAGTCGGCATTAGCACATTACAACAGAAAGCTGTTAAAATTGTCTCGGTTTTTCTGTGCTTGATTCTAAATGTGATCGTCTTGGTTGTTATTAAACATCAGACCGAGATTCAAGAATACATGAGAATTCTTTATCAGATTTTTACTGTAGCAGACATGGTTTTAGGAATTAATTGGAACGTCTGGCTCCTTCTCTGGTTTTCAATTGACAACTCGAAGGCCACTTGCTACATTCTAAGCATGGCTTTTTCCTATTTGTTCCACGTTATTTATGTTTCCGTAATGGCATGTCTCTGCGGAATCAGTTTGAACTTATACCTCCTCGTCTCAAGACCACTACGATACTACACGATTGTGACCAGAACAAGATTTTACTACGCAATTTTATCCGTCTTTTTGTTGATTATGCTAATCTGTGGAATATATCTCCCAATTCCATCTTCACCGTTCATGAAACTCTTGACAGAACGTTGTTTAGCCCAAGATCTCAGTGCAAAGGCTACATGGTTGTCAACTGTGCACACGATTTTTCAAATAATTCCTATTTGTGCAACAATTGTCATCACATCGATACTGAATATCCGATTACTATACTCATTGCTCGTCAATTAAGAAATTCAGTCGGACCTTTTAGACAACCCATTCCTATTATCCGAATCAATCGTGCAGAAATTGATCCGCGCGATTCTACAAATCATGATCATAGGAAATTGCCAGGAAATCTGCAAATCGATATAGTACTTGATCTTGTTATGACCCATGATCGGCCACGTAGGAGAGGAATTAAAGGATTTGCCACAATTCTACTAACGACGGCCACTTTCTGTATGGTCTGGACACCCTTTATAATTAACTTTGTGACACCGTTGCCTCTGGCTTTGGCGAATGTCTTTGACACGATGTCAGGGAGCTTTTCATGGGTACAGCCTATCATTTACCTCCTAACGAACTCTGAGGCAAGAAGAATGTGTTTAGTGTCTTTTAAGAAGTGTCTGAGAAATTGATTAGATTACATTTAGAGATCGATAGGTTTATTACAAACTGAATCTTTACAAGTTTTCAAGAAGATTCTAAAGGGTCAATCACCATCGCCGACTATGAAATAGTTAAACAATTATGCTTTATCTAAACTTTACTGGGAACAAACAGCTGCCATCAAAATTAACAATGAATTTACAGGTTACACAAAAATCAAAAGAGGAGTACGTCAGTGATGCGTAATGTCCCCATCTCTGTTCAACTTGTGCAAAGAGTTGGTATTCAGGAAAATTTCAGATATGAAAGGTGTTAGTATTGGGGGTGTAAATATTAATAATTTACGTTATGCTGATGACACTGTACTTTGCGCAGAGAATGAAGCAGATTTACAACATGTATTGGATATTGTAAAAAGTCAAAAGTGAAGAGTTTGGTCTAAGCATGAATGTCAAGAAAATTAAGTCAATGATTTTTAGTAGAACAGAGAATAAGCCTAGAATATGTTCGAAACTCGATGGACATATCATTGAGCAGGTCAGTAATTACATCTACTTAGGACAAAATATCACAAATGATGCCAGATGCGAAGCAGAAATAAAAAGAAGAATAGAAATTGCTCGGAATACATTTCTGGCAATGAAAGGATTATTCACAAATAGAAAGGTGAAATTTTCGCTTAGGTTGAGACTAGTAAGCTGTTATGTTTGGTCTGTCCTATTGTATGGAGCAGAAACATGGACAATAAGCAAGGCCATGGAAAATAGAATAAAATCTTTTGAAATGTGCATTTCCAGAAGAATGATGAAAATATCCTGGAAACGAATGAAAACCAACAAAGAGATATTGCACATGGCAGGGCGTAAACAAATTGTACTAGTAGGATTAGTTAAGGAGGGAAAAATCAAATACTTTGGTCATGTTAAAGGCACCAAAGACTCTTAAAGGATGTATTGGAAGGAAGAGTGGAAAGAAGTAGACCGAGAGGGAGACCCAGAATCAACTGGGAAGAGAATGTCAAGAACTGGAGTGGACTAAAACTGCAAGAATGCACCATAATGGCAGAAGATAGAGTGAAATGGAGAGATGTTGCAATCAACCTCTGAACCGGAAGAAGATACTTAAATAGATAGATAGTTGTTGGACAGAATTCTTTAAAATCTCTGATAGCATAGAGAAATCCGTGTCCGATACCATTTATGTCTGTCCGAGAATGTGAAGAGGATCACTTCAGAAATTCGGTCCGACACTTTGAACACTTTCGCTGTACTGTCTCTGTTAATGATGAAGTTATGACAAAGAAATCATCTTTTACAGAGCGTGGTCGTGGTAAAGCGCTAGTAAAGACACAAATTGATGTCGTACCTGATCACGACATGAACCGTAATCGACCAAGCAGAAGAGGAATCATCATCATGATACGAGGAGAGGTAGATCCTGTACTCCTCGGTCACTTCTTCAGGGTTGGTTATGTTCTAGAGTTTTACTTATTGCACATGCGCAGATTTGGGACGGTTTTGATCATATCAAATTAACTTAAATCGAATCGCTCAGACCACCAGTGCTTATCCAGTCTCATCTTGAAGATATCGATGGAGTTCGAGTCAATTATTTCTTGAGGGAGACTATTCCAGTCGGACACCACTCTGTTGCTGAAAAAGCATTTCCTTATGTTTAGACGAGACCTTTCCTTGAAAATCTTTTATAGAGAGTGTCCTCGAGTTCGAGTATTGAGAGATAAGGTGAAGAAGTGACTTGGGTCCAGTCTTACTAAGCCCTTTAGTATTTTGAAGACTGTAATGGCATCGCCTCTCCTTCTCCTATAGTGCAAGGAGTGTATGTCGAAAATCTTTAGCCTGTCTGTGTAGGGAAGTTCTCTTGTCTCTGGCGTCATCTTTGTCGCTCTCCTCCGAATCCTTTCAACTTTGTAGCCATCTTCCTTCCAGCGTGAGTGCCATAGGATGTTACCATATTCCAAGTGTGGTCTTACTAATGTCTTGAATAGGAGGGGTAGAGTCTTAGTGTCCAGCCTGGTGAAGGTGCGTCATATTATTCCGAGAAGTTGGTATGCTTTGTTTACTGCCATAGATTCATGTTCATGGAACTTAAGATCGACATCTACTTGTACACCCAGGTCTTTTTCAAGAGTGGATATCTTGACTTCTTCTCCTTTCATGTGGTAATTGTCCTTTCTGTTGTTTCTATCCAGGTGAATAACTGCACACTTGCTTTGGTTGAAGGGTAGTTGCCACATCTCAGCCCATAATGTGAGATTTGTCAGGTCCGTCTGAAGTGGTGAAGAGTCTGTGAAGTGGTGAAGAGTCTACCTGAGAAGTCAGAGAAGTCTCTGTATAATTTGGTGTCATCAGCAAAGAGTAGAATCTTGGAAGTAACTTCCTTAGGCAAGTCATTTATGAAGATGACAAATAGAAGAGGCCCAAGAAAGCTCCCTTGTGGAATTCCGCTCTTCACCGCAGTCCATGTTGATGTCACTCCATTCATAGCTACTCTCTGCTTTCTACCTTTGAGGAAGGCTCTTGGATTTGCCACAATTTCCTTAATAACTGTCATTTTCTGTGTCGTCTGGACACCTAATGTGATCTTCTATTCAGCACCGTTACATCATCATGCAATGAATGTCTTGGATATTTTGTCAGGATGCTATACGTGATTAGAGCCCATTATTTACTTGCTGACGAGCTCCGAAGCGAGTCGAATGTGTTTGGTAGCTTTCCCTCACGTTGCTTCAAAACTAACCGACTTTACAAGCACCAATTGAAGAAGACAACCGGGAAGGTGAACGCACACGATAGACCAATTAAGATGCAGTCTTTAAGAACATACTTAACCTTTTGACGCATGTGCATAGTCTATAGAGGCCTAGGGCAGGGTTTCGTATTGGACCGAAAAACCGGCATTGACGGAACACTAGTTTTAAGTATCACGTTTAACATTTAAAAGGAAGTAAAGGGATGGTTGGAAGTGTTAATTCACTCTCACTTTTGTATGTACATGTAACTATAGACATGACCCTTCGCAGATCCCACCATGCAGTAGCTGATGCCGCTTTAAGACCATCTAATAATAAAGACCATTCTGTATACGTAGCTTGACCACGTCGGGCGTGTTTATTTTTTATCTCTCTTCTCGTGTTGAAAAATCACAGAAACTGCATTACAGAAATTGTTGTGAAGGTACGATACGATGAAATAGTTTTTAGTGAATAAAATGTGAACCACGGGAAAGAGAATCATTTATAATTGACCAATATAATCAAGCCTCGCTTCATTGGATGCATATTTTTTGTTCTTCTTATTTTTGTTCTCTCTCTCTCTCTTTCTTGTCAGAATGATTTTTCGAGAGCAAGTTTTGACTTCCTTTAATAAGTAACAGCACTCTACATGTTTTTCTGTATAGTTTCATATATATGATTCAACTGCATACAATTTATAATATATCTTGATGAAGTTGATGATAACGAATTTGTTCCAAACATGCTAAAAATTGAGGGAGTCATATTAAAAATGTAAGAAATACAGGCGAGCTCTCAAAGCTTTGTGGAAAAAAAGAACTCGTTTTAAGAATATAGCGGTTGTCCGAGGTTTGTCGATGATTTATTACTAGCGCATAAACATTAATTAAGCTGTCAATTACTCACTTAATATCGATGAATTTTTACATGCAATTAATGAATATGTACACAAACGTGCTAAAATCTGAGGCAGTCCTGCTAATGATGTGGGAAATACAGGCTATCTCTCAAAGCTCTGTCGAACAAAACTTTCCGGATGGACAGCGGTCGCCGGGGGTTTGTTGATGGTTCATTAGTTATTAAGTAGAATAATCAAGCAAGCTGTCAATTACTCACTTAATATCATCATAAATGTCATGATCTATATTGATAGTTCAAATCCATTTGTTTCCATGGTTATATATATTCCTAGCGATGGTACGATAACCCAATTTAAGAAATTTACCTCAGATGCGTGCTAAAGATTTTCATTTTCATTTGCCGTTTCAGGTTTATGTTGTATTGTCTGTTTCATGCATCTTTCACAATTTTAAGAGACCGCCTTGCTTGGTCTTGATAAGAAAAAACACCAATAGCCAGGAAAGAGTGTACCTTTATACAATACTTCTAATCTTCTGACGATTGCATGCAACAAACACGGATATCTAACTGGAATATAGAGAATTCATCTTGTAAAATGGCTCCTACAGAAGTATTAATCACGGTAAATAGTACAGTTGTCATAAGCACATTACAACAGGAAGTTGTTAAAATTGTCTCAGTTTGTCTGAGCTTGATTCTGAATGCGATCGTCTTGGTTGTTATTAAACATCAAACCGAGATCCAAGAATACATGAGAATTCTTTATCAGATTCTTTCTGTAGCAGACATTGTTTTAGGATTTAATTGGAACGTCTGGCTCCTTCTCTGGTTTTCAATTGACAACACGAAGGTCACTTGCTACATCCTGAGCATGGCTTTTCCCTATGTGTTCCATGTTCTTTATATTTCCGTAATGGCATGTCTCTGCGGAATCAGTTTGAACCTATACCTCCTTGTCTCAAGACCACTACGATACTACACGATTGTGACCAGAACAAGATTTTATTTCACAATTTCATCCGTCTTTCTGTTGATATTGCTAATTTGTGGAATATATCTCCCAATTCCATCTTCACCGTTTATGAAACTTTTGACGGAACGTTGTTTAACTCAGGATCTCAGTGCAAAGGCTACATGGACGTCAACAGTGCACACGAGTTTTCAAATAATTCCTATTTGTGCAACAATTGTCATCACATCAATATTGAATATTCGATTACTACTTATTGCTCGTCAATTAAGAAATGCAGTCGGACCATGGGGACACGCTCTCCCTACTATCCGAATCAATCGTACAGACATTAATCCGCGCAATTCTACGGATCAGGATCCTATCAAATTGCCAGAGAATCTTCGAATCGATGTCGTACTTGATCTCAACATGAACCGTGATCGACCACGCAGAAGAGGGATGAAAGGATTTGCCACAATTCTACTAACGACGGCCACTTTCTGTATGGTCTGGACACCTTATATAATTTACTATGTGACACCGTTGCCTCGGACTTTGACGTATGTCTTGGACACGATTTCAGGGAGCTTTCCATGGGTACAGCCTATCATTTACCTCCTAACAAACTCTGAGGCAAGAAGAATGTGTTGTGTGGCTTTTAGGAAGTGTCTGAGAAATTGATTAGATTACATTTAGAGATTGAAAGGTTTATTACAAATGATCGAGAACGATGAAAAAATGAATTGCCCACGAGAAAGCTGATAGTTGAAAAAAAAATTAAAGGTAGCTTTTCGGTGTTGGCCAATAAATTGGCATTAAACACCAATTTTTATCAAGTTTGTCGAAACATTGAAACGCTGAAAAATAGTACCTTAGTACCTGCCGTATAACCTGATAATTGATGATGGATCTTGACATGATAAAATTATTTTGTTGAAAAAGTTTTCCAATATTGTAAACGAAAATATTTCAATAATCAAAGCCCTAATAGCCACAGGTATAGAGTTGTAAATATGAATCACCAACTGCATTAACGACAGCTTGAAATAAATCGGTCCAAATTGACAATTTGGTCAGTGGATTAAAACGCATTCACGGACAACGCTCACGTTTGTCGTGTACCATAATGTAATACATTTTTTGTTTTTTTCCTAAAGGGGCTTTCACACCGAGCCTTGTGTAGAGTTGCGTAGTGTTGCGTACCGATTACGCCGAGCGTACGCTACCCTACGCCAGCCTACGTAACTGTACAAGGGACGCAAATGGATACGCGAGATAGACGCAAAAAGTTAAACATGTTTAAATTTTTAACACCTGGCACATTTCATCGTTTCTCCATTCATGAATGAACCTGCATTCAATCAGCATATGTAATGGATTTATTGTATTATTACCAACGCTCCTTCTCTCCCCTTTCCCTTTCTTCTCTGCAAGTCACACTCTTTTTTATTTATATTTTTACTGTTGTATCTAAGTTGAGGGCTGCGGGCACGTCAAGCTACTTTGCTTATTTCTGTAGCCCTCCTGCATCTAATGTATGTTAATTATGAATTCAATATATTTGTTTAATTTCGTTTATTATCTGTATAAAATTATATACACTTAAAATATTGTATCAAACCATATTATGTTCATGAAAATGTATGATGAAAAAAAGAAAAAAGATGCAGAAACCAATAAATCAAATCAAATCAAATCAAATCAAATCAAATCAAGAGTCTTGTACCGGCAGAGGTATAGTACTTACTTTCGCATAATTAGTGTCCTTTATAATATAATCTTACTGTTTTATGATGTAACGATCTAAAATACATTCTCTATGGTTTTATACCTGACACGTGCAAGCGATTCAAGCGAAATTTGTCAGTAACTTTGGTTCGATTAACGACTGACTCTTTTCTAAGGTGATAAATGAGTGGAATTGACACAACGAAGAACAACATTCGAACTGATCAGGTTGTTTCATCTCACAATTGGAGAATTATTAAATGAATGGAAGAATAGATAGATGACTAAAAGAATAAGTAAATGAATAAAGAAAGAAAACAATAAATACATTTTTTAATTTTTTTTTTAAAGTCATTTTTAGTACACTGGCTTTTCCTTACCCTCTTCTGGGCAATAAACTAAGTGCAAACATAATAGACATGACAAACCTGTCGCCAAAATTATATTGGCAAAGTCGAGTATACATGGTTTCATTAGGGAATAGCTTTCGAGTTATTACCATCGTTCAACAAAGATACACCCACACAATAATTCGATGCATTCACAGCGGCGAAAATGGGCCCATTAGATTTCCATACGTTGATGACACAATCTTGTTATCTTGCCTGGCAACCTTTTACCTCGTGAGGGGGCAAAACCCCAATTATTTTGTTCATAGACGTGACTTGTGATGTTGTAAAAGGTCGTTCGGTACTATATATATCCGGGGGAACCATGTATAAATTCTAGGTGGACTACCTCTAACAGAACCTCATTTTGTTCGTGTTCGAGAAATCAAATAAAAGAGGATTGATTTGTATACAAGATGATATCCTTTTAAAAAGTATGGAGGATAATAATATTTGCATAACAAATTGGAGTCAAACATGTTAATGCTAACAATTAAAAAAAAAAAAAAAAAAACGCCAAAATACCTATTTCTCCATTTCTGGCAAATTACGACCACTGACTGACACTGACACTGGCACGCAATCGTTGGAATAAAACGCACGTAATCACAGAGACGAAACACTTTCTGTGGAAAATGCATGAACTGTTCATACATTTTCTCGTATCTACCTCAATCTACAGTCTGTAGTACTTAGTCTGATGAAGATGAACATTAAGAGCGGTATAATTCGCAATTAAAGACCGTCCTTCCCTACTCTCCTAACCTTTTGATGTAATACTCTGAACTCTGAGTATTTACAGGGTGTGTTCTTCAAAATGGCGACTACAGAAGCTTTGAGCATGATTAACGATACCAACGTTGCGGCAGGTAGTGGTGGCCCGACGGGTGAAACAGTTCCAATTTTGACAACTTTTCTCTGCTTGATTTTGAATACGATGGTCTTAGTCGTTATCAAATACCAAAAAGATCTCCAAGAATACATGCGAATTCTTTATGAGGTCCTTGCAGTAGCAGATATGCTGTTGGGAATCAGTTGGAGCATTTGGTACATTCTATGGTTTACACCAGACAAAACTAAGGAGTTTTGCACCATCATAAGTATGGTGTTTCCTTTTGCGTATCACGTATCTTACATATTCGTAATGGCTTGCCTCTGTGGGGTAAGTTTTAATCTTTATCTTCTCGTTATGAGACCACTACGATATGACACGATTGTGACCCGAACAAGATTTTATTTTACTCTTGCGATGATCTTTTTAGTGATTGTCCTTTGCTGTGGGATATATCTACCAATTCCAGAGTCACCCTTCATAAAACTCTTGACGGAACGTTGCTTGGCCCAAGATACAAGTTCAAACACGAAATGGACGTCTATAGTTCACACCGGCTTTCAAATAGTTCCTGTTTGTGCAACACTGGTCATTACATCAATGTTGAATTTCCGCTTACTACTCATTGCGCGTCACTTGAGAAATTCGGTCGGACACTTTGAAAACCTTCGCAGTACTGTCCCTGTTAACGAAGAAGTAATGACGACGAACTCTCCTTTTACAGAGCGTGGTCGTGGTAAGGCGCAAATCGATGTCGTACTTGATCACAAGATGAACCGTGATCGACGCAGGAGAGGGGTGAAAGTATTTGCCAAAATTCTACTTTCGACGGCCACTTTCTGTATAGTCTGGACACCTTGTATAATTTACTATGTGAAACCGTTGTCACCGGTTTTGACCAATGTCTTTGGCACGATTTCGTGGAGCTTTTCATGGGTGCAGCTCATCATTTATCTTTTAAAAAACTCTGAGGCAAAAAGAATGTGTTTTGTGGATTGTAGGAATTGTCTCAGAAATTCACTGGATACATTTTAAAGATCGATAGGTTTTTTACAAAATGATTGATAACCATGAAAAAATGAAATGCCCATGAGATAGCTGATAGTTGAAAGGTTTTAAAACAGTTCTAAAATATCAATCATTAACGACGACTTTGAAATAGTTTAATAAATATGATAGTTGTCAGACATAATTTCCCTTTTTGCTGATAGCATAGAGAATTCCGTGTCTGGTACCATTGCATGGTTACTGTCCGAGGATATGAAGAGGGCGCCGCAGTAGCTGTCCCACAGGGTACCAAGCTTGGACCACTTCTTTTCTTGATACGCATACTCTGGACGTAGATAGTGCAAACGTGTTGATTTCATAATAGTCGTTGAATCATGACTGTAATGTATTGATACCTTTGTATTGTAGTCAGTGAACACATAACCTTGCCCCTAAATATCTTCTTGACCTAGTGTCCCTTCGATCCTCCTCTTCTGCCAGATTGCTCCGTTCATCTTCCTCCATGCATTTAATTCACGGCCCACGAACAAAAACCCGTTATGGTGACCATGCCTTTTCATCGATTGCCCCCGCCCTCTGGCACAAACTCCCACCCCTTATTCAAAATGCCCCATCCATTGAATCATTCAAAACCCTTCTCAAAACCTACCTTTTTAATCAGTTATAGTGTACTGGAGGTGCACACAAGTAATTAATTCCATTCAACTCAATTGTATTGTATTGTATTTGGATCAATAGGGAACTCAGTCACACCGTACCAGATTGCCACTTGAAACTGTATATTTTATTGTATTCAAATCTGCAAAGATATAAATCAAATGACTCATAAATATATGTATGTGTTATGTTACCAATAAATGAATTCACTCTCTAAAACATGTATAAGAGTTTTCCTTTCCTATTCTCATATGGGTTACAACTGAATTCAACTAAACTCTGTATTTCATAAAAATACAATATACTTTTGATTGTATCTAAATATTCTATCATGTCAATATCACAGAACCAATTAATCTCCAAAGACTAAATCTAGTTTAAATGACCATAAAAAAAATGCATGTATAACTAACAAAGAAATGACAAATATAGTCATTTCTTTAATTTCTATCACCAATTCTTCAAACTATAAATTTCACTTGCCCTCCCTGGTTCTAACAAGTAACAAATTTAAGACCTTGTCCATCGCATTTTTGGATGAAACAATTTATACATTACAATTCATCATATATTTAATATTTCTTAAAAGATCGATATAAGCGATCATATTTTATATATACCACATTCTAAATTGCTCTAAATGCATGAACTGGTTATCTTTCACTGGTTTATAACCAAAATAGATAATTAGTAATATCATTGGAACTTTCCCCTTTCAAATTACGAGCCACGTCTACAATTCGTAAAACGCCACCTACGTTCAAACCAAATACCTTTACACGTATGCAATAAATTCAAATACCTGCACATGTTCAAAATACAAATGTACATTTCAATACCAGATTATTCCTTTTGCTTGAGCTCTGAAAATCATACATTCCTCATACTTCTTTCACACACAAATGAAATTACTGAATGCTCAATGTCAACTATACAAAAACTCACTTCTTAGGCGACAATCTGGCGTCACAAATAAACAAATTTGTCTCTCGACAACTGCTGACGTCTTGCTCTGTACTTTGTCAAGTGGCGTAATAAGATATCTTTAAAAACCGAAACTTAGCGATTATGTAACTCGCTTCTTCTGACTCCAAATCTACGGTATCTTCAAATTACCATCAATAAAAAGAAAACATTAAATAGAAAAACAAAATAAGGTTTGTTCATCAAACCAGTATTCGTAGTATTTTATTTATTTAGTTGCTTTTAGGGTATTGAACATGTTGAATAGTTGAATAATTATACTAAGTTAGACAGTACCACCTGTGCGCTTAGAAACATCTGTATAAAGCGCCCTATAAATGTAATTATTATTATTTAAATGTGTTTTAGTTGGTAACATATTAGCTCCTTATGTTAAAAATCACTCACATCAATACTGGTGCGGAAATATTGTATTCCCATTTTTTATTGCAGTATTGTTTCATTTAAGCATAGAAATTCATTTTTGTCAATAAAGCACATCAAAATATATTGATTAAGTGATTTCAATGATCTTTATCTAAGTGGTTTTAGAGTCGAAATGCCACCAACGTCCGACTTAATAATTGCTCTACCCCACATTTCAGTTATTGTAAGATAAGTTGAACATCTCATTGATTTACTTAATACCCAGGTAGGGATTATGTAAATTGAATATTCAAATACAGTTTGTTGAAAAAAGAGATGTCGAAGATGTCGGCTACTTATTCTTCAGGTAAATGGTAATTGAAATGTGGGGTGAAGGTTTTTATTCAAAGTCACAGATGTAAAAAATAACAGTTTGTAACATGGAAATTACAACATGTACCATCACCCCATCCTGACTCCAATGAACACACCACTGAGTCTACCAGGGAAAGTTACAATGCTATATATATCATATCACCCTCAATTTTGTAAGCTCCAAAGGATTTACCTCTTACAAATTGGAAGGCTAATTCCTGCGCAACCTAATTTTCATACCCTTTACAAAAGTGAGCAGTGCTCACCCAAGCACGAATTATTTTCGGACTTTTTGGTATCGTATGAATGTTGAGTTTATGAGCTTTCCATATATATAAAACTCTTCCCCCAGAATCATATATTCTTTATTCGGCAGCCATTTCAAAAGTGTATAGTTTTTTTTGGGGGGACGCACAGTATGTTATTAATTTTTAAAAGTCAGTCATTCAACAGTGTCTGACAGTGAATTCCAGAAAATAAACAGTTTCCCTCGCATTGCTAACCGTTAAAGGTAATACAAAGTTTTGGGAAATTTTGAAAATTGGATGGATAGCGATTCTTTACATTTTTTTTTTATATATTTGGATGCCCCTGTGGATGTATTGTAAGCACTAGAAAATTTAGCCCCTAAAACACTTCTGCTTTCGAGAAATATTGAATATAAAAATTTTCCGGTGCTCCCGGTAAATCTTGATAAATTTCAAATAGCGCCTACGGCCGCACACTAGTAGCTGCAATCATGAAAATCTCTAAATGTGTAGTTGTGATATATATTTTCCAAATGGGAATAGCTTGTCGGTCGATTTTAGTCAAGAAACATTATTTTATAGCTTAAATAATATCTTGACCTTGAGAGGAGCTATACAACATAAATAGTTTATTATTTTTAATTTCATAACTTTAGACCCGATTTCAATCCCGACAATGATCAGTGATGGTGGTAGGATCGCATATGCTTCCAATATGTTCATTTGAACCAAATTCATGATCCCATACCAAAACTTTGTATTTCCTTTAAACGTTTAAATTTCACAGATATAGGACATACGTGACATACTGATGATTCCTGCAAAGTTCTATAGAATTCGATGTTGGCTGCAAAAGGGATACACTACCTTTAAAGCCCCTCTAAAGTGTTGGGAGCCCCAACAATTCGATGGTAAAATTTCACATAAAGGGTCAAGTTCTTGTTTAAGATCGCAAATGCCTTCCAAGTGCATGGTTATTGCTTTTATTCTTATCTATGGCATTTCTATTGCCCTTGTAGGACCTACAACTGCTCTTTTAGGACATACAATTTAAGTGAAATTTTGCTATCCAAATTGTGGCAAATTTTTGGCTCCTTACACTTTAGAGGGGCTTTAAACGAATCGTCGTAAATAGAGAGCTAAACGAGATCATTAAAATAGAGAATGAGACAGAAGAACTTACAGATATAGAGATCTTATGAAAGTAATAACTGAAAGAAAGATATACAGAGAGGTTGGAATAGAGAAAGGAGGACAGAGGGAATGCATAGAGAAGGAGAGATAAAGGAAATGGACAGAAAGGCGGAAGACTGATATGAAAAGTGGTAGCGGTTGGATCAGTGAATGTGAAAAGGGAAACTTTGCGTACCGGCGAGCGTTTCACTGGTTACAATAACCGATAAATCTAAAGAATGGCATAAGTGGAACAACAACAATAGCGAGACTAGTCTTTTCAAAAGTATCTTGAATAAATTGTATATGCTTCTGCTAGTTTGCAGACCATTAATGCATATTTGCTTGTTGCTGATGCAAACCTTTGGAAAATCATTAAAGTCGTTCGAAACAATTTTTAGTTGTATGAATTGTAAGAAAAACGTGACTTTCTCTCCAGTAGTAAAATCTGGATCCATTAGTTTTTAAGAGGGCACTGTGGGTGAGTGGCAGCTTGGTAATACATGATATGGGAGGGGCGTAGCGGCCAAAGAGGAGAGGGTTTTTGAAAAGGTCATGTTTGACATCTTCCTACGTTACCTTCTATTTCCTCCATGTCTTTATCTCTATCCTCGATCCCTCGTTTCCTATTAGATGGAGGGGAAAGAGGTTGTTCTCCACGCCCATTTTATCTATGGCAATGAAAAGTTTCTTTTTGTGGGTGATTTAGTGGGGGGGGGGGGGGGGGGAGTTTTCGTAAATTCAGTTCTAAACCCTAACCACCAGGTCCCACCTTAACATGGTTTAGTGAGGCGCCTGCTCTGCCCCCCGCCCCCGCCCCCACACATTTTTTCAGTTTCCGGTTTTGCAATAGCAAGGAAAAGACCTAGAAAGACAAATTAAATATTATATAAACACAAAATTATTGACCTTCTGATTACAGTTGAGAACCACATTTTCTCATCCAAGCATACTGAATTTTGTCGTTAATACGTATCGAAGGTTATTTGTCACGTTATGTTTGTTTTCCAGTTTCATATTTTGGCAAAGAAACTTCATCAATCTGTCAGTCACTTTTCTGCCATGTCGCATTATACACTTCTGCTCCAATCTATTTATCATCACCTCATTGGTGCGCAATAATTGGAATAAAACGCACGTAATCACGCAGAAGCAACATTACGTGGAAAATGCATTAACGGTTCATACGTTTTCCCGTTTACGTCTATCTAAAGACCGCAGTACTTAGTCTGATGATCGATATGGACATTAAGAGCAGTGCATTTCGTAAATAAAGAACGGCCTTTCATACTCTCCTAAATTGTTGATGTAAAAGTCTGAACTCTGAGTATCTACAGGGTGTTTTCTTCAAAATAGCGACTACAGAAGCTTTGAGCATGATTAACGATACCAACGTTGCGGCAGGTAGTGGTGGCCCATCGGGTGAAACAGTTCGAATTTTAACAACTTTTCTCTGCGTGATTTTGAATACGATGGTCTTAGTCGTTATCAAACACCAAAACGATCTCCAAGAACACATGCGAATTCTTTATCAGGTCCTCGCAGTAGCGAATATGCTGTTGGGAATCAGTTGGAGCATTTGGGTCATTCTATGGTTTTCACCAGACAAAAGTAATAAGTTTTGCACCATCATAAGTATGGTGTTTCCTTTCGCATATAACGTATCTTACATATCCGTAATGGCATGCCTTTGTGGGGTAAGTTTTAATCTTTATCTTCTCGTTACGAGACCACTGCGATATTACACGATTGTGACCAGAACAAGATTTTACTTTACTCTTACGACGACCTTTTTAGTGATTACCCTTGGCTGTGGGATTTATCTACCAATTCCAGAGTCACCTTTCATAAAACTCTTGACGGAACGTTGCTTGGCCCAAGATGCAAGTTCAAACACGAAATGGACGTCTATAGTTCACACCGGCATTCAAATAGTTCCTGTTTGTGCAACACTGGTCATTACATCAATGTTGAATTTCCGCTTACTACTCATTGCGCGTCACTTGAGAAATTCGGTCGGACACTTTGAAAACTTTTCCAGTACTGTCCCTGTTAATGATGTTATAATGACGACGAACTCTCCTCGTGCAGAGCGTGGTCGTGGTAAAGCGCAAGTAAATCCACAAAATGATGTCGTACCTGATCACGACATAAACCGTAATCGACCAAGCAGAAGAGGAATGAAAGGGTTCGCCACAATTTTCTTTATAACGGTCATTTTCTGTGTTGTGTGGGCACCTAATGTGATCCTCTATTTAGCACCGTTACATCCCGAGGTAGTGAATATCTTGGATATTTTGTCAGGATGCTTTACGTGGTTAGAGCCCATTATTTACTTGCTGACGAGCTCCGAAGCGAGGAAATTGTGTTTGGTAGCTTTCCGCCAAGTTGCTTCAAGACTGACCGACTGCACAAGCGCCAATTGAAGACATTAGGGAAGGGGAACGCACACAATAGACCAATAAAGATACAGTCTTTTAAAACAGAGGTAACTTGTTGACGCATCACCTGACCTTTTTAAAACCCTTCCCTGCATGAAGCCGGACCTTTAGGACACCCTCGCCCTACTGTCCGAATCAATCGTGCAGACATTAATCCGCGCAATTTCAACATCATGAATCTAGAAGATTGCCAGGGAATCTTCAAATCGATGTCTTACTTGATCACAAGATGAACCGTGGTCGACGCAGGAGAGGGATGAAAGTATTTGCCACAATTCTACTATCGACGGCCAGTTTCTGTATGGTCCGGACACCTCGTATAATTTACTATGTGAAACCGTTGTCACCGGCTTTGACTAATGTCTTTGACACGATTTCGTGGTGCTTTTCATGGGTGCAGCCCATCATTTACCTCCTAACAAACTCTGAGGCAAGAAGAATGTGCTTTATGGATTTTAGGAAGTGTCTCAGAATTCACTTGATACATTTAAAAGATCGATAGGTTTGTTACAAAATGATTGATAACGACGAAGAAATTAAATGCCCGTGAGATAGCTGATGGTTGAAAGGTTTTAAAACAATTCTAAATAATAATAATAATAATATTTAATATTTATACAGCGCTCAATACAAATGTCTCTAAGTGCTTTACAAACATACTATACAAACGTATCAATCACTAACGTCGACTATGATATAGTTTAATAATCATGCTAGTTGTCAGAATTTCGTTTTTTCTGATAGCATAGAGAATTCCGTGTCCGATACCATTCATTTCTGTCCGAGTATATGAAGAGGGCGCCGCAGAAGCCGTCCCACCGGGTACCAAGCTTGGACCACTTCTTTTCTTGATACACGGGACGTAGATGGTGCAAACATGTTGATTTCATTATAGTCGTTGAATCATGACTGTGGTGTATTGACATCTGTATAGTGTAGTCAATGAAATGTATTTTAGTTTGTAACATATAAGCTCCTTATGTTAAAAATCACTCACATCAATACAGCATTTTTTTAAAACTTTAATCATAGAAATTCATTTTTGTCAATGAAACACTTGATCATGTGATTTCAGTGATCTTTATCTGAATGATTTCAAAGTCCAAATGCCACCAACGTCCGACTAAATAAGTGCTTTACTCATGCTAATGGTTCAAGTCTTTAGATGAAAGTTACTGGCAGGCGATGCTATAAATGGTCATCACTACCTATTTGGCCAACAAAAGGACCCAAGGTAATGTAAATAATGCATTAGGAGGTTCCATTAGTCATTTGTTCACATTTCTTTCATCGATAAATAGTTGTCTTGATAACGATTGAAAGAAAGTCATTATCAACATGGTCGTAGGTCTGTATTGAGTAGGGGGAGGGGGTGGAAGGATATCGAATTCCAAAAAAAAACACCAATCTATACGTACTATTTTGCGCGTACTGGGGAACATAAGTTGCATGTTCGCGTCATTTTATTGCTATGAGCAAAATAAGAGTATACTAGTTCTGCTGCAAAGTTCATTACTGTTCATTTATTCAAATTATCTTCTTCAAATCGTTAATTGGCAATATCCCCAATACTTTCTTCAATGTCACTGAGCCTATATCGGCCGAAACCCCTCCACTATGAATTTGTTAACACCCTTTTTCATTTCATAACATTGCTTGTTTTCGTTTTAAATTTGAATGAGTGTATTTCGTAATATGGCGACCAAAGAAAGTTTAAACCTAGTGGGCACTACCAACAGCGGTGACAATGAGGTACTTGAAAGTTTTAATGTTTCGACAGTTTTCCTGCGCGTGATTTTTAATGCGGTTGTCTTGTTTGTTATTAGACATCAAAAAGAGGTTCAAGAATTATTGAGAGTTCGATACGCCTAGAGTCTGATAGAGAACTCTATCAGATTCTAACTGTATCGAACTTATGAATCATTTAGCAGCTTAGTTTGTGGCAAGATATAACAAAACTTAAAGGTTAATAAAAGATACATAATGCAACTCCACTAGCCTTTACCGTGGAAATTCGAACTCTACAATTTCATAAACGAAAATGTTTCAGTAATTAAAGACCTAATAGCCACATGAATACAAAAAGATACAATTTTGTTTCCACTTATTACTAATTTCATCACCGACAGCATCCATAGTGCCATGTCCGGTATCGGTGCTATCTGTCAAACGAGAGCCGTAGTCCCTCAGGGTACCGAACTAGGACCAATTCTGTTCTTTAAACTCATTTAATTTGCACTAGACCGAAAAGTTTTTTTTGCTGGTGACATCTTACGGGAATGGAGACTGAGAATCAGTTACTCCTGATTTAAGTATATTAAATCGGACCCATAATAGGAAAGTTATGAGTGTTTGAAAGATGAGATCACTAAATATATGCGAATCGAAAGTGTTAGTGAACTGTGACGTATTTACGGACAACTTTCCCTTTGTCGTGTACTAAAATATAGTGAATTTCTGTTTTTCCCCTAAGCGCCTGCTCCCTTGGGGCACGTCTCAAAATATATCGTGGGTAGCAGCTTACTAAAAGTTCTCTAAAAGAAAAGACCTTCTTGAATCTTACTTTTTGAGAAAAATCATTTACATTTCAGCCATTTTGTATGTTGGAATGATGGGAAAGTTTCCCCGTACTTCGTCACATTGACACTGCTGAAACACTCATTTTGAAGATCCCTTACGTATAGTAATTCAAACTTTCAAAAATTCATTATTTCTCAACGTATGTCCGATTTCGTTTCAAAGTTTCACCAACATGTTTCTATGAATTTTCTGCTTTCTTTTTTAATAGTTTAAAGCTCAGTTTGTATTTTTCTTCGCTAACTGTATCGTTACCTTGTACGTCAGATTATCTTTTGTTGCCCCCTGTCAATTTGGATCATATAATAATGCACTAAACAAAGTATTAACACAAACAACTTTCTGCCCCTCCTTTTAATGGCTACTGGTTGCTAACCGTGAATTAATTTTGCAGGAGCGCCATTACTACCTTCCCGATGCAATAATTCAAATATTAGGAATTGAGTAACCACTTTGGCAAATCAATTTCCTCTAACGTTTATTTTGATACATTTAGCCTCTGCCTGTCTCTCAGAAGCAGCAGAAATATTAGGTCATTATACAAAGAAAGGTACGTATAAAATGCCGTTTGGTTTTTGTTTTTGTTTAAAGAAGAAGAAAAAAAAGAAAAGGAAAGGCAACTCAAACGAAAGGTAAAAAGGAAGTTATCAGTAATGAAATGACCAGGATATAATAATATGAAGGGAAACCAACTTTCTTTGTGGCGGCCCAGGTAAATTACGGTTGATCGAAGGGGGGAATATTCAGTTTTAGTTTTATTAAGTGCGATGATAAATAGAATGAAAATAATACAATCGGAGACGAAAGTGACGGAAAAGAGAGCAATTGAAAGAAAATAGAGTGATGGGCGGCCCACTTCATTGGCGGAATCAGAGGCTGAATCAGCAATTAAAACTCATCAAATCAACGAAAGAGTTATATGTCATTGAACAAACTACTCTCCTGTATAGAAATATAAAGTCTGGACACCGAATTGGGAGAAAACGTGGCGACGGTATTAAATGACGGGAAAATAAAATCAGAGAGTAGGGAAAGATATCATATGAAAAATGACCGAATGGATGGTTATTATGGTTAATTTACTATTAACACGCCAATTGATGCCACTTTTGAAATAACACGTGCACTTTAATGAGGACATTTTGGAAAGAAAGATACAAATCATTGACTCTCTTTAAAGTAAAACTCCTTCTTTCAGTGGTCATATTATATGGCAAGATTCTATTGACACCGTGTTGCGTGCGTGTGTGTATGTGTGTGCGTGTGTTATTCCGTCTTTACATACGTGTGTAGGGATATATTTAATAGGCCTAGGAAAGTTACTCTTGTTACCAGACTTAGAGAAATTTAATATAAACTGCTTCATGGAGCAATATATACTAAAGAACGCTTATTGAAACGTTTATTAACACGCATATTTGCACGCCAATTGACGCCACTTTTGAAATCAAAACGTGCACTTTAATAAGGAAATTTTGGAAAGAAAGAATAAATCATTGACTCTTGTTAACAGACTTAGAGAAATTTAATATAAACTGCTTCATGAAGCAATATAGAACGCTTATTGACACGCTTATCATCACGCTTATTAACACGCCAATGGATGCCACTTTTGAAATAAAAACGTGTACTGATTTTATTAGCAAAATATTGAAACATATTGACATTTTTTCTGGGAGTGTGTACATGTTCAAGGTTTTGGCAGAATTTAATAGCTAAATTTGAGCTAAGGCAATTAAGGTATGTCGATTGGGTTGATATTCAATTAGGGTTACCTGGTAATTCCCACTAAGAAAGATACAATCTTCAATTATTTTTGCGATGAAATATTGGATATATAGGGAAAAGTCCGTAATATCGTCTTTTATTATTTGGTAGGTTTTCAAAACGTATTGTTTAATTTAGGGAAAAAGAAAAAAAAATTGCATGAAGGGGAGGAAATTAGCCTTACATTGACAGATTTGGGAACAATTGAAGTTTTCATTAATTTTTAACATTGGATTATTGTAGCCTCGTTTTGATTATTTATTCTTTTTTGATTAATATTATTCTGTCCCTCCGATCTTGGATATTCTGAGGAGGCTAGGAACATTGTGTATTTGAAAGTGTCGTCGTGTGGTGGGCATGTGCGTGTGTTTGTGAGTGTGTGTGCGTGTATGTGCGTTGTGTGTGTGTGCATGTGTGTGTGTTTGCACGCACGCGCGTGGGTGTGGACGAGTGCATGTGTGTGGGAACGGAGTGGGAGGGGGTTAAAGTGTCGCATCATGCATCATGCTGTTCTTTTTTTCCCTTCACATTTACACTATGATAATAACAATGCCAGGCTTATAATATAGCGCATACATTTAACAAATAGCAAAAGAACAAACTTATATCTTGATAACTAACATTTGAAAAAATCTACAGTTACTTTAATTACATCAGTTAAGAAAGTATGGCAATACAAAATGATTCTAATTACAATACTTAATCGAAAAGAACAAACAAAATTAAGATTAAAGGATTAAGTATAACGTGATACAATATTATCGTATCTAATAACATAGTGTGAATGGCTATTTAGTTGTTGTTTAGTAAGACACTATTCAACTATTCGTCAGTCTGCAAGAATCTTCAACTGTGAAGGAGGTAGACTTAACCCAAAGAAGAAGAAGAACTATTTGTTAAAACGGACAAATTTCCTACATAGCTTTCTGGCTTCGGGATTGGTGAGGAGATAAATTATCGGCTGAATCCACGTGCTGCTTTCTGTAAAACAGTCCAGGATGAAGTGGAAATTTGGGCTTGTGTAGAGAATAATGTACGGTATCCACACGATGTAGAAAGACCCCGTAATAAGAATGACCGTAATGAACCCTTTGAATCGCGCTTGTGGTGGACGATCAAGGTTTTCATCAGGGTTAACACCGATCCCATTCTGCGGCTGATCAAGTACTTGACAACAACCATCACCACCACCATTCTCGACACCGACTTCGTTGATGGTGTTGTTGAGTCGGATAATCCTTAAATTATTGGCAACCGCTTTCATCTTCTGGCGCACGATGAGGAGCAAACGAACGTAAATCAGTGTGATGAAGATCAGAGTTACACATACAGGTAAAACGGTGTAGAACTTGTACACTATGGACGTCCACAAAGGGATTTCACGACCCAGGCAATCCTCAATTGTGTTTCTTATGAATGGAGAATTGGGAAAAGGTAGATAGATTACATGTACCACAAAGGTCAGAAGGTACATGGATGCCAATGAAAAGATAAATCGTTTCCGGGTGAGGATGGTGTGATATCTCAGCGGTTTTGTCACCAGAAGATAGAGGTTCAAACTAATTCCACACAAACAGATCATCACAGATGAAAGTGAAGTGTAATATAGGAAAGGAAAAATCATATTAATGACCCTACAAATCTGTTTCATAGCAGATAACCGCCATAAGATACCCCAGATACTCCAACTAATGCTCAAAATAAGGTCTGACGTTGCCAGAATTTGGTAGAGGACTTTCATGTAGTCCTGGAGCTCTTTCTGGTGATGGATGACGACTAGTGCGATACAGTTAAAACATATGGACAAGGCAATCGTTACAGCGTAACAGAACAAAAGCAAAATATCATGATCACTATGGTATCTTGTAATGTTGTCAGTCGCGTTTTCGGCTCCTGATGGTGCAGTCGCCATGTTTTAGAAAGGTGCTTGATGTAAGGAAAAGCAATCCTGTTAAAAAAGAGTGTCGATTTGATGATAGCCTCCTTCCACAAACAAAATTCAGAAGCGTCTGAGGAAAAGTAGAAGAACATAAAATCTTAACGAAATCCTGGAACCACGTCTTGTCGGCGGAAAGAATCTGATGTTTCGTGCTGCAGTTCAAATTCAGAAGCGTCAGAGGAAATTAGGAAACACACCAATCTCAACGAAATCCTGGAACCACGCCTTGTCGGTTGAAAGAATCCGATGTTTAGTGTTGCAGTTCAAATTCAGTTTCGTGTTTGTGCCGCCTCAACCTGAAAACGACATCAGTAGTAAAGGTGCACGTCCTTATCTGTTCACGATACTTGGCGATTTGACTTCGGACAGTTTGATTGACAATTTGATTAGCAATTCAATAATTGAGAATTCTGAGTGGAATTGTACATATATCATTTATGAGCATCCAGGTAAGCGTTGTTGTCATGGACCAATTGGCATAATTCACTGTAATATAAGATACGGATGATCATGTAATTGACCCGCCTTTTCATGAATCAAATCTAGTTGGATTGGAAACAGCGTCTGTTTCATGAATTAAAATCAATGTTTAATCTTAAAATGGATCGATCGATCGATCTTAATACTGATTTGAAGAATGTATGTAGCAATCCCTTTATTATCTATATTTTTTGTTATCCATATACTTCTAATTCGACCGTCACTGATTCAAATCAAAGGAGGTTTTTAAAATTTCTTTTTCAGATTTTTAAAATTGACGTGTGAGGAAGAAAATATGCTAATGTCGAACACGGCTACACCCCACGAAGACCCAAAATGTCGGTCTAGCGAACCTCCTGAACCGTCAATTCCGACCCCAAAGGCACCGAAATATGTGGTAACACTTTACTTTTCATTCTACTTGTCAAATATTTTGTTTGCCCTGTGCCCCCCCTTGAAAAAAGAAATCAGTGATCCGTTTTTTTGCTCGATCCAAAGCGGTCTGAATGGTAGTATTGTTATATTAGATGCATTAATGATGTTAAAAGCATCGACCGGAGCGATGAAATAGTAGACGGATAGGTTTTTTCTTCATGATGAAAATACTTTGTGATATAGTAATTGAGTCGTGTGCCGTCTCCCGTTAGAATAGTTTACTAAATTGATGCCTCATTGTACACGTTATTGTTTATGTTAATTTATCATGAGTTACTTGTTCACTGAAATAAACAGAGAGCATTCTGAGTGGTGGTATTGATGTGATAGATGCATAAATTATATTGAAAGAATCGACTCGAGCCCTGAGATACAGACCAACAAGGGTAAACATGAATGACACCGCCTCTGGATGAAGGTAAAACAAAATGATTACAATATCATAACATTTCCTGCAAGAAGTAAAATGTAACACCTTGAATACAAAATATAAACAACTTCTCAAGTGAGAGACCATTAGTATCCTAGTATATTTCAAAAGCAAAGGCTGTAAGCTCAGTAAAACTTACAAAATTAAATCTAAAATATCATGTGAAAATGAAGAGAGGAACTGTTCAAACATATCAGTATAAAAGATAAGGTTCACTTGAGATCTAAAAGAATTAATGGAAAAGGACACGAAGTGAATACATCTTTTTAACTCTTCGTTAAAATTGTAGTTGTGAAAAGTTCCTTCTTCATCTGGAAATTCGTCATAGCTTCATTGATTAGATCAACTGAAGAGATGATGGTGTAATATGAACAGTGGCGGATCCAGGGGGGGGGGGGGCCCGGGGGGCCCGGGCCCCCCCCCCCCCCCCTTGAGAAAAAAATCATGTAAAATCACGTGATTTTTACCTTTTTGGGGGGTTGGGCCCCCCCCCTGGCGCTCAAGGGGGGGGGTGCAAATTGAAAAATTTTCGAGGACCAAAAAAAAAAAAAAAAAAAAATGTGCTCACTACCCCCCCCCCCCCCCCCCCCCCCACTGAGCGACTTTTCGGTCGGCGCGATTTTCAAATTTTCGGGAGCAAACAAAAATGAAGAAAGTTGGGCCCCCTCCCCTAAGAAATCCTGGATCCGCGCCTGAATATGAACATGAATCGTAAAGCTGAGTTATACATTGGCTGAAATGTCGATTTATTTTTTAAAAGAACCATTGTAATTCATCATCCATCACCAACATGTTATTAGGCGTAAAAAGGGTAATGTATTGCCCTTTGCTACCGACCCCAAAATCTTAAAATCTACGGTCGGCTTTTTAACAATTGTTTTAAACCGTTTTTGAGAAAAAATGTTTAATGAATAAAAAAATATGTACTTTATTTGTTAAAATGGGATATAAATGCATACAATCATCAAACTATTTTCTAACCCTCACTCGTCTTCTGTCCTAGGTTCGAAATCCTGCTAGCGTAAACAAGTAGACCCCGGTCTCGTGTACGTGTATATACCATGCACTGCACCAGCTAGAAACCAGCGAGAATCGGGCGACGTTCCCGGTTTTGAGTTTTTTGGGGGCGACGGTCGCTGTTTTGAGGGGAAACCAAAAAAGGAAAAAAGAAAAAGAAATCCGACCGACCCAGGTTCTGGCACCTGAAGGGCAATACGACATCTTTTTTTAAAGGCTTCATGAGGTGTATCAATTCTTCCACTTCGTGTTTTAAATAATATTGCCTCTTCTTATATACATATAACCAGTTAAATGTTATAACTTGGTACACAAAATATAATTTGTTTAATATTTTGGTATGACTGGATGTGTTTGATACAGAGTCGTACAGTGTTATACAACTATTGATACAAAAAACAAACTTTAATTACACAATGTTAGACATCGAAAGGCCGGGCTCCTCGGTCACACCGAAAAGTCTTCAAACATATCCTCCTTCCTTCGGGGTTTGTCAATATGTATACTATGGGTTGAACCCATGTACTGCTGACTGCGAATTTATCAAGGATGGCGAGATCGCGATGGTTCCATGATCGTGAGAAAAATGCAATGAAGGATATCCACACGATGTAGAAAGACCCTATGAGCAGAAGAACTGTGGTGAGTCCTTTGGCACCCCTCGTGGGTTGGCGATTTGGGTTTCTCATTGCGTCGGGACCATGTCCTCTTTGTGGCCGACCAGTCTGTTGTTTCACGACGTTCGGCGTCTCTGCATCAACATGTTCAATTCTACCGAACACAGGGGCTTGATGATGGGCGACAGTTTTCTCTTTCTGGCAGGCAATCAGCAAGAGTCGAATGTAGATGACTGTCGTGAAGAGCATCGTTGCAAGAATGGGGGTTAGGAGATGAAACATAAACACCACCGATGGCCATTCCGCCGTTGGTCGCGCGTCTCTCATTCTGCAATGTTGCATTAGGAGACGAATGAATGGCGATTCGGGAATCGGCAGGTAAACTGCACACACCAGCATCGTAGTTGCTCCAGCAGATCCAAGTGTGACAAACAATCTGGTCCTGGTCACTATCATAGGATAACGAAGGGGCTTTGTGATCAGAAGGTACAGGTTGAAACTGATGGCGAACAGTGCAAGCATTACAAACCATATCGACACCATGTAAAAGAAAGGAAACACCAAACTTATGATGGTGCAAGTTTGTTCGTTTTTAAACGAGAACCAAATCATATCCCAACTGCTCCAACTAATGCTCATTGTCAGGTCAGATGTTGCCAAGATCTGGTAGAGAACTCGCATGTTATCGTGGAGCTCCTTCTGACGGCGGAGTACGAACAATACAAGACCATTGGAAATGACCGAAAGAACAATAGTTAGCATGTAGAAGATGGCACTTTCGGGGTCAAGGGTTTCCGTTATCGTTACATTCACTGAATTCCCAGAGGCCATTTTGCTCAATAGAATCCGATAAGACAAAAAGACAAATGTACAGCGAAAATTGATCTGCTATTCGTGGGTATTTCTACCCATTCTCCTTAACGAAATTTGATGTCAAACTAGCCGCGTGTTGAGTAAAAGGGGACCTTATATAGCTAGGTCTATCGAGCTCTGGACACTATTGTACACATCATAAAGAAATACGGCGCTAGGTATTAGGCCAATCATATGTGAGATAATATTTTCAAAGTAGTAGGCAATGAAAGGTTTGATGATTTCAAATTAAAATGATCTATCAACTATTGTTTAATATGACAGCAGATCGAAAGGAAGTAATAAATGCGCAATTAAGGGGAACTATAAGTCAACCATTAATATCTACTGTCGAAATATTGACTTAACTATAATAGAGCTATCAAGGTACAAGTACGTTTTTGCAATACTCTAATGAAAATACGTCATACGTAGGATATCAAAATCCTCATGATAATGTATTGAAGATAGAGTTTTTTGTTGTTGTATTTTTTGTTGTTGTAATAAATCTTTATTCAGATACAAAATCACGGATAACATCATATATAAATATTTATAACAAGCACTTAATCACATGTTTAAATTAGATCAAATTTTTATATCTGTATTTACTTGAAAGCAGATTGTAGATGCATTTCCTGCAATTACACATTATTAGGTTTTGATTATTCAACCACAATTTTATATATTATGGACTTAATTCATTTGTTATTTTGATTATTATTATCATTTTGATTACTTTTACTACTACAAGTTTATTCAACATTGAAATCTGTAGGGCGTCGTGCGTCGAATATTTCTTTTGTAAAAAAATGATTTTGAAGTCGTGAGATTGATCTGGTTTTAATGATTCATGAGAATATGGTGCGAATCCGATCCAGATTCACCATTCCTAAAAGCTTCAAGATCATTTTGAAAGGACAATTACAGTGAGTCATTTTTATCCACTAATAGATTATTCTAAGCCACATACATTGTAAAGTAAACATAATTTCATTCGTAACACTGAAGCTTATTTCGTTGTCAGCCGTGTACCAAATTGTTCTTCAACGGTTGCAACGCTTTCAAACACCTCGAAATTTAATTTCTTCAGTTCAATGGCTCATTAGCTCGCCAACATCGTACAAACTGCAAAAATAGCTTTCTCGCTTCAGGATTCGTCAACAAGTACACGATGGGCTGTATCCAGGTGTAACTTAACTGGACAAAATTAAAAATAGTCATCAATGTTGTATTCATGTTGATTCTGGTGAACAGGAAAGGTATCCATGCAATGCATAAAGAAAACGTTAAAAGAAGAATCGTAACCAATCCTTTAAATCTTCTCCTATGTCGACGTACCGCGTTGCAACCAGTATTCAGGTCGGCTCGATTCTGCGGCTGAGCAAGGTTTTGGTCCATCCCCACATTTCCGGCAACATTATCGCGGGGTCTTTTTATGTTTTCAACCTTGTTTTCTTTCTGCCTTGCAATGAACAGTAACTTTACATAAATGACGGTTGTACAATATATCGTTGCGCATACAGGGAAAACTTCATAAGCATAGGCGATCCTCGTCACCGAATTTTGCAGCATTAGCTTACTTTGACATTGCTTTATGAGGAGGATAATTAAGGGTGATTCTGGGACCGGAAATACGATTCCACAAGCCAGCGCTATCACCAAGTAAGTGCCTGCAAGTATACAGAAGAATCTTTTTCTGGTTACGATTGTGTGATAGCGGAGAGGCCTTGTGACTAGGAGATAGAGGTTGAAGCTGATACCGCAAAGGCATGCCATGACGGACCAGAGCGCAACGAAAGTCGGGAACGGGAAAACCATACTGGCGACCAAGCATGTCTTGTGGTCACTGAAGGAAAACCAGAGCATGCTCCAAAGACTCCAGGTAATTCCCAAGATCAAATCAGATGCTGTCAAAATCTGGTAGAGAACTCGCATGTAATCTTGGAGATTTTGCTGATGATAGATGACAATCAGTACAGCTCCATTCAAAAGAGAGGAGAGAACGAGAGATACAATTAAGAAGAACACTATTTTAGGATCTAGGTGTTCAGCTTCCCTAGCAGTTTCATTCCCAAGTGATTCAAAATCTGCCATTTTTCTGAGATTGTATCGCTTTTTATTGTCAATTTCCACAATGTCACCAATTAATGCAATCAGTCAGTAAAAACCCCTATGATTCCAAGCATTATACTGATGAATACCAGAAATTATTCCACATTGAGGGAGATGCTCCAATTTGTTTTATGTGAGTATACAGACAGATTGTCGGCACTAGCGTCTGTGGAAAGGCACCAATCTACATTGGACACTCTCCATCCATGATCCAGGTGTTGAATAGATGCCAGTTGGGAGAACTTCCGTGAACTCTGTGGTAGCCTAGCAAGGGCCCGAGTAATATTGGAGCACCTTCACCACCTTGAGTTGTGGATATCTGTGCTCTTAAAGTATCCAATAACAATACATCATCCATACCTGAAGTCTCTGATTAGTGTTGTCAATCTGCATTTATGATCACCAATTATGATACCTTTTTAAAAATCATGGTTTATATATAATATGTTAGAAAATCCTGATCAAACTGGAATAAGACTGCGCATGGCAAAATACATGAAACTTCATGACAATGATTACAGGATGACAGAGGCTTAGATAAGGAGTGTACGGGCCACGTGCCCTAAATCTAACAATAAAGAGAGAGGGAAAGGAAAGAGAGAGGGAAAGGAAAGGGAAAGAGAGAGAGCGAGATGTAGAGAAAGAGAGTGTAAGAGAACGAGAGAGAGAGAAGGTAGAGGCGGGAAAAGGAACGTGAAAATAATACATTATGGCCTCACGTACCCCACGTCCTGCCCCCAATCAATGACCTTACCCATGTCACGCCACTGAAGAAGGAAGAGTCATAATGGAAGTGTCATCCGAAAAAGTGCTGATCCAAGTAATTACCTTCGAAACCTGCACGTTTCTAATAACATAAATGAACGGACCAATCTCCAATTAAGTTCCTTCAAAGAGCCACTCAATTAATTGACATGAATATATATATATTGAGGTCAACGTTGTGAGACCATGCCGTCATATACATCCGAAAATGAGAGATGTATTAGACTTGTTTAGGACAGTTTAGCTCCGTTGCGTGTGACAAGACGTGAGGTGGGCATTATCCATGCAAATAATGGACAAGGAGAGATGATTGTACATTCATAATGAATCGAGTCAACGCGGTGATTTTTAGTAATTACTTCTCCTGAAAGATAGAACTCCTGTCATAAGCACCCACTAGTGGCCTACCCCAGCGTATGATACAGATCCATGAAAAATAAAATCGAACGCCTATTTGAAGAAAAAAATCCAAGTGTAGCTTGACCGTCATTTATTACATTAAAAATTACTTTGGACAAGTTTGCCAATTATAATTAAGTGCTGCATTATTTTAGGAAATCCAGATTGATGATGGTAATTTTTTTTTATTTGATTCTATAAACTGTTTTAATCGCCCGTTCGTTATTTCAAATACTTTAGCTAGCACTGGCATAACCGAAATCGGTTTGGTCCCTTTTTATGAATTGGTGTATCTTTAGCTTTTTTCATCTTATCTGGAACCTTTCCACATTCTAAAAATAAAGTAAAGATATATACCAGGGGATCTTATATGTAAACAGCACCATTATTTAACTATCGTACATGTATATTGTCATGACCACAGGCCCTCTTCATTTCATTTCTAGACTGAAAGACAAAGTTGAGTTCTGGTCATGCGATTGCAGTGTGAAAGAAATGGTGTGGGATCGATCAGAAAAAGTTGATCATGTAGCATATAAGTATTGCTGTGTACTGCAAGGTTCTGGAGTCATCAAAATGAAAAGAAATTCGGCCATTCGGACCGTTAAAACATTTTTTTTTAAATATGTTTGTTCTCTCCTACCCCTAGGGGGGGGGGGGGTCAATAGAGTTAATACCATCTTAGAAATCTTACCAGCCAACACAAAACAGTAAATTAATCAATCAATCAACCAACCAACCAAACAACCAACCAACCAATTAATAAACCAATTGATCATTCAACCAACCCACCAATAAAACACACACAACAACAACCAACGAAAAAAACTAGCCAATCAATCGATCAAACAATCAATCAACCAACCTACCATTAAATCAATTAACCAACCAACCAATCAACAAATAAACAAATCAATCAACTAACCAACCCCCAAACCAATCAACAAACGAATAAACAAATCAATCAATCAACCAACCAATAAATTAAATCAATCAATCAATCGATTAATCAATCGACAAGTCGATATTTATCATACAGTTTGACTATATGTCACACACGTTTATGAACGTGAATATTTAGGCCATTCAATCATAACAGTTAAAGTTAGAACGTTCAATGAGCCATTTATTAGCATGATTAATGATAAAACACATACAACGAAACAGCTTGAATAATGTAATATTAATATGAAATCAAACTGTTGCCCATAAAGTTTGAACAAAATTCTTTATTCTTACCCCTTTTCATGAAACGATTGTGACAATATGGTTTATTCTTGATTAGATAAAGTCCATACTCTCTCAGAGATGTGTTGATCAATCCCTACAACTCTTCAGATTGAGAAATAAAGTCCTGAGAGAGTATTGTATTGTAGCCTCCCGTACTCAATAAAACCAGGATAAGAGATTCATATTTTAAGTAATTTAAATGATTTTATTCAGGGTTATAAATCTCCGAATTTACATGCTTTATCGTATTGGTTGATCGTCATCGCCTTGCCAGTAGATGACAGCATGACAGTGGGGATACTAAGTTAAGTGTAAGTTATAACAAAACTGTAATCTGATCCTTTTCAAATGCATAACTGAATTTGGTTACATTAAAATGTACCAGATAATCTGTATTTTATTAACCAACATATTTGATTAATAAACGTAAACATAAAATACCATAAACAAACTTGTCTACGTTCTTCATTTATGCATACAAAACAGCTCAAAAATACATTGTGAATAAAACATGCATATGTGCCTAGTTCTGGCTGTATGCAATTTTCACTTTCAAAACTTAAAATTTGTTGAAACATACTTCAAAGTAAGTGTATGTGTCGCCCACATCCGAACACCTTTCAAATTAATAAATGAAATATTTTGTTTGTCTATTTAATGTTATACCTGTGTATTTTAGATACACATGTTGGCATTTGTATGGTACACAGATCAATTTCTGTGATTGCTGTGGCTTGTTTATTTGTGATTAATATAGTAAACGGAAACACTTGATATAAACTTTGACTCCAATGAAAAATAGATGCAGGCGTCTATTATCCAACATACTACAGTTTGGTCAACATAAATTTTCCTCCACTTGCTATAAAATAAAAAAATATTCGCCACTAGATGGCAGCTTGAAAATATGGATACTACGACAGGAGCCCTGTTGAAAAATATTAGCTAATATATAATCTTTGGTAAAACAAAAAGGATAATATTTTGCCATCTGTATGCGCTAAACAAATATCAAACTATCAAACATATATCTTATATAACATTGGAATAGCTACAGTAACTTAATTACATCAGTTAAGAAAATAGTGCAAAACAGGAAGAATCTAAATACAATACTTAATTGAAAAAAACAAACAATATTAAGATTACAGGCGAAAATATAATTTGATAAAATATTATCTTAATTAATAACAAGAAGTCAAATGCTGTTTAGTTGCTGATTAGTTAAAACTATTTGTTAAAATAGACAAATTTCCAGCATAATTTCCTGCCTTCGGGGTTGGTGAGGAGATAAATTATCGGCTTAACCGCGTGCTGCTACCTGCAACCAAGTCCAGGATAATGATGAAATCTGAGCTTGTGTAGAGAATATGTACGGTATCCACACGATGTAGAAAGACCCCGTAATAAGAATGACGGTAATGAACCCTTTCAACCGTGCTTGTGGTGGACGATGAAGGTTTTCATCAGGGTTTACACCAATCCTATTCTGCGGCTGATCAAGTTCATGACAACCACCACCCACACCATTCTCGATACCGACTTCCTTTACGGTGCTGTTAAGCCGGACGACCCTTAAATTATTGGCAACCGCTTTCATCTTCTGACGCACGATGAGGAGCAAACGAACGTAAATCAGTGTGGTGCAGATCAGAGTTACACATACAGGAAAAACGGTGTAGAATTTGTCCACTGAGATTCCACGACCGAGGCAAAATTCAATTTCGTCTCTTAAGAATGGAGAATTGGGAAAAGGTAGATAGATCCCATGTGCCACGTAGCTCAGAAGGTACATGTATGCCAATGAAAAGAGAAATCGTTTCTTAGTGAGGAACGTGTGATATCTCAGCGGCTTTGTCACCAGAAGATAGAGGTTCAAACCGATACCGCACAAACAGATCATAACGGAAGAAAGCGAAGTGGAATATACAAAAGGAAACATCATACTAATGACTGTACAAGTCTGTTCATCACGTTCATTGGCGGATAACAGCCATAAGATACTCCAAATGCTCCAACTGATGCTCAAAACAAGGTTCGGCGTTGCCAGAATTTGGTAAAGAACTTTCATGTAGTCCTGAAGCTCTTTCTGGAAATGGATGACGACTAGTGTGATACAGTTGAAACGTATCAGGACAATTACCCCCTGGGCAATCACCCCCCGGAAAATTACCCCCCGGAAAACTACCCCCGTAGGGCTATTACCCCCCGGAAAATTACCCCCCGGAGAATTACCCCCCGAGGACAATTACCCCCAAGGACAATTACCCCCCCCCCGGAGAATTACCCCCCGAGGACAACTACCCCCCGGGGACAATAACCGCCCGAGGACAACTACCCCCGAGGACAATTACCCCCCGAGGACAATTACCCCCAAGGACAACTACCCCCCGAGGACAACTACCCCCAAGGACAATTACCCGCCGAGGGCAACTACCCCCCCCCCGAGGACAATTACCTCCAATTGACACTACTGGGCATGGTGGCTCAGTGGTTAGGGCGACCGCCTCATGAACGGGAGGTCGTGGTTCGAGCCCCGGCTGAGTCATACCAAAGACTTATAACGATGGGATCTTCTGCCTTCTAGCTAGGCGCTCAGCATATTAGATTGGAGAAGGATAGTAATTATGCAGGGCCCGCTGGAAGAGCAGTTTCATAACTGAAGTGACTACCCTGGGTAAATAAAACGTCATTATTATTATTATTACCCCCGAGGACAACTACCCCTCCCCCCATCGAGGACAACTCCCCCCCCCCCCCCTCCCCGAGCACAATCACCCCCGGAGGACAACTACCCCCAATGATAATCACCCCCGAGGAATTTATAACACTGTGACGTATAACGCAAGCCTTCTCCAAATTGCTATTTACAGAAAATTGCATAAACCTTCATTCTCTTTGATATTTATGAAGTTCATTTCAGTCTTTTCAAATTATTCAATTCGATATGGGGAGTGGGGGGGATGGGTGGAGGTTGCCCAATTCCCCTGTAGTTTTGCTACCGAGTAAAGAACAGAAATTACATTTCTTAGAAATTGAACAATACATTGCGCGCAGATGAGTACGCGTTACAGCCTCTCTCACCATCAATGGCACAACAAAGAAATTATGATGTAAGATTTCCTTTATGCATCCTCTGTAATTTGTTTAATCAGCCGATCGTGTATTTGTCTTTGTATGTACAATGGGCCCTCATCCATGCCATGATCCATAATTAAGGTTTTCTTCACGTTATCTATTTATTTCTGTTGTCATGCTGAGGTATAATATGTTTTCGTGTACGTTAAATTATTTTGAAATAGAAATTGCCTTCAAGTTATATGTACGGTGCCATGTCAAAAGAAAATAAATATCCGCTCTCTGGTAATTCATCTCATTTGATTTTGTAACTCCAGCAGAGCGTTTTTCAACTGGGGTGCCGCAAGAGAATGATTTGGAGAACGTTGATTTAAAAAAAAAAATCAAATACCAGAAACGGTTAAAATATGTAATATAGAAAATAAAATTTTGAAGATACTAAAGTGTCTTCCTTCCTCGCTCGCTGACAATATTTTGACAGCAAGGCATATAAAGGCAACCAGAGACCCGAATATCCTCATATTCGTGTATCAAGGTCATGACCAAATATATCACTTTTTATTTATGTACATCGGCGGCAAGGTGCCCGCATACAGTACTTTAAACAGTTACAAGTGTGTAGATTACAAACTAATTTTTTACCCGTTTTTACCTTTTTATTCTTAAATGTGCCCATACGTGTGTGCATAGCACTTTACGAGAGCCAGAGTCATGCAAAATTAATAGTCTGTTAAGACTTTGGGATTTGGGAGAAACTTTTCATTTCTTAAGAGGGTACCGTGATTAAAGCTAAACTTTAGTACTGGTAGTAAAAACGTATTGACAACAAAACTGATTATTTATGGTCATAAAATGTTTGATGGACACTAAAATATATAATTTAATCAATAGTTTTCTATTATCTTGACGCATTTTGAAGATTTCTGGTGTTAAAACAACCCTCGTCTGATACCCTTTTCGCGAGGAGACCGTTGAATGACTTGTTTGAATGAGATAACGGTCTAACGCCCTCTCTCGGTTAAATGAAACTCACGGCGGTTTCATATCTGAAACTCGCACAGAATCTCGCCCAGTGTGAGGAGTGTCGTCTGCTAGCGAGCTATCTCGCTGTGCTGCCGTCTTTGCATTTGGTAGCAAGCTGCATGCATGCACGGTGACTTGCTGCTCGATCAGTTGCCTGGCGTTACGGCTGCGCTGCACTGGCTGGTCGCGGAGCCGTGTCCGTCAGGTTGTCTGGCTATGGAAAATGACAACTTCCCCTCACATCACCGGAGAATCTATCTCGACGAGCTGCTGTCTTTGCATGCACGGTGACTTGCTGCTCGCTCGGTTGCCTGGCTAGCTATGCAAAGCCGGATTACAACATCTCCCCGGACAGTTTATTAGGTGGTCAAAAATGCTCAACAAAAGAAAATACTCTAGTCTACCAAACGATGTGTATAGATGTACTGATGTTTTGTTTGTGTCTTGTAATAATCGGCCTACCTGCAGTAGGCCTACCTACATGCAGTAATATAGCCTCTGCACGTCACGGTGCCGCGGGGCTGTTGTATATTTCGCGCGCTTTTTCCCCTCTTCCCCCTCCCTCCCGTTCAATGGCAAATATATAATTTGATGATGATGGTATCCGTGATTTTGTATCTGAATAAAGATTTATTTCAACAACAAACAAAAATATATGTATATTTTAAAATAACGCTGCTCCAGAGAAATGTATTTCTATGCATTTTGAAAAGCGCTGGACAATTATTACCTACATCCTTCGTGGAAGTTTGCAACCGCAATGGCGTTGCATATACATTAGAATAAAATGGAAATGTGTAGTAATGAGGAAGACAACGTGCTATAGTATTTTAAATAATATGGGTTCATGCAGGGGATCTTATGGGCTCGTAGCCATCTCTCAATGTGTCAGATCATCTTTTGCTATTGAATCCTGATTGTCCACGGGGACGGTTGTCCTCGGGGGGTAATTACCATCGTGGGAATTGTCCTCGGGTAATGATCATCGGGGGGTAGTTGTTCTCGGGGGGGGTAATTGTCCTTGGGGGTAATTGTCCTAGGGGTAATTGTCCTAGGGGGTAATTGTCCTCGGGGGGTAGTTGTCCTCGGGGGGTAATTGTCCTCGGGGGGTAATTCTCCGGGGGGTAATTTTCAGGGGGGTAATTGCGGGGGTAATTGTCCTTGGGGGTAGTTGTCTAATAGGGGGTGATTCTCCGGGGGGTAATATTCCAGGGGGTAATTGTCCTTTGGGGGTATCCAACAAAATTATGTATAACTTTTGACGGTATATGAAATTCCATGGATTTAATTTACATAGATTCACAATCAAAATGTTTTGTTTATTGTGAGACTTTCTTCTACTCGTTGTTGCAGGCATCATCAGCGTTTTTTTAAATCGCTGCTAGATGGCGTAGTACGATAGTCAGAGATTGGAAATTAGAATGGGCTAGTTTAACCTATCATCACTGTACATTCCCATTCTCTCGGACTCTGTGGTGATACCTGCAGCAACGAATAGGCGAAGTCTCACATAAAAATAAAACAAATTGATTGTGAAAATCAATATATGGAATAACTAACAATCAGATCAACCTCTTCAAGGATATATGAAATTATCATAGATATTAATATTCATACTATCTCCGACAAAAAAGAAAAGGCATTGCATGGCAAGGCATGTTTGTTTATAATAATGTACACAGTAAGCAGATAACAGTCTCTTTTTTCAAGATGATATATAAACATTAAATACAATTGTGTTAATGTGATTCACTGCTGTGAATTGTTTTTCTAGCGTTCAGTCACAAGTGTAACTTGAACGCCGACGTAGACCTTCTGATCGATGTAAAGGTAAAATTAGTACTTAAACAAAACAATCGTCACAAAATAAGTAATTAGATGCCCATTTCCGCTTTTCCAAACAAAAACCTAGAAAAGATTATTTACAAAGGGCTGGATGAGTTTTTTAGATACAGTTATATTACTAAGTTTAAATCAATATGGTTTTAGAAGAACAAAACAGTCAACCGACCTAGCTTTAGTAGGATTATATGGTCATAAAACACAAGTGCTTTTTTCAATAAAGAACATGTAATATGAGTATTTATAGACTTGTCAAAAGCATCCAATAAGCATGCCCAACAGATTCTACTAAAAAAAGAAAAGCACTTTCATGGAATTTGCAAAGCTGCAACGGCCAAGGTTCTAAAAGCTATTTATCTATCACACAATAATATGTATAGTATAGTATGGTGTTTATCAACATTTCATTTTATTAAAATGTGACTTTTTACAAGGGTCAATATTAGGTTCTCTCCTTTTTTGTATTTTATATCAATAATATAAGCCATACAACGTCCTTTTTATCATTTATAATATTTGCAGATGGCACGAGCATATTTTGTTTACATCATTTTTAAGCACCGTTGTAAATACACTAGTACACTAGTAATGAGTTACCAAATTTGTCCCTTTGGTCTACATGCAAACAATTGTACCTTGAAAACAAATCGAAAAATCAAAAGAATCATGCACGTTAAGCACGCAAATTCTCATGACACTGAATTTCCTTACAACATACAGTATAGATCATGTACCTCTCGAAAGGGAAATACACAAAGAATTTGTTGGTGTCATTATCGACGAGAATTTATAAGGAAAGAACATATGTGTGATATGACTACATGTAATTCTAATTCTATAGGAATAATATTGTAATAAATAAAATGAAAACAATTATATCCATGTTACACGCTTGTTATGTTTCATAATTTATTGATATTACGGTATAATACATATTGCAATTTATTGTTGGCCACCATCGTAAAAAAACAAAATCAATCATATTTTCTTACTATACAAAAGAAAGCCTTCGCGTATTCACTGGTAAGGTTCACCATATTTTTCTCACACAGGTACATTATCTCATGAATCCAAAAACCCTAACAGTTTGCGACATAAATTCACTACATAATTTGCTGTTCATGTTTGAATATATAAATAATAATCTCCTATATTCATACAAATTACCATTTGCTCTGACCCTACACGTAATTCCTCTAACTTTCATCAATTACCGATTACTAGATTTAATTGTACATAAATCAATGAGACTTCATGGTCCAGATTTCTCTCCACGAATGAATCGAACCTTGTTGCCCCCTTTACTCATGTAAAGCTTAAGTATACAGAAAAAGTGATATTATCTGAAATTTACTATCTTACAATAAATGTATAAGTATTGTTAATCCTAGAATTTTTAATCAAATGATGATCGAGGTAACTTTTGAGTCATATTTTCAGTGTTTATCATAATAGTGCATCGTCTCTGTATATATTTTTTAATTAATACCCTTATTCTAATTTCCATCATCAGCAACATCATCATATCCTTATATTTTACATAAGCTTTCAATTATTCGTCCATGTTGCTTGATACTTTGTTCATTTGTTACATGCTAACTGTTTTGGGAGGTCATATTTCCAACCAAATCTTTACAATGGCAGTGCTTCTCCCGCAAATAAATTCATTGGAATGAAATGATTTGACAATTTATTTGTTTGTGTTTTTAGAATTATAATTTATACGAATATGTGCATACATTTATGATTCATTTCAGACTTTTTTTAAATGTAAACAACCAATTAATCGACTAATTCTGTTATCGATATCACAATAAACATTGATATTTATACAAACTTCTGAAATATTGTATATTAAGCGCGAAGAAGGGATAATTTTAACTCCGAACTTTACGTTTAAATGAATGGCTACCCTGGATGCAAGATGTAATTGCGCACAACAAAGAAATTAGGTACCGTAGGTATTTATTTATTTATGTGTTATCAGATACACAGTTGTGAACCGCATTTTGCTTATTTGCGCCGGCGAGGCGACACATGCTAATGTGGGTATGAGGACCTCTCATAATGCTGTGCCGGGGCTGTATTTAAGCGTTTTGTAATTTATAATAATCATTACTTCAAATGTTTCCAAGCATTGCATTTTGATAACCTTGTCGAATCAAAGTTTTAACTTTGCAATAATGAAAATAAAGTTAGTTTTTGAAATCAATGAATATCTACTTTAAAATAAGTCTTTGTTGTGTTCTTATCAACTCTTCTTGTGCCAACACAATTACACAATTTCTCACTTATTAAATCAAAATGAAACGGTATCTTGGGCAATAAACATTAGGAAAGTGGAGACTATCTTCATTTTCTTGTTTTCAACTTTAGATGATAAAGGTTTTGTGTATGCAGGATTTGTATTTTTTGTCCTTCTTCATTTCATAAAATATGACATTATCAATTCCCTTTATGCAATTTGAATAGTGAATGGGCTATATAAACCTCCCAATGTGCAAAATACTATATGAAATGTAAATGGCATATTTTAAATAAATAAAATAATAAAATAAGCAAATGTTGGAGGACATACCCTTTAATATAAGTTGAGCTTTTTCACTAATTTTGCAATGTATATGAATTTGAGTAATATATTTCATCACTTTACCCTTAACAAAAATTATACAAGTTGGATTGAAAGTGTGCCATACAATTCACTTAGTTAAGTGTCGATAATAACAAAATAGATATGAGAGATTCCTATTGAGATATCCTGTTTCTTAGAAGAGTGAAAAGGTAGCAGAACAGAGTTTTTTTCTTCAGTGGAATTTGTCTTTTCTGCTTTGTTATTCAATGCCAAAACATCAGTGTTTCATGACTGCAATTGTACTATGTGTTATGTGTCAGAATGAATTTTGTTGTTCATGCATATATTAACAAAATCATGAGTGTTAAAATTTGATAAAGATATTTCTATCAAATAAAGAGAGTTCAATTTTATTTTGATTTGTGTACAGTTTGTGTATAAGATGATGAAGAAGATTCATATCTATTATCTATTGAAATAGTGTACTTTATTTTATAATTTTTTCACAATGGATGTTATGCATTTGTCTTTTTTACATTTGAAATGTATTGTTACACAGACAGTCTTGATATATTTTCTTCTATAGTATTGAATGTGACTGTGTACTTTGTCTCTTGTGTATTTGTACTAATTTACCAAATGTATAGGTAGAAATCTCTTGACATATAGATATTTCAAGAGATTTGATGCGGATTTGTAATTTTTTTATTCTGTATGAAAACAATTTGTTCAATGAATTAGATTGATGACGTCACAATCCAAAACGAGTGCAAGTATTTGATAGACTTGTGTACCCAGTCTGATGTATGGTTACCCTGTACTATTTTGATATGTATTGCTAGAGAGTTTGTGTATCAAACGACTGTTTTCTCCTTCATGACGAGTCTGTGCAATCCTAACGGGGGTATAGTTATAACTTTAATTTCATTCTTTGTTTGAATTTGTCTGAAATGAAAGGAGAGCAAATATATTTTTCCTTGTTCTGTTTTACAAAATTCATATGGATGATTTTCAGAGATTGATTAAACTTGTATGCACAATGTTATTCTATGCTGTCACTGTTTTCGTTGATCGGTTGAATTATCGCTGCACTGACTTGTCTTTCCTTAACAGTATTTCTTTTGAAAAGTGACAGGCGTTGAAAGGTATTCTTGCTAATTGTGCAGGCTGAAAATATAAAATGATGTAAATCCTATGGTAAACAAGTGATAATTCCAACTAAAAACTCCTCTGTGGGATTATATAGACTGATAGGAATTTTCAAAAACGCGTTGCGAAAAATACGCCTAGAAGCTAGTCTGTTTTTCCCTTGTACCGCATTGGTCGTACGTTTTGTGCTGAATAAAGACTCGATAGGTATAATGTCGGTCATTATAAGATGCTGGTCATTGATGAGGACAAATGATAATATCCCATTTTCAACTAATTCTATCTAATTTATAAACCAATTTTGTTAAAATAGTCAGTCACTCGACAGTGTCTGCCAGTGAACTCCAGATAATAAACGGTTCCCCTTGCATAATTAAGGTCACCGCTATTAAATATAACCGTTAAACGTTTAAATTTCACAGATAGGACATACGTAACATACTCATGATTCCTGCAAAGTTCAACATAATTTTGTGTTGGCTGCAAAAGGGATACACTACTTTTAAAGCCCCTCTAAAGTGTTGGGAGCCACCAAATATTTGATGGTAAAATTTCACTTAAAGGGGTAGTCGAGTTCTTGTTTAAGACCGCAAATGCCTTTAAAGTACATGGTTATTGCTCTTATTCTTATTTATGACATTTCTGGTGCCTGACAACTGCTCTTTCGGACATACAATTAAGGTACAATTTTGCTTTCAAATTTTTGGAGAATTTCGGGCTCCTCACATTTTAGAGGGGCTTTAAACGAATCATTGTAACTAGAGAGCTAAACGAGGTCATCAAAATAGAGAAAGATGTACAGAGATAAATGAGGTTGGAATAGAGAAATGAGGACAGACGGGATGCAAAGAGCGGGAGAGATAAAGGAAATGGACAGAAAGGCGGAAGACTGATAGGAAGACTGATATGAAAAGTGGTACGGGTTGGACCAGTGAATGTGGAAAAGAGACTATTATGCGCACTGTCGAGCGTTTTACTGGTTACGATAAACTCTAACGGTAAATCTAAAGAATGACATAAGTGGAACAACAACAATATCGAGACTTGTCTTTTCAAAAGTGCCTTGAAAACATTGTATATGCTACTGCTAGTTCGCAGACCATTAATGCATATTTGCTTTTTGCTGCTGCGAACCTTTGGAAATTCATGATAGCCGTTCAAATTTCATTTTAGTTGTATGAATTGTAAGAAAAACGTGACTTTATCTCCAGTATAAAAACGTGGGTCTATTAGTTTCAGGGGCACTGTGGGTGAGTGGCAGCTTGGTAATAAATGATATGGGAGGGGCGTAGCGGCGAAACAGGGGAAAGTTTTGAAAAGGTCATATTTATCATCTTCTTACGTTACCTTCTATTTTCTCCATGTCTCTATCCTCCCCGTTTCCTATAAGATGGAGGGGGAGGTTGCTCTCCGCGCCCCTTCTTTCTACGGTAAATAATCGGGAGGGGGGGGGGTGGGGATTATCACCCCGACTCCCTGGCTTTTACTTTTTTCTTACGGCAATTTTTGACCTTTTCGATCTGGTCGGCAAGACGCAAAATCGGTCCCCCTTCGCCAGATTTTGGCTTTTTGTTTTGTTCTGCTTTTGTATGTTGTATGCTTAAAGGTAATGCAAAGTTTTTGTATGGGGTCATGAATTTGGTTCAAATGAGCATATTAGAAGCATATGCGATCCTACAATATTCAGTGATCGTTGTCGCGGTTGAAATCGAGTCTAAAGTTATGAAATTGTAAATAATAAACTCTTTATGTTGTATAGCTCCCTCTTAAGGTCAAGATATTAATTAAGCTATAAAACAATGTTTCTTGACTAAAATAGACCAATTTACTATCCCCTTTGGAAATTATGTATCACAACTACATATTTTGAAATGTTCATGGTCGCAGCTACTATTGAATGGACGTAGGCGCAATTTGAAAATTCATCCAAATTTACCGGGAGCACCGGTAAAAATTTATATTCCATTTTCCTCGAAAGCAGAAGTGTTTTAGGGGCTAAATTTTCTAGTGCTTATAATTCATCCACAGGGGCATCCAAATATATCAAAATTGTGAAGAATCACTATCCAGCCAATTTTCAATATTTCCCAAAACTTTGTATTACCTTTAAGTTTTGTTTTGATTTTTATGGAAAGTTTTTTTTTATTGGGGGGGGGGGGCAAAGTTTTCGCCAATTCTGTTCTAAACCCTAACCACCAGGTCCCACCTTAAAATTGTTAAGTGAAGCGCCTGCTCGGCCCCCCCCCCCCCCACCACCCCCACATATGTCCAGTCTTATTTTGTCTGTATCCAGTTTTGCAATAGCAAGAAAAAGACCTAGAAAGAAGAAAAAAACTTTAATTATATGAAAACAAAATTATTGACCTTCTGATTGCAGCTATTAAAGTACCGAATTTTCTCATCCAAGCATATTCTGAATTTTGTCGTTAATTCGTATGGAAGGCTGATTGTCACGTCATGTTTGTTTTCAGTTTCACATTTCGGCAGAAAATATTCATCAATCCGTCAGTCACATTTCTACCATCTCGTTAAATCTCATTACTTCTGCTCCTATCTATTTATCATCGTCTGATTAGTGCGCAATAATTGGAATAAAGCGCGCGTTTAATCACGGACACGAAACATTATGCGGGAAATGCATTAACCGTTCATGCGTTTTCCCGTATATGTCTATCTAAAGACCGCAGTACTTAGTCTGATGATCGAGAGGACATTAACTAAGAGGAGTACATTTCGCAATTAAAGACCGTCCTTCCGTACTCTCCTAACCTTTTGATGTAAAAGTCTGAACTCTGAGTATCTACAGGGTGTGTTATTCAAAATGGCGACTACAGAATCTTTGAGCATGATTAACGATACCAACGTTGCGACAGGTAGTAGTGGCCCGACGGTTGAAACGGTTCGAATTTTGATAACTTTTCTCTGCGTGATTTTGAATACGATGGTCTTAGTCGTTATCAAACACCAAAAAGATCTCCAAGAATACATGCGAATTCTTTATCAGGTCCTTGCAGTAGCGGATATGCTGTTGGGAGTCAGTTGGAGCATTTGGGCCATTCTATGGTTTACACCAGACAAAACTAAGGAGTTTTGCACCATCATAAGTATGGTGTTTGCTTTCGCGTATATAGTATCTTACATATCCGTAATGGCTTGCCTCTGTGGGGTAAGTTTTAATCTTTATCTCCTCGTTACGAGACCACTACGATATTACATGATTGTGACACGAACAAGATTTTTTTTTACTCTTGCGATGATCTTTTTAGTGATTGTCCCTGGCTGTGGGATATATCTACCAATTCCAGAGTCACCCTTCATAAAACTCTTGACGGAACGTTGCTTGGCCCAAGATACAAGTTCAAACACGAAATCGACGACTATAGTTCACACCGGCTTTCAAATAGTTCCTGTTTGTGCAACACTGGTCATTACATCAATGTTGAATTTCCGCTTATTACTCATTGCACGTCACTTGAGAAATTCGGTCGGACACTTTGAAAACCTTCGAAGTACTGTCCCTGTTAACGAAGAGGTAATGACGACTAACACTCATTTTACAGAGCGTGGTCGTTTTAAAGCGCTAGTAAAGCCACAACATGATGTCGTACCTGATCACGAAATGAACCGTAATCGATCAAGCAGAAGAGGAATGAAAGGGTTCGTCACCATTTTTTTTATAACGGTCATTTTCTGTGTTGTGTGGACACCTACTGTGATCCTCTACATAGTACCGTTACATCCGGAGGTCCAAAATATCTTGGATATTTTGTCAGGATGCTATACGTGGTTAGAGCCCATTATTTACTTGCTGACGAGCTCCGAAGCGAGGCGAATGTGTTTGGTAGCTCTCCGCCACATTGCTTCAAAACTAACCGACTTCACAAGCACCACTTGAAGACATTAGGGACTTTTAGATTTGCGTGGACTGATACGTGTGACGTCCATTCAAGGCAGTGCATTAAAAGGACGTCGACCGTAGCAATCCCCATTGTCTTCGTGCGAATCTAAAAGTCCCTATAAGGGAAGGTGAACGCACACGATAGACCAATTAAGATGCAGTCTTTAAAAACAGATTTAACCTTTTGACGCATGTGCATAGTCTATAGAGGCCTAGTGCATAGTTTCGATTTGACCCCCCAAAACGGCATTGGCGGAACACTAGTTTCAAGCAGCACGTTTATTGTTTAAAGGGAAGTAAAGGGATTGTGTGAAGTGTTAATTCACTCTCACTTTTGTATGTACAAGTAACTATAGACATGATCCTTCGCATATCCCACCATGCAGTAGCTGATGCCGCTCTAAGACCATCTAATAATAAAGACCATTCTGTATACATAGCTTGACCAAGTCAGGCGTGTTCGTTTTTATCTCTCATCTTCTCATTTTGAAAAATCACAGAAACTGCATTACAGAAATTGTTGTGAAGGTACAATACGATGAAATAGTTTTTAGTGAATAAAATGTAAAGCATGGGAATAACAATCATTTATAATTAACCAATAATTGTAATCATACCCGCTTCATTGGATGCATATCTTTTGTTCTTCTTATTTTTGTTATCTCTCTCTCTCTTTCTGGTCAGAATGAGTTTTCGAGATCAAGTTTTGACTTCCTTTGATAAACAGCACTCTACATGGTTTTCTGTATAGTCTGTTTCATATATATGATTCAACTGCATACAATTCATAATATGTCTTGATGAAGTTGATGATAACAATAACGAATTTGTTCCAAACATGCTAAAAGTAGAGGCAGTCATATTGAAAATGTAAGAAATACAGGCGATCTCTCAAAGCTTTGTGGAAAAGAAGAACTCGTTTTAAGAATGTAGCGTTTGCCCTGTGTTTGTCGATGATTTATTAGTAGAGCAGAAACATTAATTAAGCTGTCAATTACTCACTTAATATCGATGAAGTTTTCCATACAAATAATGAATATTTACACAAACGTGCTAAAATCTGAGGCAGTCCTGCTATTGATGTGGGAAATACAGGCTCTCAAAGCTCTGTCGATAAAAACTTTCCGGATGGACAGCGGTCGCCGGGTGTTTGTTGATGGTTCATTAGTTATTAAGTAGAATAATGAATCAAGCTGTCAATTAACTCACTTAATATCATCATGAATGTAATGACCCATCTCAATCGTTCAAATCCCTTTGTTACCATGGGTACTAATACTCCCAGCGATGGTACGATAACCCAAATTAAGAAATATCCTCAGACGCGTGCTCAAGATTTTCATTTTCATTCGCGATCGTCATGCATTGTTCAGCATGTTAAAGAGAAGGTTGAGTTCTGGGAAGAGGTGAACAATAATTTGTGAGCGTTATCATTCTTATTATGCAAGTGTGGAAGAACATCAGATAAGACATGTTCCCTGAAAAGCATGGCTCTTCAAATGCCTTCATATTCTAAATATGTCGTGTACATCGTAAAACTCGGGGGGTAGGTTTTTTACGCCACGTGTTCGTGTAGTCCCATATACATCTTTCTGTGTACAGTGTTTGTAACTTTAACAAGACTTGGCCAATTTCTTATCATTTTGATAATTCCAGAATCTTGCAATACACACAAATTCGTATATGCTAGATGATCAACCTTTTCTGGTCGATTCCACACCGTTTCTTTCACAATGCAATCGCATGACCAGAACTCAACTTCATCTTTAAGTGACCGCCTTGCTTGGTCTTGATAAGAAAAGACACCGACAGCCGTAAAGAGTGTACTGCAACGATTGCATGCAACAAGCATGGACATCTAACTGAATTATAGATAATTCATCTTGTAAAATGGCCACTGTAGCGGAAGCATCTATGACTTTGTTTATTGGTCGATTCTTTATTGTTCCAAAACTCGTTGCTCCAAATGCTCCGTAAAAACTGTACAAATGAAAATAGATCGAACGGATCATAAATCAACTGTTCATGAATATACATATTATGCTAAGAGAAAACCTGGTGACTCGTATCAATAATATGCACCTTACAGCTAATTAACCCCTTGTTTTAACCTTTGTTTAGCTCTTTTCCTTATCTCACACATTAACTTGTACTGCATATAAACTAAACACAATTCTAACTGTTTGTTACTACCAGTACATATATGCTTAATTGAATTAAGTCAGACTTCTGACATACATCCTTTTTATCACTTCTGTTCATAATTACAGCATGTATCTTTATAACTAAATCATCTATTAATTATCAATATAAACTTGTATAAATCATATAACAACTTTCCCATATTATGCACCCCAAGTACTCATCTTTGTACATTAACTCAAACTAGGCACATCTTTGTTTACATTCTTGCATACGTGTACCTTTCAATCGCATGCCGCAGTGTACATTACATAACAATAACATTCGGTATGTGAGCCGACCGTCTCGGCTACTGTTCAATGTAAGTTACATCCATGTAATGTACACAGCGAGTTAGGTGCGAATGAAAGGTACTTAATCATAGAATATCGCATCATTACAGCATTTATATACAACATTCATCACATTGCATCATTACATACCTTCATTCTGCCTTCTTAAAGTGCATCTAACATCCATATTACACAAGGGGCGTGTTCACACCGCAAGGGGGGACCGTGGGCGGACCGTGGATCGCGCTATCGTAGCGCGACCCACGGTCCGCCCATTGGCATTCGCCGGATCCACACCGCAGTGAGATAGCGCGGTCTATCGTAGCACCCCCTTTTTTAAGAGGTCCTGTTGTCATGACGCGTGACGTCATGAGGTCAGAGCGGTCATAGATTTCGCGCGCTATTACGAACTAGGAGTGTTGAAAAGGCCATTTTCGTAATGTAACCAAATTTAATGCATACGTCTAATTTGTGAAGTGCCTCAATACAAATTATTTCATTCACCTGATAAGAATAATAGTATTTCAATAGACAGAATCCAAACTGCATACATTAGTTGTTGTCAGGTTGGACAAGCATTATGGCTTGACCTACCTATATAGCAACACTTAATATATGCAGTTGCATTCTGACTATTGAAATACTATTGTTCCTATCAGGTGAATGAAATAATTTGTATTGAGGCACCTCACAAACACTTATGCATTAAAGTTGGTTACATTACGAAAATGGCCTATTGTACCGATTCAGATTCAGATCGCACCAAAATAGAATGAGTATAAAATTCCCCGCGTGTAGAACGATGAAATCCGGCGTGCTATCGTAGCTCGGGTTCACACCGGCAGAGATAGCGCGGTCTAGAGCGCGCTAGACCGCGCTATCTCTCGTGGACCACCCCCAAGAGGTGCTCCAGTGTTTGCTCGACGTGGCTCGCCGTGGCTCGCTGTTGGGCGGACCAAAACGACGTTGTACCCAGGGGCGTCGCCAAAGGGGGGGTGTGGGGGGGGGGGTGCGACACCCCCCCACCTGTCAGGATATTGTCGGTAAAATTGCGCTGCCGTCGGGAAAAAGAGAAAAGGGGGAGGGGAAAAAAGAGAGGGAAAAAGAGAGAGGGGAAAAAAAGAGAGGGAAAAAAGAGAGGGAAAAAAAGAGAGGGAAAAAAAGAGGGGGAAAGGGAAAGAAAAGGAAAAAAGAAAAGGAAAAGAAAAGAAAGAAAGGAAAAGAAAGGAAAGAAAGGAAAAGAAAGGAAAGAAAAGAGAAGAAAGAAAGAGAAAAAAAGAAAAAGAGGGAGGAGAGGAAAGAAAGGAAAAGAAAGAAAAGAAAGAAAAGGAAAAGAAGAAGAAAAAAGAGTGAAAGGGAAACAAAAGAAACGGGGGGTGAAAGAGAGGAGAGAAAGGGGAGGTAAGAGTCTGAGAGAGGAGGAGTGAGAGTAAAAGAGAGAAGGGGGTTGTTGGGTGGAGTCGTCTCGTCAAGGAAGCAAGAAAGACATGGGTAAATATGTTGCTGTGTCGGGTCAGCTGTGTCGGTATTCTTGCTCGATCCTCGTGTACTATATCAATGCAGAAGTTTGAAGTCGGTGAGATGTATATTGTCGGTCGGCCGACAAGTTTTTTTCCCAACGAACTGTGACTTCTTATCCGCTGTGACGACTTCGAGAGTGACTACAACTACAATACTTGTATTTTCTCGAAGTTCCACTTTCCTATAATATCAGCTAAAGAAATCAGAGGTTTAACATTTTCGGGGGAACTAACTTCAAACAAGGTTTAACCCTAATAAGGCCGGGCTATTTGAAGTCTTACTACGGCCGGGGGGGGGGCCATTATGGCCCCCCCCTAAGATCTCGGCCGTGAAACGGCCGATCTCCGCGAAAATTTGCACGCATGTCAAGTGAAGTGTATAGAACAATATGATAATTTCAGTTTTTTGAAAAAAATCCCTCATTTGCATATTTATGGTAATTTATGCAAATAACGTCATAAAATCACTTTTTTACCCATAAATCCTATATTATTCATATTTAAGCATTCTTTTTCACTACATATATTCATTAGACCATTTGGAACAATAATACGACAAAAAAAAATTGGAAGAGCCAGCTTATTCCTTATGTTATCTCTTGTTTTGATAATTTCTTATGTATTTCATTGTTTTTTTAACTTATTTATGTTATTGTTTTTTTTTTTTTTTTCATTTCTTCCTACAATTCAACTATAATGACTCCCAAAACAACCACCTAAACTTTAAACAAGACCCAATAACCAATGTTTGATCTATTTTTAGGAAAAATGACATTTCCATATGTTTTGTACACAAATCACAAAAATGAGCGATTTTCGGGCTGACATGCAAAGACAAAAGGTCACGTGACCTTGTAACTATAAGTCTGATTTTTTTTTTTTTTTTTTTTAAAGATGCGCAAGACTCTAAAGAAAAAAGTCAGCGAGCGGCGAGGCGCCATCCATATGCGTTCTCGAACAATCAGAAAAATCGTGGAGGGGGGGGGCCATAATGGCCCCCCCCCGGCCTTATTAGGGTTAAGAGTCAACAACGGTACGACGAATCGTCTTTCTTTCTTTATATTGTGATGAAACGCCAAAAATTCCGCGCTTTGCGCGGAAGGGGAAACTTCATTTAGACGAGTCGAGAACGGTACAACGAATCGTCTTCTTTCTCTAATAATGTAAGGAAACGTCAAAGCTTCCGCGCTTCGCGCGAAAGTGGGAAACTATTCAGACAAATAGGGCTTACTAAAAGTCGTAAACGGTACAACGAATCGTGTTCTTTCTCTAATAATTTGAGGAAACGTCAAAGGGGGAAACTGAATTCAGATGAATAGGGCTTAATAGGATCGAAAACGGTAAGAGGAATCGTCTTGCTTTCTCTATATTGTGATGAAACGCCAAAAATCCCGCGCTTCGCGCAATAGGGGAAAACTTCATATAGACGAGTCGAGAACCGGGTACGACAAATCGTCTTCTTTCTCTAATGATTTAAGGAAACCTCAAAGCTTCCGCGCTTCGCGCGAGAGGGGGAAACCTTATTCAAACAAAATTAATAGGGCTTATTTAGAGTCGAAAACGGTACAACGAGTCATGTTCTTTCTCTAATAATTTGAGGAAACGTCAAAGCTTTCGCGCTTCGCGCGAGAGGGGTAAACTGAATTCACATGAATATGGCTTAATAAGATACGAAAACGGTACGAGGAATCGTCTTCCTTTCTCTATATTGTGATGAAACGCCAAAAATTCCGCGCTTCGCGCGGAAGGGGAAACTTCATTTAGACGAGTCGAGAACGGTACGACGAATCGTCTTTTTTCTCTAATAATTTATGGAAACGCCAAAGCTTCCGCGCTTCGCGCGAGAGGGGGAAACTGAATTCAGATAAAATTAATAGGGCTTATTTAGAGTCGAAAACGGTACAACGAATCTTGTTCTTTCTCTAATAATTTGAGTAAACGTCACAGCTTTCGCGCGAGTGGAGGAAACTGAATTCAGATGAATAGGGCTTAATAGAAGTCGAAAACGGTACGATGAATCGTCTTCCTTTCTTTATATTGTGATGAAACGCCTAAAATTCCGCGCTTCGCGCAGAAGATGAAAACTTCATATAGACAAGTCGTAAACGGTACGACGAATCGTCTTCTTTCTCTAATGATTTAAGGAAACGTCAAAGCTTCCGCGCTTCGCGCGAGAGGGGGAAACTTTATTCAGACAAAATTAATAGGGCTTATTTAGAGTCGAAAACGGTACAACGATTCGTGTTCTTTCTCTAATAAATTGAGGAAACGTAAAAGGTTTCGCGCTTCGAGAGGGGTAAACTGAATTCAGATGAATAGGGCTTAATAAGAGTCGAAAACGGTACGATGAATCGTCTTCCTTTCTCTATATTGTGATGAAACGCCAAAAATTTAGAAGGGTAAAACTTCATTTAGACGAGTCGAGAACGGTACAATGAATCGTCTTCTATCTCTAATAATTTAAGGAAACGTCAAAGCTTCCGCGCTTCGCGCGAGAGGGGGAAACTGATTTCAGACAAAATCAGTAGGGCTTATTTAGAGTCAAAAACTGTACGACGAATCGTGTTCTTTGTCTAATCATTCAGTAAGGAAACGTCAAAGCTTCCGCGCTTCGCGCGAGAGGGGGAAACTTTATTCAGACAAAATTAATAGGGCTTATTTAGAGTCGAAAACGGTACAACGATTCGTGTTCTTTCTCTAATAAATTGAGGAAACGTAAAAGGTTTCGCGCTTCGAGAGGGGTAAACTGAATTCAGATGAATAGGGCTTAATAAGAGTCGAAAACGGTACGATGAATCGTCTTCCTTTCTCTATATTGTGATGAAACGCCAAAAATTTAGAAGGGTAAAACTTCATTTAGACGAGTCGAGAACGGTACAATGAATCGTCTTCTATCTCTAATAATTTAAGGAAACGTCAAAGCTTCCGCGCTTCGCGCGAGAGGGGGAAACTGATTTCAGACAAAATCAGTAGGGCTTATTTAGAGTCAAAAACTGTACGACGAATCGTGTTCTTTGTCTAATCATTCAGTAAGGAAACGTCAAAGCTTCCGCGCTTCGCGCGAGAGGGGGAAACTGAATTCAGACACAATTAATAGGGCTTATTTAGAGTCAAAAACTGTACGACGAATCGTCTTCTTTCTCTAATAATTTCATGAAACGTCAAAACTTCCGCGCTTCGCGCGGGAGGAGGGAAGCTTCATACAGATAAGGATTAAGAGTCGAGAACAGTACACCGAATCGTCTGCTTTTTCTCATAATTTAATGAAACGTCAAAGCTTCCGCGCTTTGCTCGGGAGGGGGGATACTGAATTCAGAAAAGGATAAACAGTTGAGAACGGTACAGTAAATCGTCTTCTTTTTTATAATAATTTAATGAAACGTCAAAGCTTTCGCGCTTCGCGCGGGAGGGGGGGGGAAACTTCATCCAGCCAAGGATTACCAGTCGAAAACGGTACAATTAATCGTCTTCTTTTTCTAATAATTTAAGGAAACGTCTAAGCTTCCGCGCTTCGCGCGGGAGGCCCATCACCCACACCCCCCTAATGAGCGCGCTTTTAAGTGATTCTCTTGCTCACTACCGCCCCTCCCTAAAATAAGATCCTAGCTCCGCGCCGTCATTAAAATATATAGCTATGATGCTGGCTAAATTGAAGAAATAATTCGTATATTTATGTCGTCAAAGAAATTAACCATTTTGCGCATATGCAAGTACTATAGATAGTCGATAGGAAAAACAATTTAGCCTTCGGCCCCAGGTTTATAGGGTTTAATTTGTAGATATTGGATATTTAATTTTGTCGGTAATTGGTGGCTAGTTTTGTCGGTAATCGTTGGCCTCTACACCCCCCCACTGAAAAAGGTCTAGCGACGCCCCTGGTTGTACCTTCCACACCGCGGAGATAGTGCGGTCTAGCGCGCTAGAACGCGCTATATCTGCCGGTGTGAACAGCCTCAAGGATGCCTCCAATATCAACGGATTTCATCCACTGGAAACCAAAAAGGGTGCTATTTCTTTACACGAATTTAGTAGCCTCTAGATGGCGCTAAACATAAATATAATCAATCTACTTGATCGACTTAATAAAATGAATTCATATCGATCACTGTAACAGCCACTACAGAAGTATTAATCACGGTAGCAAGTACAGTCGGCATCAGCACATTACAACACTAAGCTGTTAAAATTGTCCCGATTTTTCTGTGCGTAATTCTGAATGTGATCGTCTTGGTCGTTATTAAACATCAAACCGAGATCCAAGAATACATGAGAATTCTTTATCAGATACTTGCTGTACTAGACATTGTTTTAGGAGTTAATTGGAACGTCTGGCTCCTTCTCTGGTTTTCAATTGACAACACAAAGACCACTTGCTATATCCTGAGTATGGCTTTTCCCTATGTGTTCCATGTTGTTTATATTTCCGTAATGGCATGTCTCTGCGGAATCAGTTTGAACCTATACCTCCTCGTCTCAAGACCAGTACGATACTACACGATTGTGACCAGAACAAGATTTTACTTCGCAATTTCATCCATGTTTCTGTTGATTATGCTAATCTGTGGAATGTATCTCCAAATTCCATCTTCACCGTTCATGGAACTCTTGACAGAACGTTGCCTAGCCAAAGATCTCAGTGCAAAGGCTACATGGACGTCAACAGTGCACAGTAGTTTTCAAATAATTCCTATTTGTGCAACAATTGTCATCACATCTATATTGAATATCCGATTATTACTCATTGCTCGTCGATTAAGAAATGCAGTCAGACCTTTTGAACACCTCTCCCTAATATTCGAATCAATCGTGCTGACATTGATCCACGCAATTCTAAAGATCACGATCCTAGGATATCGCCAGGGAATCTTCCAATCGATGTCGTAAATGATCTCAACATGAACCGTGATCGACCACGCAGGAGAGGGATGAAAGGATTTGCCACAATTCTACTATCGACGGCCACTTTCTGTATTAAAGGTCTGGACACCTTATGTAATTAACCTTGTGAGACCGTTGCCTCCGACTTTGACGTATGTCTTTGACACGATGTCAGGGAGCTTTCCATGGGTACAGCCTATCATTTACCTCCTAACAAACTCCGAGGCAAGAAGAATGTGTTTCGCGGCTTTTAAGAAGTGTCTGCGAAATTGATTAGATTACATTTATAGATCGAAAGGTTTATTACAAACGATCGAGAACGATGAAAAAATGAAATGCCCACGAGAAAGCTGATGGTTGAAATTTTGATAAAGGTAGCTTTTTGGTGTTATCCAAGAAATTGGCATTAAACACCAATTTACTATCAAGTTTGTCGAAACATTGAAACGCTGAAAAACAATAGTACCTCAGTTATTGCCGAATAACCTGATAATTGATGATGGATCTTGACATGATAACATTATTTTGTTAAAATGATTATACGAAATGTACGAGATGTGTTTACTAGTCTTCTAATTTTGTAAACGAAAATATTTCAATAATCATAGCCCTGATAGCCACATGAATGAAAAAAGGTATAGAGTTGTATAAAGTTCCACAGCTTGAAATAAATTGGTCCAATAATAAAAAGTTATGAGTGTTTCAAAGAGGAGATAACTAAATCTATGCGAATCGCAAATTGACAATTGGTCAGTGGATTAAAACGCATTCACGGACAACTCTCCCGTTTGTCGTGTACCATAATGTAATCAATTTTTGTTTTTCTCCTAAGTGCGTTCTCTTCTCCTTTAGGGCACGTCTCAAAATATATAGTGGGTAGCAGATTATCAAAAGTTATCTAGAAAAAAGGCCTTGCCGAGTCATATACTTTGAATAATTGTGTGTCGAAATAAATGGGAAAGTTTTCCAGTTCTCCGACACAGTGACACTGCCTATATGGCCAATTTGAAGTGCCCATACAACTTTCAAAATTATATAACTTTCTCAACTTTTGTCCGATTTCATTTCAAAGTTTCACCAATCTGCTTTTCTAATTTGCTGCTTTCTTTAAGAATAGTTTACCGGTGCAGTTTTATTCTCCTTTAAGAGGTAAAACGTTGGAATCGTCCACCCCCTAGAAAAAATCACGGTGATCTGTTAACATGTAGTCTGTCTAAGGCTAAACGCAATTGAACTTTTTCGGTGTCCGCTGTCAATTTGGATCATACAATGATGCTATAACCAAGGGATTACAACAAAAATTCTGCCCCTCCTTGTAACGGATACTGGCTTCTCTCATGCTAACCATGAATTCATTTTGTAAAAGCGTTTCAATAATTGGTGGTTGAATAACCACTTTGGCAATCAATTTCGTCCAACAATAATTTTGATACATCTACCTTCTACTTGGCTCTTGGAAACTCTTGAAATTTTGCCAGACCACCTACCTGTAAAGATTGCATGACAATATCATGCTCAGGTAAAGTGATTATTTGTCTCTTTTTCTATTTGATTTTTTTAATTTTATACGGAATGGGCCGTATCAGGACAATTAACCCTTGGACAATCACCCCCGAAAAATAAACCCCTAGAAAACTACCCCTCAAGGAAAATAGCCCCTTGGAAAATTACCCCTAGGACAATTACCATTAGCTGCATTTCACGCTCGACATGTCTCAGAAACTGATTGGTTTCAAAGGGAAAAAAGGCGTTCATTATTTGATGAATTTTGAATAAATCGAACAGTTTTGTACAACACTTCCATATTTGCTTTTCGTCTTTCCGTGTTGATCGAGTATCTATAAGGTTTGTTCTGCAAGATGGCTATTACCATGATGACGGAAGCTTTGAACATGGTTAACCATACAAACGTTGGTAGTCCTGACAAAGAGCCAGTAACCTATGAGATAATAATCATTTTCCTCTGCGTGATTTTTAATTCCATCGTCCTGGTTGTCGTCAGACACCAAAACGAGCTCCAGGAATACATGCGAATCCTCTACCAAAGTCTAGCTGTACCGGACATGGTTTTGGGTATCAGTTGGAACCTGTGGGTTATTTTGTGGTTCTCTGTGGAAAAGACCCAAAATGCCTGTGCCGCCATTTAGTTTAGCGTTTCCCTTTCGTATATAATGTCTCCCTCATTTCTGTTATGGCTTTTCTCTGTAGAATATGTTTTAACCTGTAACTCCTCGTCTCAAGAGCGCAGCGCTATTACACGATTGTGTCCAAACTAGGTGTTATTACACTATTAATTGCTTTGGTGATAATGCTCCTTTGTGGGTTTTATATACCGATTCTTTCTTCGGCCATGATGACACTATTAAGGCAAATTTGATATCTGTGTACCAATGTATATTCATGTATTCTACTATTCTCATGTACAAATGTATTAGATTTACAAAGATTTATTACTTCTACTACATAATAATACGACCATATTATAATCTAAATGCTTCATAAACCTAACTAAAACCGTACAATATAAACGTGTTTCTGTTAAGCCTGCATCCATAACATTATATATCTGGTTTTATAATAAACATATCATTGGTTCTAATATCATTAATCGCATTCACCTCATCATTAAACAATCATGAGGTGCAACACAATCATGTGTTATATCAATAGAATAATAATAATCAACTAAAAAGACAGAACCGAAAGATTAAATGTTGAATTTCTTACCTGAAATGAAATGAAGAGGCTGGTCTATAAAAGACCAGCCATGCTCTTTTAATAGACTCCTCCTATATGTTTCAACGCTGTGCCAATCTTAAATGATTTATTTTAACAATTGTGTCATCATTTGTCGTATCTTTGGTTAATGTTATGTTATTGATTATATTGCATATTCATTTGATTATGTTATATTATGTGGAAAAAATAAAGAAATCTTGAAACCTTGAATACGTGTTCACTGTGAAGCATCATGTGTAGAACTGGTGCTATCAGGCAGTAACCACTGACCAACGCCTTCGTTTTAGTTTCATTTTTGGAAGAGGGCACAATTTGAGTCACTTCTCCTTGGAAAAGGGAGTTTGGTTTCTGCACTATTGCAGCAAACAGTGAAGAGTGTGCACACTTTTTAAGTTACTGGTGTGTAAAATATGTGACGATAATAACAAGATATATGAATACACAATTTTGAGGGAGGCCTATTTTCCAGGGCCTTATAATACAGTAAGAAGGTAGCCATCCTATAGTTCATGGACTATTGTAAACATTCTAATTTTGCTTACCAAAGAAATTTGATTCACCTCGAATTCAGTCTGAATGTTTTTATCAATATCACATATCGCACAGTTGAAAGAGGTTTGTAAATACTCTTATTTTGCTTACCAAAGGACTTTGATCCACCTCGAATTCAGTCTGAATTTTTTATCAATATCACATATCGCACAGTTGAAAGAGCTTTGTAAATACTCTTATTTTGCTTACCAAAGGAATTTGGTTCACCTCGAATTCAGTCTGAATTTGTTATCAATATCACATATCGCACAGTTGAAAGAGCTTTGTAAATACTCTTATTTTGCTTACCAAAGAAATTTGGTTCACCTCGAATTCAGTCTGAATTTTGTATCAATATCACATATCGCACAGTTGAAAGAGCTTTTGTGCAAGAGCGTCGCATTAAAGGGCAATCCATGCAACCTTAGTAATAATTCATTTTTCAAGGCAGAAAAATAAGAGAAACAGAATGGAGAAAGAGGACTTTGTGGCTTCTACCTCGAGTCAAAATTGAAGACCGGGAATCCCTAAAGCATCGCTTAAAATGCTCGTATATATGCCAGATATAAGAGTATGTTGGGGCTTTACAGTAAATATTGGTGTACGGGCCCATTTTGTCAACGGGCGGGTTTAGCGGAGGGGTGGGCGGGAGGTAAAGTCTAGCTCGAATATCAACTCCAGATTCAAGAAAAATAGTCACACTGTATTAATACTAATCTTTTCCATTTTATTGCCATATATATATATTTAGTACCTTTTATACAGCTCTCATGTAATTGTTACAGTACATTTCCAACTTCCTCATTCTTAATATATTTTTCCTTTTATTTCATTTTCTTACCCTTTCTTCGTCTATTCTATTCTACGGTGAATGGTTCTAAAGGGCGTATCCGACATAAGGCTATGCGTTTATGATTTAAGCCCATTTTATTGTGAACAAACGTAACACGCTCTTAAAATGGCTTTCGTTATTATGTATTTACATTTTCTCAATTGATTTTTTTTTTTTTGACATGAAAAATAATGAAAGAATAATAGAAAGTATATCTTAATCTTAATGGAATTGTGATTGTTTTAAAAAAGTCTTTAAAATAAAATACATAATTATATTTATATATATATATATATATATATATTAAGACATATAAATAAGATATGAACATATAAATGGAATTCTTAGCTGTTTTAAATTCGGGGGAAGAGGGCGCAGGTCACTAATCCTCTTGTAGGCCTATGAAATTACGGCAAAATTACCCTTAAACAAATTACTTATGGTTATGGTTATAGGGCAGTAAAGGTAAATGTCTAAGATTAAATACCTTCATTACTTTTCTCCTTTCCGGATATGATTAGCATGTTTAGCGCCACCTCCAACATTCCAATTGTAATCTCGAACAAGGAACTTTCCACGAGAAAGCCTTTGGCTCATGTAGCTCCGTTTAGTCTCATTGGACAACGCCCCCTATCGTCAGAGTCCAGCAGCCTGACATGTTAGCCTGTGGACTTTTACCCCCCCAAAATCGTTTAAAATTCATTTGTTGTTTAAACGAAAAGCACATCCACCCCGACGTACGTTGACACTAGCTCTTTCATTGGAACCCTCATGTCCCATTGACTTTTGAAAGTTTACCCACCGTAATTTGATAAAAATAGGTCGCTAGCTCGCCATTGCCTATATAACACATATAAAACAAGTCGAAATTTGGACGCAATTTGCCAAGCAAATTGGTCAAGCACACGAAGGATAACAAACATGAATTATCATAGATCAATTCTGATCGGTTCATTATGTCCATTTCAGCCAACCCCCACCGTAATTTTTCCATTTAGTATAGGCAAACATTATGCCGAGGTAAGCAAAAACATGAATATTCATGAACGCCATGGACTATTCGATTATTTACAGAGGGGTGCAATTGTGCACCACATCAAAGTCCCCTACTTTCAGTCAAGTATTTCATTGTATTATGTAGTTTGGTAGGTTTATTTTACTAACTGTTTAATTATCAGATATCAATGATAGTTTAAAGATGTGGAAAAGGTTCTTGTATTTTATATTTAGCAAAGCAATCTCACATACAAAATCACTATCAAGTGTCGTCTGATCCGCCGATTGCCGTCTGCTATATACGTTCAAGGCACATTCATCTGTGGACTGTGATGTAGACAGTTTATTCGTCATTGTAGATTTATGATTAGTCAACTGTCATTTATTAGTCTTTAATTGTTGACACACATACAATTACCACACACATGAACACCCTCACTTCCCCACTCCTACACACCATACCGCACACCCGGTTCACACATCATACCAAATGGCATTTACACCCTGCAACATAGTGGAACATTCTTGGTAGTGACGTCGAACTAGCTACGTTTGTGCTGGCAATTGTCCAGCGAGCGAAGATGAGATAACCGGAGCAATATGTCAGTAATTGGACTCTTATTTAGAAGTTTTTGAAATGGGTGGGGGGGGGGGGGGGGGCTAACATAAAGAGAATTCAAGTTTGACACGGGAATATATTTATTATACAGACATCTGACAAAATGGAATTGAATTTTTTATCGGGCAATCACTTTTAGGACGATATAAACCTCGATCTGCTTGTCTGTCAAAGGTCGGTGGAATTCCCAGTACCTAAAAATAGACTGCCACACCAAATACATACATGTCTAGAATACTATGTGCACCACTACATCGTAAAGGCAAAGGGTAAACATGTCTACTGATTTGATATAACACCTAGACCAAAACGTATAGTGACGGGAAAAGAGGTGAGTGAATTCAAATGTTTCTGTCATTTTCAAAATAAATGTAATGGCATTTGTCAATACTTTCGTTTTACGTGGACGTATATGTTCTAAATTAGACAGACTCCCAGACACTTCATATGTTTATATCTGGTTTATAAAATCATAGTTTTCCTTAGACTGAAATAATAAGACTGAGTCTAGATCACTGAACTCATCGCTACATGGTGTAGAATTCAGATGTCTTGGAGGTGATATTGGAGAGCGATTGAGCTAAGACCAATATAAGAATGGTGTTTGGTTAGAATCAGTTTGGTTAGCCATGGCGAAAAAAGTTGCAAAAAGAAAATGAAACTAGACGAAACAAACCTTTGAATGGAGACCATCGGAGTTTAATGTCCTTGATCGTGAACCCGGCAGTAATATTTAATATAACTTGTGATCACATTGATATCGTTTATACGTACAACTTCTCAGTGTTTGTTAGTCTTGGGGGGAAATGTGACGAATTTGTTATGTTATTGTGATTAGAATATCAATCGTGTTATAAACTATTATGGTTACATGTTATGTACATATGAATGCAAATTGGAAACATTTCAGCTTACGTGATTAAAATAGGCGTAGTAGTAGTAGTAGTGTAGTAGTATAGTAGAGTGGTTCATTTACTTTTTTTACTCTCAATCCAAGAGTTGAGGTTTTGGATCCCAGCCCGCACTATAACACCAATCTATATTATGATATCGCAATAAGTAAAGCCAATTATTTTGAGGCTTTGTTTGTATTTGGATAATCTGGTTCATAAAATCATAATTTTCCTTCTGCTGAAATATGTGGGTCTCGGCCTAAATGTCTTTGAGGTGATAAATGAAGAGCGATTGAGCTCAGACCAAAAAAAACATAACTTCTTACTATTTATTTATCCTGTGGAAAAAACGTTGATTTTGTTATGTTGCAGTGATTTAGATTACAAGTTTATCATGAAGTATTATTCTTAGATGTGATGTAGATATGAATGCACATGGTAAATATTTCAGATTATTATGTGATTCTTAACACACATCTAAAATATAATAGCTAGTGATTCTGCAAACCAGAACAATCTATATAACGTCCTTTCTATCGAAACCTGATGATTTTCTGTTAAAAAGTATATTCCAGTGTGCATAAGTACATGTTTATAAGTACTGCTTTTGATACTTCATCAGCTTGAAGAATTAATACTAAATGTTGCCTACTAATATAAGTTTTGGAGTTGTTTAAGGGGTTAAAATCCACTTTACGAATAAGGTTTATTTATCTGCATCATATCTGAAGGTAGATCACAGAATATATTTGTTTCGTTCAAATTTCACGAATTTGTAATACTTGGTGTTATGTACTCTTAATTTAAGGTACACAGAAGAATACTTGAGACAGATAACTAGCACACGTTTGATACTCATGGTATAAGATTCCAAAGCAAGTTTATTTCTCCTCTGCGCATGCCCAGTTATACAATTGAGACTCATGTTGTGGCATCATCATCAATATATACACGTATAACTTAATGATTATGTTTCCAATGACCAAGTGCTAAAATGTGAATGGTTAACTACATTTCTGAGACTGTACTTTAGAATGTTTGTTTTGCTTTACACGTTTTGCCTTTAACCTTGTCGTGCAATGCATATTGACTTGTATACGTCAACTTTTCACAACATTTCTACTAGCATGGCTAGTTGCAATACATGTAGAGGTGATATGTGGTGTGTTCTAGTGGATAAGTTGCTTGATTATGAATCACGTGGTTCGCGGTTCTCACCACTACACTAATATGGACTTTTAGATTTTGCACAACGACAATGTGGATTGCTACGGTCGACGTCCTTTTAATGCACTGCCTTGAATTGACGTCACACGTGTCAGTCCACGCAAATCTAAAAGTCCCTATTATGTCCTTTGGCAAGACAGTACTCTACATTTGTCACTCTCCACCCATCCCAGGTGTATAGTGAATGGGTACCCGGTAGGAAGAAATTCCTTGAATGCGTATGAGCTCCTCATGGGAACTAGCTAAAGCCGGGGTAACAATATGATTGCAGGGCCCTAAAATGAGAACAATATTGATACTGATGAGGCTATCCAGGCAGAAAATGCATTATTATCATTATTATAACTATTGTGATAATACTGTTATTATTATGACTATTATTTTTTGAATAAAATTATTATTATCAGGGGCGGATCTGGCTTTTTGCTAAGGGGGGGGGTTGACCAAAATAATGACGATGCGGAGCATCGTCCACGAGCCGCGAAGCGGCAAGCCGATTTTTTGGGGGGTGTTTATTTGAACCCCGTAAGTGATGTTTTCCTGGCATCTATTAACACAATGGAGACCATAAAAAGCAGTGCATGATAACGTCTTTTTAAATCAAGTAACAGTTTAATACACAGTTATATCCAGAGTTATCATGTGTTTGGTTAAGTTACCAGATGAGTTGAATATCTTCTCACAATATTTGCACTTGAAAGGGTTTCTCTCCAGCGTGCGTTCTTTTTTCTTTTTTTCGTTTTTTTTTGGGCCGCCCAAGGGGGGGGGGTTTAAACCCCCTAAACCCCCCCGTAGGTCCGCGCCTGATTATACTGTACATTGACTGGAGAGCGACAAGGGAAACATTTTTTTTCAGATTGTTTATTATTCCTTACTACATTTTATTAATGAATAACATGTATTAATACTTCATCAAGATATGACGGAATATCGTATTTTGTGCGCGTCATATTCTGAAGGGTAAAGGCGTGAGGAGCATCATAAACTCTCGACTTAAATGACATCAGATGCTCCAATGCTTCAATAGTCATTATTGTGTCCTTTTCTTTTATCTCGTGTTCCTGTAGAAATCGAATCATGGCTGATGCTTTAAAGAATGTCATTGGTCAGAGTCTGGAGTGTCCTGTATGTCTGAATACCTTCGCCGATCCCAAAATCCTGTCTTGTTCTCACACCTACTGCAAGGCCTGTCTGGAAAACCTCTTGGAATGCCAAAGTAACGACCAGATGCTCCGATGCCCTGTGTGTAGGGCTGAGACACAAGTCTTAAACCAAGATGTCAGCAAATTACCGGCAAATCTAGCTTTGAAGTCTCTTATTGACGATATGAAGAATCAATATCAGTTTTGCACGAATTGTGAATCCGAGGACAAGCCCCAAGCTGTTGTCTACTGTCAAGACTGTGTCAAGTATTTATGTATCACTTGCCACAACAAACACTCTCAGTGGCCAGACTTCATCAGTCATGAGGTCTTTAATAGCCATGAGTGAGATCATATCAGGGAAGGTGTCAGTACGTAGGTACCGTAAATGCAGGAAACACCCAAAAGAGGATGAGGAGTGCTTCTGCTCCGACTGCAGGAGATTCGCCTGCTTCAGGTGTGTTGTCATGGAGCATACAAAGGAAGGACATGGGGTCATCGAGGCAGCTGTTTACGAAAGCAACCATATGAAGTATATCGAGGACCTCAAATCCAAGGCGAACAAGAAACGCTCTTGCTTTCAGAAATACGTTGACTTCATTGATGAACTGAAGGAGCGCGTGAGCAATGTTCAGAAGCAGTGTACAGATGATATCAACAAAGCATATGAAGAATCAGTCCGGCAGTTGACAGAGAAGAAAGAAATCCTCATTAGTGAAGTCAAGGGTAGGACCGAAGGAGTAGAGACAGAACTGGACGAAATGAAGAAATCGGCTCAAGAGCACATCACTCACTTGACCACCATAGGTGATGTGGTAACCAGTAAAACAAATATACCATTGAATATGGATGTTTGGCTGCACACGACGCTCTATGTCAAGACTTACAAGAGGCTTTAAAACAAGAAGACCCTGACTAAAAGCAGCCAAGGCAATCGAGCAAGAAAGGGAATAGTGTCATTTTTATAAGGAACGTTGGGATGGACGAGCTAGCCCTCGGTAAGATCGTAAATGCAGTTGAAAAGAACATTGCTTTGCGTATTAAGAAGAGCGTGAGTGTCATGGTTTGTACACCAGACGGTAGGATGGCAGTGGGATGTAGTACAGGTGGTGTGGAGATCTTCTCTGCTGATGGCCAGCTACAGCAGACAATTCTCAAACATAAGGAGATTCGTGAAGTAGGGTTTCTCTCCGACGGTCGTTATGTTATACTTGATGTCTTAAACAATATCACACTGTACACACTAGAGTACACTAAGATGAATGTAATGTTTGATACTCTAAGTCCCGATAAAGGCGGATATGCCAGCCTTGCTGCAGATGGTGACGATCAGATCTATGTTAGCTACTGGAAAACCAATACGATCCAGGTATTCTCATTAGTAGGTGGGAAGGCAATCGGGAGATAACATGTGATGCGTATATACCTGTGCAGATTAATATTTATAATGATTTCCTGATCATCAGATCTCTTGATGCAATACAATTGATTGACAAACAAGGTGTGGTAAAATATCAATCAACGAAATTAGGTAATTACCTACACGCTGCTGTGTCTCAAGAAAATTCAATTCTGACAGCCAAGTTAGAGCCCAAGGTAGGTTTGGTAAGCATTGATGAGTACACTAACGAGCTGAGGCATATCAAGAACCTCATAATTGATTACAAGATTGAGAAGCCCAAGATGAATTGGTACTCTCTCCAGCAGTACCGATCAGGAGAGATCGCTTTCTGCACTTCTGATAGACTTTATATATTCCACTAAAAATAACGGATGTCTCTTGTATTTCTTGCACTGTATGATACCACTGTCTTCAGGCCCGTATGAAGAGCGGGAGTGAGATGTGAAAGACTAGACCATTTTTTCAGGTACAAACAGTGACTTCATAAAGTGTAAATAATATCCAGTAGAATCGGTTATATCTCGAAATAGGTGAAATAGATTACATTCCTAGATCAAGTAGAACAATTTGAATGATTGATCTTTGCTAAAAATATAAAAAGTGACCTTTCTTTTGATAGACTTCAGACTTTCAAGATGTTGTTGTTGATGATGACTCTCCATGTAAGTCTGACTTTTTTGGTAGCTGATATATATATCTAAATGATGTAGACACAATTTAATTGTAGACTTAAAGATTATTTTACAGTAGGAGATAATCATCCTAGTTATGAATACTATGTGATCGTATTGCTGTTTAATACAACCATTTGGTTTATTTTCTTCAATGCATTTCAATTCACCTTCCGATTGATCAAAACAGATTTATACTCTTACTCAGAATCATGAGAGGAAGTTCCACTTAATTGTCAAAATAACTACTTCTTACGATTTCTCGAGCTGTGAGTTTAAGAGTTTTGAAAGTCGACCTATTGATTATATGATATAAGTTGTAAAAGTGTTGTAACACCAAATTTCAAAATAAGGGTTTATGTTTTAATTTGATGGACTGTGATATCTTGTTTTATGTTTTCCATGTTTACTTAAAGTCTGGTAAAGTACATGGGAGAATTGGCATGGAACTTGTCGGATATACCCGATTCATTTATTCACTTTTTGGAGTTAATTCGTTTTTTCTGTGTTTCCATTTCTTTCAGTTTCTGTCCTTGATATTTTGCTGACAGAAATTTGCGTCAATCCTATTAAAAGTCATGAAGAAAAAAAGGACTCTAACTTATTCCAATGAAAGCAGACAAATGAGAGAAATTGGTTTGAATAATTTTTAGGATAAAATCTTAAAAGTTGTGATTGTACAGGTACTCTCTGTAAGTTGTCTACTAAAGATTGAATTAAACATCACCTCGCCATTTTCTTTGCCATATACCTGCATGAGGCCAAAAAACCAACTTGTTAACATGTTCTTATAGGGGCTCCTGTGTGTAAAACAAGTGATAGGGACGAACTAATGACTATATAACATTGAAACAAGAATCTACCGGGAAGGCTGCTCATTTCAGAATGTTCTTATATCCATCATTTCCTTTTTGTTTTTGTCTCGTTCAGGTTATAATCTTCTAAGACCTTGATTACCTGTATGCTCTTGCCATTGCTCATACTTAATCTTACATAATTTTAAATATAAAATTTACTACATGTACATGTATAACGATCATGACGTTATATACATGTACATGTATTTTATTATTTAACTCTAACTTGAACTTTTTCATTTCATTGATCTGTGTTATTATGTAATGCACTGTGATGTGTATTATTTGGGGTAGGAATGTTGTGTTTGTTATTTAATTGTAATTAGGTACATACATAATATGTCGCCCACTTATATGGGTCACTTTCTTTCAGACTGCTATCTATCAAGCAACTTTGATATTTTTAAACCAATATATTAACATGTATTCTATTATGTTCATTTACCAATGTATAATCCAATGTACATGTCTGTAGCTTGAATATCAACTTCCAGATTCGAGACAAATAGTCACACTGTATTAGAGGGCCAATCTTAACATTTTATCGTCATATAATATATAGTACCTTTTACACAGCTTGGTCCAACGCAAGCTATCATGTCATTTTTGCAGTACCCAAAACAAAAATCGCTTTCCTCGTTTATTCTTCTCTGCTGTTCTGATATGTATAGCGTATTGTTTTATAGGACGCGCCCGACACAAGGCTATACTTTTAGGATTAACGTCTTCTTTATTGTGTCAATACTGAACACGCTCTCAAAAAAGCTTTTACATTTACAAATATATATATCTTTTTTATTGAGTATATATTTTGTTTGATATTACAAATTATAACAGTATGAAAGAAAATAAATGTTATATTTTACTAAATTTAGTTGTTTTGTTCAATATTTTTATATCAGGACATACAAGATAAGATATGAACATATAAACAAAATACTAGGTTGTTTGAATATTACGCAACGCAACTTATGCCAGTCTAGGGTATCAAAGCACTTCTGAGAATGACAACATCTTGGACGGCAATACAGCTTAAATCCATTAAAGCTTTCGGAATAAGAGGGGTGTATGTGTTTACCTCAACAAATCCATCGAGACGTCAGTCATGTTGATTCACAATATGTTGTATGTCGAACGTGTTAATGGCGTCTCATCTAAATGTTCCCAATAAAAGTTCATACGCCATGCGGTAAAACAATTATATTAAATTAATTTTCTGCAGAGGCTCCATTTACATCATCTAGCTGCTTAGCCAGTGTATTTTAAAGAGACCGCTTGTTTGATCTTCATTTTTTTTTAAATCGTCGGTGGGGTGAATTATTACTGTATGCCTTTGTAAATTCATGATCTGTCATAGTTTCTCAACATTTCTGCTTCAAACGACAGACACGAGAATCTACTAGAAACAAGTTCACAAATCATATAAAATTGCGACAACAGTAACAAAGTTGACAATATTAATAACAATAGGTTCATCTATATAGCGCAGCTACTATACGAATACACTTTTCTGTGCTTCATACTAAGGATCATATCATTACACTGGCTGTAGATGAGCCGCAATAATAAGGTGCTAAAACATTAAATGAATTTCTTTCTAAGGGGTACCCATTTACTTTACCTGGGTGTAGAGTGGCAAATATATATTAATGGCTCGCCGGTGCTGGACTCGAACCGCGAACCATGTTGTCCACAGACCAGTGACGTATCCACTAGACCACGATACCTCAACGCCAACGTTGGCAGCAGTCTAGAAACCCAAAATGTTAGGATTGTTACAGGTTTGCTCAGTGTCATTCTAAATGGTGTTGTGTTGGTATAGTTATCAAACACTAAACCAAACTGGAGGTATTATATGCGAATTCTTTTACCAGATTCTTGCAGTAGCGGAAATGGCTTTCGGAATCACCCGACAGATTTTATGGTTTTCACTTCACAGAAGTAAAGAGTCTTGAACCATAATTGGTTGAGTATTTCCTTTCGCATATATCATGCCCTTAATAATTGTAATGTTACTGGTTTATGACTTAACGATCTAGAATACATGCTCTATTATTTAAGGACAGACACTTGCAAGCAATTCAAGCGAAATCGGTCGGTAAGTTTGGTTGGATTGACGAGTGACCCTTTTCTAAGAAACGTGATGAATGAGTGGAGTTGGCTCTATGGAGAACAACATTCGAATAGATCCTGATGTTCTACCCCACAATTGGAAAATTAGTGAATGAATGAATGAACAGATAGATGATTAAATGAATTAGTAAATGATAAAAGAAAGAAACCAATAACTGAATGAATAAAATGTTTTTTTAGTACACTGGCTGTTCATCTCACCGTCTGTTGGTTAATAAACTAAACGCAAACATACATGACACACCTGTCGCCGAAATTACTCTTGGCAAAGACGAGTGAACATGGTTTCATTAGGGCACAGCTTTCGAGTTATTACCATCGTTCAACAAAGATACACCCACACAATAATTCGATGCAATCACATCGGGAAAAATGGGCTCATTAGATTTCCATACGTTGATGACACAATCGTGTTATCTTGCCTGACAACCTTTTACCTCGTAAGGGGAGAAAACCCCATTTCTTTTTTGTTTTACATGTCTAGACACAAAATTAATGAGGTTTTAAATTACTGCAATCCCTAGACAAGCTAAATAGTATAAAAGGCCAATGGTCACGTCATGTTTGCTTTCCAGTTTCATATTTCGGCAGAACAACTTCATCAATCTGTCAGTCACGTTTCTGCAATCTCGTTATATCTCATTACTTCTGCTCCTATCTATTTATCATCATCTCATTGGCACGCAATCGTTGGAATAAAACGCACGTAATCACGCAGAAGCAACATTACGTGGAAAATGCATTAACCGTTCATACGTTTTCCCGTATCTACGTCTATCTAAAGACCGCAGTACTTATAGTCTGATGATCGAGATGGACATTAAGAGCAGTGCATTTCGTAATTAAAGGACGTCCTTCCGTACTCTCCTAACCTTTTGATAGTCTGAACTCTAAATATCTACAGGGTGTGTTCTTTAAAATGGCGACTACAGAAGCTTTGAGCATGATTAACGATACCAACGTGGCGGCAGGTAGCCCCATGGGTGAAACTGTTCGAATTTTGACAACTTTTCTCTGCGTGATTTTGAATACGATGGTCTTAGTCGTTATCAAACATCAAAACAATCTCCAAGAACACATGCGAATTCTTTATCAGGTTCTTGCAGTAGCAAATATGCTGTTGGGAATCAGTTGGAGCATTTGGGTCATTCTATGGTTTTCACCAGACAAAACTAGAGAGTTTTGCACCATCATAAGTATGGTGTTTCCTTTCGCATATAACGTATCTTACATATCCGTAATGGCTTGCCTCTGTGGGGTAAGTTTTAATCTTTATCTCCTCGTTACGAGACCACTACGATATTACACGATTGTGACACAAACAAGATTTTATTTTACTCTTGCGACGATCTTTTTAGGGATTATCCTTGGCTGTGGGATATATCTTCCAATTCCAGAGTCGCCCTTCATAAAACTCTTGACGGAACGTTGCTTTGCCCAAGATACAAGTTCAAACACGAAATGGACGTCTATAGTTCACACCGGCATTCAAATAGTTCCTGTTTGTGCAACACTGATCATTACATCAATGTTGAATTTCCGCTTACTACTCATTGCGCGTCACTTGAGAAATTCGGTCAGACACTTTGACAATTTTAGCAGTACCGTTCCTGGCAATGGTATTATAATGACGACGAACTCTCCTTGTGCAGAGCGTGGTCGTGGTAAAGCGCAAGTAAATACACAAGATGATGTCATACCTGGTCACGACATGAACCGTAATCGACCAAGCAGAAGAGGAATGAGAGGGTTCACCACAATTTTCTTTATAACGGTCATTTTCTGTGTTGTGTGGGCACCTACTGTGATCCTCTATTCAGCACCGTTACATTCTCAGGCAATGAATGTCTTGGATATTTTGTCAGGATGCTTTACGGGGTTAGAGCCCATTGGTTACTTGCTGACGAGCTCCGAAGCGAGGAAATTGTGTTTGGTAGCTTTCCGCCACGTTGCTTCAAGACTGACCGACTGCACAAGCGCCAATTGAAGACATTAGGGGAGGTGAACGCACACAATAGACCATACAGATGCAGTCTTTAAAAAAGAGGTAGCTTGTTGACACATGACCTGACCTTTTCAAAACCCTTCCCTGCATGAAGCCGGACCTTTTGGACAACCGCCCTACTGTCCGAATCAATCGTGCAGACATTAATCCGCGCAATTTCAAAATCATGAATCTAGAAGATTGCCAGGGAATCTTCAAATCGATGTCGTACTTGATCACAAGATGAACCGTAGTCGACGCAGGAGAGGGATAATAATAATAATAATAATAATAACGATTTATTTACCCAGGGTAGCCACTTCAGATATGAAACTGCTCTTCCAGCGGGCCCTGCATAACATAATATGTTATTACTACCCTTCGCCAATCTAATAATGCTGAGCGCCTAGCTAGAAGGCAGAAGGTCCCATCGTTATAAGTCTTTGGTATAACTCGGCCGGGGTTTGAACCCACGACCTCCCGTTTATGAGGCGGGCGCTCTAACCACTGAGCCACCATGCCCGGTATATGTATATGAAAGTATTTGCCACGATTCTTGCCACGATATGTTCCGCGCCTAGAAATGTAGTATAGGCGCATTATAAATGTGAGCTATTATTATTATTATTATTATCGACGGCCAGTTTCTGTATGGTCTGGACACCTTGTATAATTTACTATGTGACACCGTTGTCACCGGCTTTGACTAATGTCTTTGACACAATTTCGTGGAGCTTTTCATGGTTGCAGCCCATCATTTACCTCCTAACAAACTCTGAGGCAAGAAGAATGTGCTTTGTGGATGTTAGGAAGTGTCTCAGAATTTACTTGATACATTTAAAAGATCGACAGGTTTGTTACAAAATGATTGATAACGACGAAGAAATTAAATGCCCTTGAGATAGCTGATGGTTGAAAGGTTTTAAAGCAATTCTAAATAATAATGATAATAATATTTAATTTTTATACAGTGCTTAATACAAATGTCTCTAAGTGCTTTACAAATATATACTATACTAAAGTATCAATCACTAACGTCGACTATGACATAGTTTAATAATCATGCTAGTTGTCAGAATTTCGTTTTTCTGATAGCATAGAGAATTCCGTGTCCGATACCATTCATTTCTGTCCGAGTATATGAAGAGGACGCCGCAGTAGCCGTCCTACAGGGTACCAAGCTTGGACCACTTCTTTTCTTTTTTCTTTTTTTCTTCTTTTTTTTCTTCTATTTTGTTTGTTATTTCTGAAATATTAACAGAGTAAAAGCAACAATATAATATATAATATCATCTTAAAACTACAAAACAGGCACGCACTCATGCAGCCATAAAACGCGCACACACACACACACACACACACATCTTCATTGACTTTTTGTAATGTAAACTTGCCCTCTGGGAAAGTATGTGAGTGGACCACTTCTTTTCTTGATACTCATACTCGGGACGTAGATAGTGCAAACATGTTGTTTTCATTATAGTCGTTGAATCATGACTGTGATGTATTGACACCTGTATAGTGTAGTCAATGAAATGTATTTTAGTTTGTAACATATTAGCTCCTTATGTTAAAAATCACTCACATCAATACCGCATTTTTTTAAAATTTAATCATAGAAATTCATTTTTTTTGGGTCAAAACACTTGATCAAGTGATTTCAGTGATCTTTATCTGAATGGTTTCAAATTCCAAATGCCACCAACGTCCGACTAAATAATTGCTTTACTCATGCTTATGGTACAAGTATTTAGATGAAATTTACTGGTAGGCGATGCTATAAGATCATCACTACCTATTTGGCCAACAAAAGGACGCAAGGTAATGTACATAATTAATTAGGAGGTTCCATTAGTCATTCGCTCACATTTCTTTCATCGATAAATAGTTGTCTTGATAACGATTGAAAGAAAGTCATTAACAACATGGTCGTAGGTGTGTATTGAGTAGGGGAAGGGGTTGAAGGATATCGAATGTAACATAAAATCCAACCTATACGTTCTCTTTTGCGCATATTGGCACATAAGTTGCATTTAAATATGTTTTCGCATCATTTTATTGCTAGGAGAAAATAAGAGTATACTAGTTCTGATGCAAAGGTCATTACTGTTCATTATTTTATTCAAATTATCTTCTTCAAATTATTGTCATGTCATTATAATCTGGTACAAACATTTAACTGTTAATTATATTTTCTTTATTCAAGTCGGCTACTGCTAATGGTCATTTTCTTATCGTTAATTGACAATATCCCCCCGAGACTTTCTTCAATGTCACTGAGCCTATATCGGCCGAAACCCCTCCACTATGAATTTGTTAACACCCTTTTTCATTTCATAACATTGCTTGTGTACGTTTTACATTTGAATGAGTGTATTTCGTAATATGGCGACCAAACAAAGTTTAAACCTAGTGGGCACTACCCACAGCGGTGACAATGAGGTACTTGAAAGTTTTAATGTTTCGACAGTTTTCCTGCGCGTGATTTTTAATGCGGTTGTCTTGTTTGTTATTAGATATCAAAAAAGAGCTTCAAGAATTCTTGAGAGTTCGATACGCTTAGAGTCTGATAGAGAACTCTATCAGATTCTAACTGTATCGAACTTATGAATCATTGAGCAGCGTAGTTTGTGGCAAGATATAAAACTTAAAGGTTGATAAATGATACATAATGCGACTCCACTGGCTTTTACCGTGGAAATTCGAACTCTACAATTTCATAAACGAAAAGGTTTCAGTAATTAAAGACTTAATAGCCACGTGAATAGAAAAAGATACAATTTGTTTCCATTTATTACTAATTTCATCACCGACAGCATCCATAGTGCCATGTCCGGTATCGGTGCTATCTGTCAAACGAGAGCAAACGAGAGCCGTAGTCTCTCAGGGTACCAAAATAGGACCAGTTCTGATTTTAAACCCATTTAATTTGCACTAGACCGATTTTTTTTTTTTTTTGCTGGTGACACCTTACGGGAATGGAGACTGAGAATCCGTTACTCCTGACTTTACTATTAAAGCGGAAAAAACAAGAGAAACGGAATGGCGGAAGTTTGCAAAAAATCGGACCAATAATAGGAAATTTATGAGTCTTTGAAATATAAGATCACTAAATATATGCGAATCAGTGTACAATTTAGTCAGTGGATTGTGGCGTATTTACGGACAACTTTCCCTTTGTCGTGTACTTAAATATAGTGAATTTCTGTTTTTCCACTAAGCGCCTGCTCCCTTGGGGCACGTCTCAAAATATATCGTGGGTAGCAGATTACTAAAAGTTCTCTAAAAGAAAAGACCTTCCTAAATCAAACTTTTTGAGAAAAATCATTGACATTTCAGCCATTTTGTATGTTGGAATAATGGGAAAGTTGCCCCTTACTTCGTCACATTGACACTGCTGAAACACTCATTTTGAAAAGCCCATACGTATAGTAAATACCACTTTCAAAAATTGATTATTTCTCAACTTATGTCCGATTTCGTTTCAAATTTTCACCAACATGCTTGTATGATTTTTCTGCGTTCTTTTTTTAGTAGTTGAATGCTCAGTTTGTATTTTTCTTCGCTAATATTGAATTTGTATATATTGCATATTAATTTGATTATGTTATATTATGTGGAAAAAATAAAGAAACCTTGAATATGTGTTCACTGTGAAGCATCTTGTGTAGAACTGGTGCTATCAGGCAGTATAACCACTGATCAACGCCTTCGTTTTAGTTTCATTTTTGGATGAGGGAACAATTTGAGTCACCTCTTCTTTTATTTTAAACAAGAGTTCGGTTTCTGCACCATTGCAGCAAGCAGTGAAGAGTGTGCAAACTTTTTAAGATACTGGTGTGTAAAATATGTGATGATAATAACAAGATATATGTATACACAATTTTGAGGGAGGCCTATTGTACATACTCTTATTTTGCTTACCAAATAAATTTTGATTCACCTCGAATTCAGTCTGAATTTATCATCAATATAATATATTGCACATTTGAAAAAGCTTTTGTGCAAGAGAGTCGCATTAAAGGGCAATTCATGCAACCTCAGTAATAATTTCATTTTTCAAAGCAGAAAAAATAAGAGAAACAAAATGGAGAAAGAGGACTTTGTGGCATCTACCTGGAGTAAAACTTCAAGACCGGGAATCCCTAACACGGCACTTAAAATGCTTGTATTTATGCCAGATATAAGAGTATTTTGGGGCTTTACAGTAAATATTGGCGCACGGGCCCATTTTGTCGACGGGCGGGTTTGGAAAAGGGGGTGGGCGGGAGGTAAAGTCTAGCTCCAATTTCAACTTCCAGATTCAAGAAAGAAAGTCACACTGTATTTACTAGAGTACCAATCTTTTCCATTTTATTGTCATATATATATATATATATATTAATATATACATATAAAAGTTAATGTGTATTACACACTGCTGCAAATTACCTCATGGGAAGGTTGTGTTTTTGAGAATATGAATTGGAATATTTTAATTGGCCACTGTTACTGTATCTTGCAGAGCTCAATATTAATTGGTTTCCGGTTGGGGCCCCGATGATAACAGGCGGAATGCCTGTCGTTTATTTATAACCTGAACCCGCCTGTAAATTAGGCATCTGTTCGCCTGTGTAATGCAGTGGAACTGTTTGCCTTCTTTGTATGCAGAGGGGTGTTATATACGTATATCCTGTACTCACAGTTCCAAATGAGAAGGTAAACTCTGTTCGCCCTCTTTAATGCAGGAAACAGTGTCGCCTTTTTACGGGCTGTCGGGGGTTGTACGCAAGTTCTCGTCTGTTGGTAGCCCTGATGCAAAGAGTACTGTGGATTGGACATGCCGGCTCCATTATCCAGTGTTTTCAGGTGCAGATACTTGTATACATTGATCAAAAGATTCGAAAGTAATACCGGGTCCTTCCCTGGGGTGGATGGTAGCAGTGTAACATTTAAAGTAAAAGTATTCTATATTCAGTTGGGAAAGATTGTGTCGTAGTTGTTGCTATTGTCATGATATTGATATTCAGGGTAACAAGATTCCATCCTCTATTATATCTCAAGTACCCGCAAAAACGCATTCCGTTTCATTTTGTTACTGTGAATGTAAAAAGGCTTAGCGCAGTGTTTCTTATTTGAAGAAAAAAACCCGGCATTGACGGAACACAAGCTTTATTTTAAAAGTAGCACGTTTATCATTGAAAAGGAAGTAAAGGAATTGTTGGAAGTGTTCATTCACTCTCACTTGTGTATGTACATGTAACTACAGTCTTACATGACCCTTCGCAGATCCCACCATGCAGTAGCTGACGACGCTCTAAGACCATCTAATTATAAAGACCATTCTGTAGCTTGACCAAGTCAGGCGTGTCCGTTTTTATCTGTCATCATCTCATGTTGAAATATCACATTAACTGGATTACAGGTATTGTTGTGAAGGTACCTTACGATGAAATATAGTGTTTAGTGAGTGAAATGTGAAGTACTCGAAAGAGAATAATTTATAATTGACCAATAATTGTAATCATACCCCGCTTTATTGGATGCATATGCGCTGTTCTTCTTATTTTTGTTCTCTCTCTCTCTCTCCCTTTCTTTTCAGAATGAGTTTTCGAGAGTAGGTTTTGACTTCCTTTGATAAGTAACAGCATTCTACATGATTTTCTGTATATTCTATTTCATATAAGATAAAATTGCATACAATTCATAATGTATCTTGATAATGAATTTGTTCCAAACATGCTTAAAATTGAGTCAGTCACATTGAAAATGTAAGAAATACAGGCGAGCTCTCAAAGTATTGTCGAAAAAAAGAATAACAAAAACTTTCTGGTAAGACACCGGTCGCCATCCGTTTATTAACGGTACATTCATTAAGCAGAAAAGTCAATCAAGCTGTCAATTAATCACTTAATATCATCATGATTGTCATGATCTATATTGATAGTTCAAATTCATTTGTTTCCATGTTTATTTATATTCCCAGCGATGGTACGATAACCCTCATGAAGCAATTTACCTCAGACGCGTGCAAAAGATTTTCTTTTTCATTTGCCATCGAGGTTTAATTTTACCATGTCTATTCCATTCATCTTTCAGCCTGTTAATATAATCATGCCTAACAACGGATATCTAATTTTTTTCTCATAAATGAAATTAGGCTATCGGTCAAATAATACATGAATATAGACCTGATTGCAATTGGCAGACATGATTTGCAGTCTGAAACATGTAATTAGTGCACGGTGTTGTTCAGAACTCTACCCCTGCCCCTCTCTCTCTCTTTAAACAAAAAAGGGAATCGAGACACAAAATTAGGAAAGTAGGCTAATGGTCACGTCATGTTTGCTCTCCAGTTTCATATTTCGGCATAAAAACTTCATCAATCTGTCAGTTACGTTTCTGCCGTCTCGTTATATCTCATCACTTCTGCTCTTATCAATTTATCATCATCACATCGGCACGCAATCGTAGGAATAAAACGCACGTTATCACAGAGACGAAACACTTTCTGTGGAAAATGCATGAACTGTTCATACATTTTCTCGTATCTACCTCAATCTACAGTCTGTAGTACTTAGTCTGATGAAGATGAACATTAAGAGCGGTACAATTCGCAATTAAAAACCGTTCTTCCGTACTCTCCTAACCTTTTGATATAATTGTCTGAACTCTGAGTATCTACAGGGTGTGTTCTTCAAAATAGCGACTATACAGAAGCTTTGAGCATGATTAACGATACCAACGTTCCGGCAGGTAGCCCGACGGGTGAAACGGTTCGAATTTTGACAACTTTTCTCTGCGTGATTTTGAATACGATGGTCTTAGTCGTTATCAAACACCAAAAAGATCTCCAAGAATACATGCGAATTCTCTACCAGGTCCTTGCAGTAGCGGATATCCTGTTAGGAATCAGTTGGAGCATTTGGGCCATTCTATGGTTTACACCAGACAAAACTAAGGAGTTTTGCACCATCATAAGTATGGTGTTTGCTTTCGCGTATAACGTATCTTACATATCCGTAATGGCTTGCCTCTGTGGGGTAAGTTTTAATCTTTATCTTCTCGTTACGAGACCACTACGATATTACACGATTGTGACACGAACAAGGTTTTACTTTATTCTTGCGACGATCTCTTTAGTGATTGTCCTTGGCTGCGGGATATATTTACCAATTCCAGAGTCACCGTTCATAAAACTCTTGACGGAACGTTGCTTTGCCCAAGATACAAGTTCAAACACGAAATGGACGTATATAGTTCACACCGGCTTTCAAATAGTTCCTGTTTGTGCAACACTTGTGATTACATCAGTGTTGAATTTCCGCTTACTACTCATTGCGCGTCACTTGAGAAATTCGGTCAGAAACTTTGAAAACCTTCGCAGTACTGTCCCTGCTAATGAAGCAGTAATAACGACGAACTCTCCCTTTAGAGAGCGTGGTCGTGGTAAAGCGCTAGTAAATCCACAAAATGATGTCGTACCTGATCACGACATGAACCGTAATCGACCAAGCAGAAGAGGAATGAAAGGGTTCGCCACAATTTTCTTTATAACGGCCATTTTCTTTGTTGTGTGGACTCCTACTGTGATCCTCTATATAGCACCATTACATCCTGAAGTACAAAATATCTTGGATATTTTGTCAGGATGCTATTCGTGGTTAGAGCCCATTATTTACTTGCTGACGAGCTCCGAAGCGAGACGAATGTGTTTGGTAGCTTTCCGTCACGTTGCTTCAAAACTAACGGACTTTACGAACACCAAGACAGAAGACATTCGGGAAGGTGAACGCACACGATAGACCAATTAAGATGCAGTCTTTTAGAACATACTTAACCTTTTGACGCATGTGCATAGTCTATAGAGGCCAAGGGCAGGGTTTCGTATTTGACCGAAAAACCGGCGTTGGAGGAACACTAGGTTCAAGTAGCACGTTTATCATTTAAAAGGAAGTAAAGGGATTGTTGGAAGTGTTAATTCACTGTCACTTTTGTATGTACATGTTACTATAGACATGACCCTTCGCAGATCCCACCATGCAGTAGCTGATGTCGCTCTAAGACCATCTAATAATAAAGACCATTCTGTAGCTTGAACAAGTCAGACGTGACCGTTTTTATCTCTCATCTTCTCGTGTTGAAATATCACAGAAACTGCTTTACAGAAATTGTTGTGAAGGTACAATACGATGAAATAGTTTTTAGTGAATAAAATGTGAACCACGGGAAAGAGAATCATTTATAATTGACCAATATAATCAAGCCCCGCTTCATTGGATGCATATTTTTTGTTCTACTTATTTTTGTTCTCTCTCTCTCTTTCTTGTCAGAATGAGTTTTCGAGAGCAAGTTTTGACTTCCTTTGATAAGTAACAGCACTCTACATGGTTTACTGTATAGTCTGTTTCATATATATGATTAAACTGCATACAATTCATAATATATTGATGAAGTTGATCATAACAATAACGAATTTGTTCCAAACATGCTAAAAGTTGAGACAGTCATATTGAAAATGTTTGAAATACAGACGAGCTCTCAAAGCTTTGTGGAAGAAACGAACTCGTTTTAAGAATGTAGCGGTTGCCCTGTGTTTGTCGATGATTTATTAGTAGAGCAGAAACATTAATTAAGCTGTCAACTACTCACTTAATATTGATGAAGCTTGCCATACAAATAATAGATATGTACCCAAACATGCTAACAATTGAGGCAGTCATATTGAAAATGTTTGAAATACAGACGAGCTCTCAAAGCTTTGTGGAAAAAAAGAACTCGTTTTAAGAATGTAGCGGTTGCCCTGTGTTTGTCGATGATTTATTAGCATAGCAAAAACATTAATTAAGCTGTCAACTACTCACTTAATATCGATGAAGTTTGCCATACAAATAATAAATATGTACCCAAACATGCTAACAATTGAGGCAGTCATATTGAAAATGTTTGAAATACAGACGAGCTCTCAAAGCTTTGTGGAAAAAAAGAACTCGTTTTAAGAATGTAGCGGTTGCCCTGTGTTTGTCGATGATTTATTAGCATAGCAAAAACATTAATTAAGCTGTCAACTACTCACTTAATATCGATGAAGTTTGCCATACAAATAATAAATATGTACCCAAACATGCTAAAAATTGAGGCAGTCATATTGAAAATGTTTGAAATACAGACGAGCTCTCAAAGCTTTGTGGAAAAAAAGAACTCGTTTTAAGAATGTAGCGGTTGCCCTGTGTTTGTCGATGATTTATTAGTAGAGCAGAAACATTAATTAAGCTGTCAACTACTCACTTAATATCGATGAAGTTTGCCATACAAATAATAAATATTTACCCAAACGTGCTAAAATCTGAGGCAGCCCTGCTAATGATGTGGGAAATACAGGCTATCTCTCAAAGCTCTGTCGAGTTATTAAGTAGAATAATCAATCAAGCTGTCAATTTTTCACTTAATATCATCATGAATGTTATGATCCATCTCAATCGTTCAAATCCCTTTGTTTCTACGGGTACTAATACTCCCAGCGATGGTACGATAGCCCAAATTAAGAAGTTTCCTCAGACGCGTGCTCAAGATTTTCATTTTCATTCGCGATCGTAATGCATCGTTCAGCATGTTAAGAGACCGCCTTACTTGGTCTTGATAAGAAAAAGACAGATAGCCGGGAAAGAGTGTACTCTTCTTACGATATTTTTTTTTCTCCATGCAACAAGCATGACATCAAATTGAAATATAGAGAATTCAACTTGTAAAATGGCCCCTGCAGAAGCATTAACTACGGTAAAAAGTACAGTCGACATGAGCACATTACGACAGGAAGCTGTTCAAATTGTCTCGGTTTTTCTGTGCTTGATTCTGAATATGATCGTCTTGATTGTTATTAAACATCAAACCGAGATTCAAGAATACATGAGAATTCTTTATCAGATTCTTGCTGTAGCAGACATTGTTTTAGGAATTAATTGGAACGTCTGGCTCCTTCTCTGGTTTTCAATTGACAACACGAAAGTCACTTGCTACATCCTGAGCATGGCTTTTCCCTATGTGTTTCATGTTCCTTATATTTCCGTAATGGCATGTCTCTGCGGAATCAGTTTGAACCTATACCTATTCGTCTCAAGACCACTTAGATACTACACGATTGTGACCAGAACAAGATTTTACTTCGCAATTTCATCCGTCTTTCTGTTGATATTGCTAATTTGTGGAATATATCTCCCAATTCCATCTTCACCGTTCATGAAACTCTTGACAGAACGTTGTCTAGCCCAAGATCCCAGTGCAACGGCTACATGGATGTCAACAGTGCACACGAGTTTTCAAATAATTCCTATTTGTGCAACAATTGTCATCACATCAATATTGAATATTCGATTACTACTCATTGCTCGTCGATTAAGAAATGCAGTCGGACCTTTTGAACACCCTCTCCCTACTATCCGAATCAATCGTGCAGAAATTGATCCACGCAATTCTAAAGATCACGATCCTAGAATATCGCCAGGGAATCTTCAAATCGATGTCGTTCTTGATCTCAACATGAAACGTCATCGACCACGCAGGAGAGGGATGAAAGGATTTGCCACAATTCTACTATCGACGGCCACTTTCTGTATGGTCTGGACACCTTATGTAATTAACCTTGTGAGACCGTTGCCTCCGACTTTGACGAATGTCTTGGACACGATTTCAGGGAGCTTTTCATGGGTATAGCCCATCATTTACCTCCTAACAAACTCTGAGGCAAGAAGAATGTGTTTTGCGGCTTTTAAGAAGTGTCTGAGAAATTGATTAGATTACATTCAGAGATTGAAAGGTTTATTACAAACGATCGAGAACGATGAAAACATAAAAAGCCAACGAGAAAGCTGATGGTTGAAAAAAAATTAAAGGTAGCTTTTCGGTGTTGTCCAAGAAATTGGCATTTAACACCAATTTTTATCAAGTTTGTCGAAACATTGAAACGCTGAAAAATAGTACCTCAGTTACTGCCGAATAACCTGATAATTGATGATGGATCTTGACATGATGACATTATTTTGTTAAAAAGGATATATGAAATGTACAAGATGTGTACACTAGTCTAATATGTCAATAATCATAGCCCTTATAGCCACATGAATGACATAGGTATAGAGTTGAATAGAGTTCCACAGCTTGAAATAAATCGGTCCAATAATAAAAAGTTATGAGTGTTTCAAAGATGAGATCATTAAACCTATGCGAATCGCAAATTGACAATTGGTCAGTGGATTAAAACGCATTCCCGGACAAACAGCGTTTGTCGTGTACCTGTAATACATTTGGGTGTTTCTCCTAAGTGCGTTCTCTTCTACTTTAGGGCACGTCTCAAAATATATAGTGGGTAGCAAATTATCAAAAGTTATATAGAAAAAAAGACCTTGCCGAGTCATATACTTTGAATAATTGTGTGCGAAATAAATGGGAAAGTTCCCAGTTCTCCGACACAGTGACACTGCCTATATATCCAATTTGAAGTGCCCATACAGCTTTCAAAATTGCATAACTTTCTCCATTTTTGTCTGATTTCATTTCAAACTTTCACCAATCTGCTTTTCTAATGTTCTGCTTTCTTTAAGAATAGTTTATTGTTGAAGTTATATTCTCCTTTAAGAGGTAAAACGTTGGAATCGTCCACCCCCCTAAAACAAAAACGGTGGTCTGTCAACAAGTAATCTGTCTAGGGCTAAACGCTAACTGAACTTTTTCGTTGTCGGCTGTCGATTTGGATCATACAATAATGCTATAGCCAAGGGACTAAAAAAAACATGCTGCCCCCTTCTTGTAACGGCTACTGGCTTCTCTAATGCTAACCATGAATTCATTTTGTAAAATCGTCATTACTACCTTTCCGTTTCAATAATTGATGGTTGAATAACCACTTTGGCAATCAATTTCATCCAACATTCATTTAGATACATTAACCTTCTACTTGGCTCTTGGAAACTCTTGAAATTGTGACAGACCACCTAGCTGTAAAGATTGCGTGACAATTTTCAATTTTTGGAATTTAAATTTTTAAAATCAGGACAATTACCCCTTGAAAAATTAACCCCTGGGAAACTACCCCTCAAGGACAATAACCAGCTCCCGATAATTTTTTTTCGGGTGGAAGTTGTCCCCGGGGAGACGGGGGCATGATTGCCGTAGTGGGGGGGGGGGGGGTAATTATATACAGTATATCATTTGTATTTTACTTGTTGAAAATGGAAATAAAAATTTGATCTCTGAAGCCACTGAGAATCTGTTATAAATTTGTAATAAGGATCGAAAAAGAAAGTGAATAATAGTGAAATTACGTGACAGGAAACGGGTATCCTATTTATTTATTTTGTATAAACATGTACATCAAAGGAAATTTTTGGCTGAAAGAGTCAACTCTGACTAATTGCTTAATTGAAACTAACAAAGAAGAAAAACGAAGAAGAAACATGGCGGCGCTTTGTACCGCCACAGTCGTGTCGTGGGAGACCACATTCATCCAGGCACACGCGACGGTCGTTCTTGTAACTCCATGGGTCTTGTAACTCCATTGAATGGTCTCATATTTTGACAAGAACTTTCTAAAGCCTTTCACTCACCTATTGTAACTAAACGACATCTTAATTTACGAACCCAATAACAGTGTAGCCTACTATTCATGCTGACAATCGTCATCACGGGGTCCACTAATTGAACACTAACAGTAAAGCATTCATGACATACAATAAAAGCCAGCACTAACTTTTCTATCACACTTCCATTAGCTGCTTTTCACGCTCGACATGTCTCAGAAACTGCTTGGCTTCAAAGAAGGAAAAAAAGGCGTTCATGATGTGTTGAATTTGGAATAAATTGAACAGTTTTGTACAGCACTTCCATATTTGCTTACCGTCTTTCCGTGTTGATCGAGTATCTATAAGGTTCGTTCTGCAAGATGGCTAGTACCATGATGACGGAAGCTTTGAACATGGTAAACTGTACAAACGTCGGTAGCCCTTATAAAGAGCCTGTTACCTATAAGATATTAATCATTTTCCTCTGCATGATTTCGAATGCCATTGTCCTGGTTGTCATCAGACACTAACACGAGCTCCAGGAATACATGCGAATCCTCTACCAGTGTCTAGCTGTATCGGACATGTTTTTGGGTATCAGTTGGAACCTGTGGGTTATTTTGTGGTTCTCTGTGGAAAAGACCCAAAATGCCTGTGCCGCCATAAGTTTAGCGTTTCCCTTTGTGTATAATGTCTCCCTCATTTCCGTTATGGCATTCCTCTGTGGAATATGTTTCAATCTGTATCTCCTCGTCTCAAGACCGCTGCGCTATTACACGATTGTGTCCAAACAAGGTTTTTTTTAATAAACAAATAATAGTTTCTTTGGGTGATAATGCTCCTTTGTGTGTATCAGTTGGAACCTGTGGGTTATTTTGTGGTTCTCTGTGGAAAAGACCCAAAATGCCTGTGCCGCCATAAGTTTAGCGTTTCCCTTTGTGTATAATGTCTCCCTCATTTCCGTTATGGCATTCCTCTGTGGAATATGTTTCAATCTGTATCTCCTCGTCTCAAGACCGCTGCGCTATTACACGATTGTGTCCAAACAAGGTTTTTTTTAATAAACAAATAATAGTTTCTTTGGGTGATAATGCTCCTTTGTGTGTTTCATCTACCAAGTCCTTCTTCGCCCATGGTGACAGTCTTAAATCAAATTTGATATCTTTGCACCAATGGAAATTCATGTATTTTAATCTTTTCATGTACCAATGTATTATTCCATTTACTGTATGGTATTTTTTAATTGCAATGGTGGATTGAATCGAATTGAATCGAATTGAATCAAAGCTGTAGTTATTGATACAATATTTTACATAGTACAAATAGATGTTATTGATGTATTTGCAAAACAGGATATGAACTCTATAGAGTATACGGGTTGATTTGCTGGCGGGTGGGTGGGGGTATGGTTGGGCACAGGTCAAATTATCTGACAAACACCCCCTTAAAAGTAATTTCATCCAATTTAATAGCGGGGGGTGCAAGTGTGTATAAAAGGGGCAACAGTTTTTTACGCTAAAGGGAGCTTGTGCAACAAAGTTGTACCAGTGTTATTTATGAAATGTACTCCATCTTCTTATTTAGATGTAATGTATATTGTGATCGAGTCGTTATTCCATCTTCCTCAAAATGAAGTACGACTTTAAACCATTCTCCAAGTTACCACATGTAGATAATTTCTCTGTTTTCTGGATATAAGACAATATACTGTTACCCCGGTCCAGGGGTAAATGGTCGAAATTCTGAAATGAAATGAAGAGGCTGGTCAGAATATGTGCTCACTGTGAAGCATTATGTGTAGAACTGATCTTGCTTCAATAACATAAACGATAATCATGCAATAACGTATTCCTCAATGAGACTAAATGCACGTAATACGGTTAAAATCTAGATATGAACACAGCTAACTCCAAATTCATAAACAACATTGGCATAGGCATCTGCCTGCGTAACTTCTAATCTGAACACGGCTAACTGTAATTAAAGACCAAGGTGGACCAGTTCTCATGACTAATGTCTCAAAACTAAAACATTACAGCCTTCACTAAATAAAAGTCGCTTTTTGTCTTTCACGACTTGTCTATAGTCGCAGTAACCCTAAACTCCTTTTCTGAAATACTTCAAATTTACTTTCTAAATTCTAGCAAAACTCTTCTCTATATGCAGTGACACAAGTATAATAAAAGATATAAGGAAAATATTCCCACGAAATCACTCTCAGTCTTCAAACATTATATTAAACACTCAAAGAGGGAATAACGGTTAATGAAAGGGAGTAAGAGAGAGAGAGAGAGAGAGAGAGATGGAGACTACACATTCATAAAAAAAACACGTATCCAGACCTGATACTTGTACTACAAAACCAAGTTCTCTTCTTTTCTCGATATTATACCATGTCATTATTGCAGTGCGTTTCCAACCTCCTTATTCTGAATTTATTTGTCCTTTTATTTCATTTTCTCACCCTTTCTTCGTCTATTTTTCTCTTCTAATGTTTTAAAAGGCGTATCTGACACAAGGCTATATGCTTTTATGATTATTTTACGCCTTCTTTATAGTGTATGAACTTATCACGCTCTTAGAATGGCTTTCGTCATTATGTATTTACATATTTTCAGTAGAGAGTTTATTTTGTTGACATGGACAATAATTAAAGAATAACCGAAAATAAACGTTAATCTGAATGGAATTGACTTGTTTTTAAAGTATCAAACAAAATGTGTATATCAGGACATACAAATAAAATATACATATACAAAGCACACTAGGCTGTTTTAATAATACACAACTGCCCGTGCCCAAAAACGTTATTGGCAATTTTTAATTTCGGTGGGGGGGGGGGTGCGCAGGCTACTAAGCCGCATGTCTTGGAGGGCCTATGAAATTGTGCAGAACAGCCCCTAAAAAACCGAAGATATACAAATTCGAACAACTACTTAGCTGTCTCAACCAGAAATGGTTAGTGCAATGGAGGTAAAGTCTAAGATTGAATATCTTCTTTACTTTTCTCATTTCCGGACGTGTTTCCGGAAGTATAGCGCCATATCCAACATTCCAACAGTGATCCCGAAGGAGGGCCGCTCCACGAGACATTGGCTTCAGTATTAAATTCGACTCTTAGTTTAGAAGTTTTTGAAATGGGGGGGGGGGGGGAGGGAGGGGGGCTAACAGAAAGAGAATTCTTCAAGTTTGACACGGGAATTGTTCTACAGACAGTTGACAAAATGAGATCGAATTTCTATCGGGCAATCACTTTTAGGATGATATAAACCTCAATCTGTTTGTCCGTCAAAGGTCGGTAGAAATTCCCAGTACCTAAAAATAGACTGTCACAATAAATACATACATGTAACATGTATATAGTACTACTTATGATCAGTGCACCACTACATCGTAAAGGCGAAGGGTACATGTCTACTGATTTGATATTACACCTAGACCAATGCGTATAGTGACGAAAAAAGAGGTGAGTGAATTCAAATGTTTCTGTCATTTTCAAAATAAATGTATTGACATATGTCAATACTTTCGTTTTACATGGACGTATATATACTAAATTTGGCAGACTCCCAGACACTTTATATGCTTTGTTTGTATCTGTTTTATAAAATTATAGTTTTCCTTAGACTAAAATAATAAGACTGAGTCTAGAGCACTGAACTCCTAGCTACATGGTGTAGAATTCAGTGGTCTAGATGTCTAGAGGTGATTAATGGAGAGCGATTGAGCTAAGAGTAAGACCAATATAAGAATGGCGTTTGTTTAGAATCAGTTTGGTTAACCATGACGAAACAAGATGCAAAAAGAATACGAAACTAGACGAAACAAACCCTTGAATGGAGACCATCAGAGTTTAATGTCCTTGATCGTGAACCCGGAAGTAATGTTTGCCGCATTAGAAAACTCGTGATCATATTGATATCGTTCATACGTATAACTTCTCAGTATTTGTTAGTCCTGGGGGAACATGCGACGATTTTAGTATATTATTGTGATTAGAATATCAAACGAGTTATAACCTATTATTAACCGTATCAGACATCTGAGCAAGGCAATTTTTAAATGTTATTGCCCTCAAGGTTTGATGGATAAGCCAACAAAATTACAATATTTTAGCCCGCTCAAAAAAGTCAATTGGATTTTGTGCGTAATTTGCCGGTCAATATGGTTATACAGTAAACCAATGGACAAATATTTTAGCCCGCTCAGAAAAGTCAATGGGATTTGTGTGTAATTTGCCGGTCAATATGGTTATACAGTAAACCAATGAACAAATATTTTAGCCCGCTCTGAAAAGTCAATGGCAAAATGCGTGTTAAACTAGTATAGTATTAATGACTGCTTTGAGAGAAATAGTTGTTTTTATACGCTCAAGGGAAGGTTAGAATTGTGCTATTGACCGAGGCGTGCCGAGGGCAATAGCCCAATTGTAACCTTCCCGAGAGCGTATAAAAACAACTATTTCTCGAATATTAAAGCAGTCATTAATACTTTTATATGCCGAAAACAAAAGAGTCAACTAATGACACCACCTTGGCCTTTCTCTAGGTTATCTGCACGGTTGTTTTTTATGAGTGTATCTTTGAGAGTAGACTAGATCTAGATTCTAGTCTAAGCAAGATATTTTTACAATTTTGGGGGTGGGCCGGCCCTGTGGGGAATATGGAGAAGAACCTGCGCTTTCATATGGCACCTCATTTATTGAGTATCACCTTCAGGATCACAACAGATTATAAAGGTTTGAATCTCGAATTGAAAAAAAAACTTGACCTTTTTTGCATGGTCGCGGAATGCACGTAGACTGCATAGAGAATGCATTGCGTACAATCTATATGGGAATAATTTTAACACACAACATCGGGTGCGCGATCAGACACCCTGACAAACTAGATCTATTTTCGTCTAGAGTCTACGTCTAAAGCTTTTTCAGCAACTAAACGAACATGTTTATGGATAATTTCACGTACCCTTTTTGTTGTTCTTGCTGTCAGCGAGTCTTGCATTTGATAAGTTGAAATCTTGGGAGAGATTCTTGAGCCATTTTTGTCTTGTTTGGAATTGTCTTGTCTTGTATGAAAATACCGACCAATTTTTCGCACACGTACGGTATCCTCGATCGCTCAAACCATTTTTAAAATGTAAACCTATGGGGTAACCATGGAGACTGACCTATTTTCCCAATAACCATGGTTATTGGGATTTTAGAACTGTTTTAACCATGGTTACTGGGAATTTTCGGGAACAGTTAAAGTTTATGAATGCAATTTCGACCAATCAGATTGCTGGATTACTTAAGTGAATGTGTGAAAAACCAAAAAACGGCCTAAAAACCCTCCATCCGGCAGGCGGAGGGCGATGACTTGTCCAAATAAAAATAAACAAAAAGAAAACAGGTTAGTGTCACACTCTTCATCAGTGGCCAGATGTGACAGATGTTAAAAAATTAAATCCGTTTCTGATGCAGGCACACATAAGGTGGTCTGCATCTGGCCAGACGGATTTCAAACTAACCTGTTTCTTGAATAATGCGTCTATGTTGTTGCTTCAAAAGTGCGCAGCTTGTGATGCTGTGCGTATGTATAGCAACGACGCGTTGTCATGTCTGATTAAGTAGATATAGGGCGTGTCCACTCTCGCTCATCCTTCCTTAGCCAGAGATGAAATGACGCCTTTACTGCGCATGAGCAAGAAAGTGACACTATCTTGTTTCTCAGCCTTGCGCCCACACCAATTTGACCGAGAGCCCGGAGGAGTGTGTCGTTGGAGAAACCACGACAACCTATTTCTATTGGCCAAAGTTCAATTCTCCAACCATTCTGCTCAGCCTCTAGGAGCAGCTCTTCGTATTTCCTGCTCTTCCTCTCGTGAGCTCGCTGCATATTTGCCTCATGAGGTACCGTCAGCTCCAGAAGAATTGCCCTCTTTGAAGTATAGGGGACCAAATTACGACATCAGGCCGCAGGTTTGTCACGACAATGGCTGGAGGAAAAATCAACTTCTCTGTGTTACACCCTCAAATGTAATAACTCCCACAAATGTAATAACGCCCACAAATGTAATAACACTTTACCCACAAATGTAACAACACCCACAAATGTAATAACACTTTACCCACAAATGTAATAATTTCACCCACAAATGTAATAACCACTTTACCCACAAATGTAATAAATTTTAAGTGATATTTTGAATCACCCACAAATGTAATAATGACTTTACCCACAAATGTAATAAATTTGAAGGGATATTTTGTCGAATTTAAAACTAAAACCCTGTAATAAAGCTGGGTATAGCGCGCAGTCTTTGCTCCAGACCCGGTTATTTAAAAAAAAAAAAAGTCTTCAAAACTAAGACCCCACCATCTTCCAAACTAAGACCCGGTAATAAAGCATGGGTTTAGAGCGTAGTTTTTCTTCCAGACCCGGTTATTTCAAAACTTTTTAAAAATCTTCAAAACTAAGACCCCATCATCTTATTCCTGTGGAAGAACATATGTTGTTGTTGTTGTTGTTTTAGTCTTAAGGGCGTGTTTCATTCAATTATGAATATTTACGCCGAATTCTAGTTTTTTAATAATTTTAAATGGAAGCATAAAAGGAGGGGAAAAAAAAAACGACGCTGTTCAATTTTTCGCAATTTGCGGAGATTCCAGACAGGCTGTCAACATAAAATCATTTGACCGTTTTGTGCGTATTTTCTGGCCAGCCCGGTTCGGTACATTGAACAGGCTTCTCGGCTTGCATGTTCATGCGCAGCCTAGGCCCCTCCAATACCGGCCAAGGCTATGCGATGTCTGTCGGTGGGATGTCTCCTTTCTGGGATAAAAACAAAAGCAAACAAAAAACGAGAAACAAAAAACAAAAACATTATAATTTAAATGGACTGAAAAACAGTTTTTGAAAATCTTAAATTATGCAGATATTTTGGGCTTCTTGTGCAAGGTGCAGTTAGTGATACCTTAATCTTAATAAAGTACAATACGATACCTACGACCTATATATATATATATAGGCATTTAGCCATTAGCTGACTCTAAACAAAAACAAAAACAAAATTAATAGCCTACTATAATAGGCAAGACCAGTTTTAATCTACATGACATATTATGAGGTATGGACGGTATAATTTAATTTCTTGATTTTGGGCTGGCATGAGTGCAGGTCGCTCAACAAAAAACAAACACACCAGGTCCTTGAGTTGCTGGGTAACTTGCCTACTGGAAGGCCATAGGAAGCACCGACCAAAGACAAGCCAGACTGGGTTTCACCCCAGTTGTTGACCACACGGGGGATGACCACCTCCGTTGGCCCCAGTGCCCAATTTCCTGTGCGCATGCACCTGTGAAGTTAGCTGCATTGTAATTTCTGGCTGTTGTTTTATTTATTTATTTATTTACATTTTTATTTATCAAATATGATTTGAATTAAGAAAGAAAAGGAAAATAGAAGGAAAAATATATATATATAATAATAATATCATTATGGCCCTGTAAATGAAACCAAGGCATATCCATGTATACTATTTACCAAAACATATTGATGGAATAGAATTTAAATATCCTATAATAGGCAAGACCAGTTTTAACTTCTACATAACACAAAATGATACACAGTCGTTATAATTTCATTACACACACTGAGATGATTATTTTGGACTCGCATGAGTACAGGTCGCTCAACAAAATACACAACACACCAGGTCCTTGAGTTGCTGGGTAACTTGCCTACTGGAAGGCCATAGGAGGCACCAACCAAAGACAAGCCAGACTGGGTTTCACCCCAGTTGTTGACCACACGGGGGATGACCCACCTCCGTTGGCCCCAGTGCCCAATTTCCTGTGTGTATGTACCTGTGAAGTTAGCTGCATTATAGTTTGTCTCTTTTGTCTTATTTATTTACATTTTTATTTATCAAATAGAAAGAAAAAATACCAAAAAAATAATACAAAAAAAAAAATACAAAAAAAAAAAAAAAAAATACAAAAATACAAAAAAACACAAAAACAAAACACTTATAGTATTGCAATTTTATGTCTTATATCTTTTTGTCATAATAATGTACATAACTTAATGGACATGTAATAATTTCCTTTCTCTCTGAACTATTATCTAAAACTGGCTTACATAAAGGGAAATCTTTGAGTTCTTCTTACGAAGGCCACTAGCGCTTTTTGGTGTATATTCTCTGATGAAGTCAGCAGTCTTTCTATGTTTCTTTCTTCCTGACGATTTATTTCAACTAAAAGCATTGATCTTTCGATGATGTATCTGGGGCATTCAGCAAGAAAATGTGTTGTGGTTTCTGGTACTCCACAATTGTCACACAGCCCAGTGGCATGCTTATTTAGAAGGAGGAGGTTCTGATTAAGGCCAATGTTGTCCATTCTTAAACAATGCAGGATGGTCTCACCACTCTTGTGGTTTACAACGAACTTAAAAGTCGCTGATACTGATTTTTGGATGCTTTTTAGTGGGGACACTGTTTCGTCCCATCTTCTTTGCCATTTCTGCATGTAATATAATTTGAGGATACTATTTGATTCATTTTTATTCAGTTTGTTTTTAATTTCAATTTGAGTATGTGTTAAGGCGTGTTTGGCTGCCTTATCTGCCACCTCATTGGCCTGGATCTCACAGTGGCCTGGGATCCACTCAAAATATACTTGTACTCCGTTATAGTGGAGTTGTGTATACAGCATCAATATCTCATAAATGAATTGCTCTTCCTTATTATTTTTCAGCGCTTCTATAGCACCAAGAGAGTCGCAGAATATTACTGCTCCTGTATAAAGACTTGGTAGTTGGTGTAACCAATATAATGCAAGGGCAATAGCTGCTAATTCTGCCCTGTATGAAGAAGTATTATTTTGCAGCCTTTTGGATTCTACATATTCATAGTAAGGTACGAAGAAAGCCGCGGATGCGTTTCCTGTGTCTGGAAACTTCGAACCATCGGTGAATATATGTAAGTGATTTGCCCATTTCTGGTTTATTAGTTCTAAACTTCTCTGTCTTTGAAACAAAGCATTGTCACTTTTAGAAATAATTTGACTGAGTTCCGTAGACACTGGAGCTGTGTCGTAATGCCAAGGGGGGATGGGGGTGGTAGTAAACATTTCTTCCACATCATAGGTAAGAATGTCTGGCAACTTTATTACTCTCTGACCGAATGGTTGTCTAGTATTCTTATCTTTATAGATGTTAAATTGCCAACAATCTGTGAGATCTTCTGCCAAAGGGTGATTCGGGATGCTGTCTTTACGCCTTTTTAGTTTGATGCTAAACATTTCCCGACGTAAATCCAGTGGCATTCCCCCCAGCTCTACCTGCAAGGTTCTGAGAGAGGTTCCCTTTTTCGCTCCTGCACAAACTAATAGGGATTGATATTGAACAGAGTTCAATATGTTCTTTACATTTGTTGATGCGGAGTCATACGCTTCGCAGGCGTAGTCCATTATGGAACGTATGATAGCTCTATATACTTGCAGAATTTCTTGAACATTGTTGCAAAATTGAGCGTGAGCAATACATTTCAGGATATTTATTTTTTTCTTGCACCTCTGAACAATGTTTTGTATGTGCGGTTTCCAAGTTAATCTACTATCAAAAATGACACCTAAGTATTTGTGTTCCTTTCGAGGAGCGAGTATATTTTCGTTAAGGGAAATCAGAAATTGTTCTTCTCTGGTTGAGCGAGAAAACAACATAGGTACGGTTTTCTCATGGGATATATTCAGTCCCCATGATGAGAACCATTCGTTCAATACGTTTAAGTAGTCCTGTATATGTTTACTGGATTCTCTTAAATCATTTCCAGATTTCCAGATTACACAGTCATCTGCATATAACAAGTTATGTACCGCAGGTGAGACAGGAATATCATGAAGCATAACATTGAATAAGATTGGACTAAGGGTACTTCCTTGTGGAAGACCGTTATTAATATCCATAGTGCAAGAGACTTGTCTTTCTATTCGTACCTGAAATGTACGTCGTGATAGAAGATTGTGTAAATAGAGAAGTATGTGGCCTTTGAGTCCCAAGTTACTCAGTTTGACTAAAAGTCCTTTTGTCCACAGAGAGTCGAAAGCCTTCTCTAAATCTATAAATACTGCAAGAGTTTTTACACTAGTTTCTAAGTTCTTCTGTATATCATTTTCCAGATGTATAATATTATCTATGGTACAGCGTCCTTTTCGAAATCCGTTTTGTATTGGAGATAATATATCATGTTTTCCAAGAAAAAACTGAAGTCTCCTTTTTACCATACTCTCCATTATTTTCATGAAACACGATGTTAAAGCAATGGGACGATATGAGGTTGTTTTTGTGGGGTCCTTATTTTGCTTCACAATGGGAATCAGTATTGAATGTTTACAAGCTGCCGGAATTTCACCGGTTTCCCAAATTTGGTTGATTAAATTGAGCATCTTTTCTTTAGCAGTCACTGGGAGGTTCTTATAAACCTGGTATCCTATATTGTCTTCACCAGGGGCTGAAGAATTTTTCGTCTGTAAGACGCTTTCTAGTTCCTTCATTTTAAAACGTTCATTGACTGCTAGTTTCATGTGTCCCGTTTCCGTAAGGGGGAGAGTATTGAATTCTTTAGCAATTTCTACATCTTTTCTGCTATGGGTTTTATTTGACCCAATAAATTTAAAATGTTGTGCGAATTCTTCAGCTTTCTCTTTATCGTCTGTTATAAACTTATTACCAACGGCCAGAACTGGCATATTATTGGATGCTTTCGTTTGCACACCATTTAGTTTTTTTACAAAGCGCCAAATGTGTGCAAGTGGCGTGAAACGATCTAGTTTTGCGCAAAAGGTTTGCCAATAGTTTCGTTTTGCCTGTCTAATGGTCATTTGGGCTTCTGCTTTCTTTTTTCTGTATATTTTTAGGTTTTCTTCACAGAGAAATCTTCTTAACTTGTTTTTGGCTTTATTTCTTTCCCTGATTTTGATTGAGCAGTCTTTCGTCCACCAAGAAACTGGATTCTGTTTATGCTTTCTACTTTGTGGAGCAGATTCATCAACAGCAGCTATAACACATTCCATGAATTGGTCATAGGTTAAGAGTGTGTCTAATTTGTTAAGGGAATCCGGTTTATGGGTTTGAAAGTGTTTTTCACACACTTTTGCAAAATCGTTCCATTTCATATTTTTGAAGGACCATTTCTTATTTGGATAATAACTTGGGTCACAAGTTGATCGTTGTTTTCTGAGATGCAATATATAAGTATTGAGCGTAGTCTTTCCTCCAGACCCGGTTTTTCAAAAGTTAAAAAACAAACAAAAAACAAAACAAAACAAAACAAAACAACAAAAAAACCTTTTAAACTAAGACCCCTCTATCTTCCAAATTAAGACCCGGTAATAAAGCATGGGATTAGAACGTAGTCTTTACTTCAGACTCGGTTATTTAAAAAAAAAAATCTTCAAACTAAGACCTCACCATCTCATTCCTGTGGAATAACATGGGTATAGAGCGTAGTCTTTCTTCCAGACCCGGTTATTTCAAATGAAATAGAATTTAAACAAATCTTCGAAACTAAGACCCACCATCTTATTCCTCTTTTTTTTTCATTTAAAAATAAATTACATTATTACATATGTGGATACAACACGTCACAAATAAATGATTGGTCGGCGGTCACACGAACTGACGAATCAGTCAAAATGGTCCATATATATAACACATAGAGGAGGGACCGATTCGATAGTTCGTTGACCGTTGATCGGAGAGACAAAAATCATATAAATAAATACAGTACGGACTACGTCCAACTTTCTATCTCTCCCGCCCCCCCCCCCCCCCCCCCCCCCTTTTCTCTTTCTCTCTCTCTTTCCCTCTCCCTGTCTGTCTCTCTGTCTATCTGGCAATGTCGTTTTCCATCTTCAGCTTTTTTTTATAATGTTTTCTATTCCTCCATTTGCTTCTTCGCCGGCAGCATATCTTCCTTGAGATTAATTATTATAACATAATTATCCCTGATGATTTACACATTATACCTTATATTTATTATGTACTATGACCCTGTTTTTTCTTTTTTGGGGGGATGATAATCGGTTAACAAGCAAATAACAACGCATACTTTCATATAACAAATCATAAATAGCTGTATAACGAGATCGCGCGAAACATATTTGCATGTTTTGGATGAACGATTGCAGAACCCTTTGACTGATAAAATATCTATATACTCTCTCAATCAATGTGAGTAAATTGCAGAGGTTATGGTTTTATAGTATTAAATGCAATGATGGATACATAGATTTTGTAAGATAGAAAGTATTTCATTCCAAACGAATGAAGAGGTTGTTTCATTAATATACAGACGGTAACAGAACCAAAATAATTATTACGTATAAAAAGCTGGAGTAACTCACATGTCTTTTACAAGCAAACAAGGTTATAATTTGGGCAATATTGAACCTGATAACATCAACTGAACTTGATATAAAACGCAAACAACCTAACACGTGACAATTCTTCTAAGCTAGGAAAAACAAGAGAACAAGATGCCGAAATACTAAATGTACCTGGCTTTCTGTAACTTAGTATTCGTCCATATAAAACTACTTAACACGTACAACTCCAAAAGTTTTTCAGTAATACTTTTCAGATGCTTTAAGAGTAGACGGAGTTGAAATGAAGTATGACTGATCAAAAGGAAATAATTATTTTAATTATACAATGAGATAAAGAATATTAACAACCTTTACCTGATCTGGTATGTTTGGTACATTAAGTTTTTTTTCCTGGGATCTAATCTTTCTTTTTTTTACACGCTGCAAAGCCTTGTAAGCCTTTCTTCGAACAGCTTGTACATTCTTTTCCCAACCATGGATAGTATAGTTTGTTTTTTGACGGGAGATATAATTTTGTTCTGGTTTCCTACTAAAGAAAATCTCGAAAGGAGATTTCCATCCAAGGACCTTTTTCGGGTCCTCGTTTAGGAGTTTTGTATAAGAGGGAAGCTCTTTAACCCAGTTGATACCCTTTTGTTTGTTTACAATAGAATATTTACATGATTAAGAAATCGTCGACGGTCAACGAACCATCGAATCGGTCCCTCCTCTGTGTGTTATATATATGGACCATTTTGACTGATTCGTCAGTTCGTGTGACCGCCGACCAATCATTTATTTGTGACGTGTTGTATCCACATATGTAATAATGTAATTTATTTTTTAAATGAAAAAAAAGAGGAATAAGATGATGGGCTTAGTTTCGAAGATTTGTTTAAATTTCTATTTCCTTTGAAATAACCGGGTCTGGAGGAAAGACTACGCTCTATACCCATGTTATTCCACAGGAATGAGATGGTGAGGTCTTAGTTTGAAGATTTTTTTTTTAAATAACCGAGTGTGAAGTAAAGACTACGTTCTAATCCCATGCTTTATTACCGGGTCTTAATTTGGAAGATAGAGGGGTCTTAGTTTAAAAGGTTTTTTTGTTGTTTTGTTTTGTTTTTTGTTTGTTTTTTAACTTTTGAAAAACCGGGTCTGGAGGAAAGACTACGCTCAATACTTATGTTCTTACATAGGAATAAGATGATGGGGTCTTAGTTTTGAAGATTTTAAAAAGTTTTGAAATAACCGGGTCTGGAAGAAAAACTACGCTCTACACCCATGCTTTATTACCGGGTCTTAGTTTGGAAGATGGTGTGGTCTTAGTTTTGAAGATTTTTTAATTTTTTTGAAATAACCGGGTCTGGAGCAAAGACTGCGCGCTATACCCATGCTTTATTACAGGGTTTTAGTTTTAAATTCGACAAAATATCCCTTCAAATTTATTACATTTGTGGGTAAAGTCATTATTACATTTGTGGGTGATTCAAAATATCACTTAAAATTTATTACATTTGTGGGTAAAGTCATTATTACATTTGTGGGTGAAATTATTACATTTGTGGGTAAAGTGTTATTACATTTGTGGGTGTTGTTACATTTGTGGGTAAAGTGTTATTACATTTGTGGGCGTTATTACATTTGTGGGATTTATTACATTTGAGGGTGTAACACTCCCCCAAGTCGATTCGAATGTTCCAATCGCTAGCTCCATCAAGGCAAGTCCTCTGCCTTCCTGTAGACCTTCTGCCTGAAACGTTTGTAGCCTCTCCTTCCCTGACGAAATGGATAAAGGATGCTTGTGTTTGGGTCGGCTTTTGATTGTGTTTAAGAAAATGCGCACTTTGCGCGAACTCTATTGTGACGTAACAACAGGCGCGGATCCAGAATTTCTTAGGGGGGGGGGGGGCCAAATTTGAAATTATGCGAGCCAAATATTGGTACGTAATGGTGACCAACAGTGACGTAATGCGGGGGGGGGGTCGGTGCAGGGAGGGGCGAGTTTCCCCCTCCCTCCTCCGCGAACGCGGAAGTTTTGACGTTTCATTTAATTATTAGAGAAACAAAACGATTCGTTGTATGTTCTCCAATATAATTCTCGTCTGAATTTAGTATTTCTCCTCCCGCGCGAAGCGTGGAAGCTTTTACGATTCACCAAAAAAAAAAAACGATTTATTAAATTATTACGATTCTTTGGAGAACTCTCGACTCTTAATCCTCGTCTGAATTCAGGTTCCCCCCCCCCCCCTCTCGCGCGAAGCGCGGAAGCATTTACGTTTCAATAAATCATTAGAGAAAGAACACGTTTCGTTGTACCGTTCTCGACTCTTAATCCTCGTCTGAATTCAGTTCCCCCCCCCCCTCCCGCGCAAAGCGCGGCAGCTTTTACGTTTCATTAAATCATTACAGATTCGTATTACCGTTCTCGCCTCTGAATCTAGGTTTCCCCCCCCCCTCCCCTCCTGAGCGAAGCTTTGACGTTTCATTAAATTATTAGAGAAAGAAGACGATGCGTTGTACCGTTTTCTATACTCTTAATCCTTTTTTCAAAGGTTTTCTTTGTCTGCTCCTTTTTCTTCCTACGTCCTCTTCCGATTAGGGGGGACCGCCCCCCCCCCCCTGGCTACGCGCCTGCAGTCAGATAAACACATTTTGATACCTTGTCCGACCCCGCAAGCTCAGGGGTTTAAGGCAATAAAATGCGGTATGATAAGCATTCAGGGGCCCGCCTCAGGGCCCCTGGTGGGGTCAAGGCGGCTGAGCCGACCCCGGAAGCTCAGGGGTTTTAGGCGTTTAATTAAGGTCAGATGAGCATTTTTCGTTATACCTTATTATTTTATGACACTGGCAGGTCACTATTTGGCGTGGGTTCCAGGGGGCGAAGCCCCAACAAATCAGGGGTTTTCGGCATTAAATTACCGTCAGATGAGCATCTAAGGGCCCGCCGTAGGGTCCTAGGTGGAATCCAGGGGCAGAGTCCCCGGGAGCTTAGGGGTTTTAGGCATTTAATCACGGTCAGATGAGCATATTTAGGTGCCTCAATAATTTTTAACACTGGCAGTTAACTATTCTTTCTTTCTTGCTCTCATTCTATTTTATTTCTCTTTAATATACTTTTTCAAAACAAGTGGGGGGGAGGGAGCTCGAGGCACCCAATCCCCGCCCCACCTCGGGCCTGACATCTCAGGAATCTCGAGAATCATATTTCTTGCCTGGCTGTAAATTTAGTAATTTGTCATTCTCCAACAAACACATACAAACGTATTTACTAAAAAGTGAGGACAAATCTCGGAAATTATGTCATTTTTTCCCTTTCCTTCCTTCTCTCTTTTTTTTGATTGGGGGGGGGGGGGGGGGGGTCAACAGCCTGATTGATTGGGGGGGGGCAAGGCCCTTTCGGCCCCTCGATCTCCTTCTTCCCCCTTTTCTTTTTTTCTTCCTCTTCTTTCTTTCCCTTCTCTCCTCTTTCCCTTTCCCTTCTTTTCCTTCTTCTCTCTTTTTTTTTTTTTTTTTCGCGGGGGGGGGGGGGGGGGCCAAGGCCCGCTCGGCCCCCCCCCCCCCCCTGGATCCGCGTCTGCGTAACAATCACACCGAAAATCTGTCAAACACTGGATGAACAGTGCTGGTTTGACAATGTTTTTGCAACTTCTAATGCTAGGAAACCCTGTGTAGCCTACATAATTTAAGAATATAAGATAGTAAGAGTTTCTTGTTTGCTCTAGATGTCTGATGTGGTTAATAATAGTAATATTGACTGCCTAATTCAGGGCAATACGACTTGTCATATATCACCCTCACCTTCGGTTCGGGCGATATAATGTCGTATTGCCCAGAAGGCCAGTCAATATTGCTTAATTATTATTACTACATGTTATGTACATATGAATACAAATGGGAAACATTTTAGCTTACGTGATTAGAATAGGCGTAGTAGTAGTAGTAGTAGTAGTGGAAGTATAGTAGAGTGGTTTAATAATTTACTTTTTTGACTCTCAATCCAAGAGTCGAGGTTTTGAATCCCAGCTCGCACTATAACACCAATCTATATTATGATATCGCAATAACTAAAGCCAATTTATTTTGAGGCTTTGTTTGTATCTGGATAATCTGGTTCATACAATCATAATTTTCTTTCTGCTGAAATATGTGGGTCTCGGCCTAAATGTCTTTGGGTTGATAAATGAAGAGCGATTGAGCTCAGCCCCCCCCCCCCCCAAAAAAAAAGCATAACTTCTTACTGTTTATTAATCCTGTGCAAAAAGCGACGATGTTGGTATGTTACAGTGATTTAGATTAAAATTTCGTCATGAATGGTTATTCTTAGATGTGATGTAGATATGAATGCACATTGAAAATATTTCAAGTTATTATGTGATTCTTAACACACAGCTAAAATACAATAGCTGGTGTTTCTGCAACCCAGAACCATCTATATAATGTCCTTTCTATAAAAACCTGATGATTTTTTTTTAAATAGTGTATTCCAGTGTGCATAAGTTTATGTATATACATGTAGCAATGCTTTTGATACTTCATTAGCTTAAAGAATTAATACGAAATGTTGCCTACTAAGCTTTAGAGTTGTTCAAAGCCTAGATTCCATGTTAAGAATAAGGTATGTTGATCTGCATCATATCTGAAGGCAGATCATGGAACGTTATATTTTTGTTGTTCAAATTTCACGAGATTTGTTATTATTGATGTTGTGTACTCTTAATTAAAGGTACACAGATGAATACTCGAGACAGATAATTAGCACACGTTTGAAACTCTTGGTAAAAGATTCCAACGCAAGTTTATTTCCCCTCTACGCATGCCAAGTTATACAATTGGGACTCATGGTATGACATCATCATCAATATATACACTTGGTTTCAGATTAATGGAGAAATAACATACATAATGATTATGTTTCCAATGACCAAGTGCTAGAATGTGAATGGTTAACTACATTTCTGAGACTACACGTTTTGCCTTTAACCTTGGGCTTCAAGTCGTGCAATGTATATGACTTGTATACATTCGATTTTCACAAAATTTATACTAGCATGACTATAGTTGCGATACAAGTAGAGGTGACATGTGGTGTGTTCTAGTGGATATGTTGCTTGATTGTGAATCACGTGGTTCACGGTTCGAGTCCCCCCCCCCCACATAATGTCCTTCAGCAAGACAGTATTCTACCTTTGTCATTCTCCACCCATCCCAGGTGTGTAGTGAATGGATACCGGTATAGGAAGAACATTTCGTGATTGCTTATAAGTTACCCATCATGGGAGCTAGCTTCAGCTTCAGCTATGATTGCAGGACCCTAAATGAGGCTATCCGGCAGGCAATGCATTGTTATTATTATTATTATTACTATTTTAATAATACTGTTATTATTATCATTATTATTTGTTTAAATATTATTATACTGTACTTTGATTAAAGAGCAACGAGGTAAATATTTTGTGTTGAATGTCTGTTATTCATTACTAGATTCCAGTGATGAATAACGTATTAAAGTATAAAGTATTTTTTTTTAATCAAGATATAACGGATTATTATATTTTGTGCGCGTCATATTCTGAAGGAGAAAGGCATGAGGAAAATGATAAACACTCCACTCTTATGACATCAGATTAATCAACACTACACTAATCATTTTATTTTTTTCCTTTTCCTTTATCTCGTATTCCTGTATGATTCGAATCATGGCTGATGCATTCAAGAATGTTATTGCTCAGAGTCTGGAGTGTCCTGTATGTCTGAATACCTTCACCGATCCCAAAATCCTGCCATGTTCTCACACCTACTGCAAGGCCTGTCTAGACAACCTCTTGGAATGCCATGGTAACGACCAGAGGCTCCGATGCCCTGTCTGCAGAGCTGAAACCCAGGTCTCAAACCAAGATGTCAGCAAATTACCGACAAATCTAGCTTTGAAGTCTCTCATAAAGGACGTGAATAATCAATATCAGTTTTGCAGGAATTGTGAATCCGAGAACAAACGACAAGATGTTGTTTACTGTCAAGACTGTAGTAAATATTTCTGTGTCACTTGCCATAACAAACACTCTCAGTGCCCAGACTTCATCAGTCATGAGGTCTTAGCCATGAGTGAGATCCTATCAGGGAAGGTGTCAGTACGTAGGTACCGTAAATGCAGCAAACACCCTAAAGAGGATGAGAACTGCTTCTGTTCCGACTGCAGGAGATTTGCCTGCTTCAGGTGTGTTCTCATGGAGCACACAAACGAAAGACATCGGGTCATTGAGGCAGCTGTTTATAAAAACAGCCACATGAAGAGTATCGAGGAACTCAAATTAAAGGCGGCCAAGAAACGATCTTGCTTTCAGAAATACGTTGGTTTCATTGATGAACAGAAGGAGCGTGTGAGCATCGTTCAAAAGCAGTGTACAGATGATATCAACAAAGCATATGAAGAATCAGTCCGGAACTTGACAGAGAAGAAAAAAATCCTCATTGGTGAAGTCAAGGGAATGACCGAAGGAGCAGAGAAAGAACTGGACGAAATGAAGAAATCAGTTGTGGAGCACATCACTCACTTGACCACCGTAGCTGATATGGTAACCAATAAGACAAAGATACCGTTAGATATGGATGCTTTGGCTGCACACGACACTCTATGCCAAGACTTACAAAAGGCTTTGAAACAAGAAGATCCTGACTACAAGCAGCCGAGGCAATCGAGCAGGAAAGGAAAAAGTGTTTGTTTCAAGAGGAACGTTGGAATGGACGAGCTAGGTCTTGGTAAGATAGTTAATGCAGGTGCAAAGAACATCGCTTTGCCCACTAAGAACAGCATGAATGACATGGTTGGTACACCAGACGGTAGAATGGCAGTGGGATGTCACACAGGTGGCGTGGAGATCCTCTCTGCTGATGGTCAGCACCAGTAGAAAGTTTTTAAGGATGTTAAGATTCGTGGAGTAGGGTTCCTCTCTGATGATCGGTATGTTATACTTCATCACTCAAACAATATCACACTGTACACACTAGAGTACTCAAAGTTAAATGTAATGTTTGAGACTCTGAGTCATGAAGAAGGTGGATGGGCTAGCCTCACTGTAGACAGTGATGATCAGATCTATGTTAGCTACAGGAAAGCCAAGAAGATCCAGGTATTCTCGCTAGCAGGTGGGAAGGCGATCAGGGAGATACCATGTGATGGGTTTGAACCTGAGCAGATTACTTGTTATAATGATCATCTGATCACCTCATCTGGTTATACAATACGATTGATTGACAAACAAGGTGTTGTAAAATATAAATTAACGGGATTAGATGATTTCCCATTCGCCGCTGTGCCTCAAGGGGTACAATCATGATAACCAAGATAAAGCGCGACGTAGGTTTGGTCAGCATTGATGAGTACACTAACGAGCTGAAGCATATCAAGAACCTAGTCATTGATTACAAGATTGAGAAGCCCAAGAGAAAATGGTACTATCTCCAGCAGTACCGATCAGGAGAGATCGCTTTCTGTACTCCTGATAGACTTTATATCTTCCCCTGAAAAGAAAATCTGACTCCTCTTTACTCGCATTGTATGATCTCACTGTCTTTAGACTAGTAGAATAACATAATATGTCGTTAAAAATGGACCCATGCCCGCCCCCTATTTCATAAGCTTCGAACAGGCCTTGTGTTTCTGTGACTTCAGTTATAGTTAGAACTAAGTGAATTGGAGTTAACATGACTGTTTCAGAAACATTCCTAGATCATGTAGAATAATTTGAAAGATTTGAATTTTCTAAAAATATATTTCTGATGTGTTTGTCTTTCAAGATTTTGTTGTTGATGAATACTTTACCTGTCAATCTGTCTTTTTTGGTAGCTGCTGTAATTATATCAATGATGTAGACACACTTTAATGGTGGTATTTAAGATTGTTTTACTGTCAGAGATAACAATTCTAGTAATGGACTCTATATTTACTGCTGTTTAATACAATTTTCTTCTTTTCCTCATTTTGTACAATGCATTTTAGATCACTTTCCGATTAATCATAATATATTAACCCAGAACCATGAGAGTAAATTGTTCTTTTTTAAAATAACTTCTTCTTCTTACAATTTTTTGAATTGCGTAATGAAAAGGTAAGAGTTCTAAAAGTCGACCTATTGTTATTTTGATATATGTTGTAAAAGTATTGTCAAATCAAATTTCAAATTAAGTGTTTATATTTAAATTTGATGGACTCTGATATCTTGTTTTCTGTTTTAATTGTTAACTTTCCGGCTGGCAAAGTACATGAAAGAAATGGCATGGAACTTGTCGGAAGTACCCAATTTTTTTTTCTTCACTTTTTCGAGATATTTTCTTTTTGTCTGTTTTTCCATTTTTTCAGTTTCTGTCCTTAATATATTGTTGATAAATATCTGTGTCCTGCCTATACAAACTCATTACAAAAATAGTATGTATTTCAAAAGAGTTATCACTTATTGTAATGATAGCAGAAAAATGAGGCAAATTGGACTTTATAAGCTTAAGAAAAATCTGAAAAGTTGTGATTTTACAGATACTCTCTATAACCCGCTATTTTCTTTGTCGTAACTGCATGTGGCCGAAATATACAATTGTTAACATTTTCTTATCGGGTCTCATGTGTGTACAAAAAAATCATCAAAACTTATTTTGAAAAAAATGAAGCTATTTATTCTTACATTTTACATACAAATGAACCCCCAAAATGGAGAGGTGATCTTTTTTAGAGGTGCCGATCTAAAGAGGATTTTAAAACTTCTCAATTGCATTAATTTTTTTTGTGAAGATTTTTCACAAGTTTTTGTCTCTTTCACATTATGTGTTTCTTTGAACTTGCTCGTGCCATTGCTCATACCTAATCTAATAGAATTAGAATTATAAAAGTTGGTATAACATTCATGACGATATATATGTACATGTGTTTTATTCTTAACTTTAAGCATCTCAAGAATTTGGGGGAAACTGAAATTGCTATACACAAAGATAATTATGCAGTACTGATTGTTGTATTTTATCATGTTGTTATTATCAAGCAATGACATCGGTAACTGGCAGTTTATTTGTTTTTAATTGTCAATAACAAAACTCCAGTTCCTACCTTCCGTTATAAAGAGTGGCCCTGCATGGAGGACCTATGTTTCAATGTTGTCTATTGATTATTTTGCCCCCATAATGAAACCGTGACACTGCAGTCACAACGCACAACCGACTCCAAAACAACCTCACAGACCTTTAAAATCGACCATTTCCTATACATTCTGTATATAAAAGCCATGTTTTTTCGGTTTCCTTTTGGTCTGGACATCGTATTAGGAGACCATAACAAGTACAAATTTACCGACATCTCCATGAAACGCGTATTAATTATAATATCCGCGAAGTCGGTAAACTTGTACTTGTGAATGTTTCGTTAAAAGCTGGCCTGGTCTTTTGTTTCATCTGAGCAAGGAGGAGGGTTCTGTGTGCCGACGGTAATAGCTTCGATTTTCCTTCACTTTTTGGTATATTATCAACACCAACCGAAGAAATCTATTAAAGAAAGATATTTCAGAGGGCTTATTACCAACTCGGCTGCAAAAAAGATATCGGTAAACCAAGATTTCAAACTAAATAATTAAACAAACATAAAAAGTAAATAAAACAAAAACAACTTAAAGTTAATCTTGCAAATTACTAAAACTAAGTTGATTTTTTTTATTTTAATTTCATTGATCTGTAATATTATTTCATACACTGTGTATTTGTTTGTGGTAGGAATGTTGTGTTTTAATATGTAATTGTAATTAGGTACATACATTAACTGTTCATAATATCAGCTTTATTTCGTCCACTTATAAGGTTCATTTCCTTTCTGGCTGCTAAATTATTTTCTAGTAACAATGAATAATTCAATGTACCTGTTTCTGGCTTGAATACCAACTTCCAGATTTAAAAAAAAATAGTCACACTGTATTAGAGTGCCAATCTTACCATTTTATTGTCACATATATTACCTTTTATACAGCTTGGTCAGACGCAAGCTATCATGTAATTTTTGCAGTAACGTTTCCAACCTCCTTTCTCTAAATTTATTTTCCCTTTCGTCGTCTATTGTATTGTGCTATAACACGTATCCGATACGAGGCTTTACTTTTAGGATATACGCCTTCTTTATTGTGTCAATACTGAACATGCTCTCAAATTGCTGTTAAATTTATGTATATACACCTGTTTTTTATTGAATATATATTTTTGTTGATATTACAAATAATGAAAGAATGAAAGCAAATAAATGTTATTTTCAACTGGATTTAGTTGTTTTTAAGTTTTGTTATTAAGTTGTTGTATCAAGACATACAAAATAAGATGTGAACAAATAAACAGAATACTAGGCTGTTAGAATATAACACAACTGCCAGAATCATGTTGCAGTTTTCCGGCGTGCCCGAAACGGTTATTGGGGGGGGGGGGCTGCAACCCTCAGCCCCCTGTCCTGTATGCCTATGAAATAGTTGAAAACGTTTGCTTGGATTTGTCTCATAAAAGATGTTGACGCCAACACAAATCGTTGAGTGCAGGGGTCACGGGCACAGAACTGTACACTCATCCCAATTCACAATGCACAGATCGACGTACGTGTGGCCGTTGAACGTGCTGGAAGATACGCTCGAGTGCACACGCCGCCATTTTGCTTAGTCCTCGATCTTTTCAGCTCACAAATTTCAAGAATTCCAGCCTTGCCATGTCGTTGAGAAAAAACGGCGAACACAACAAGAGGACTAACTAAGATGGCGGATATCACGTGATCACGTACAGGCGCTGGCCATATTTTTCGAACCACTATGAGCCTCCTACGTATATTTACAGCTCTGTGATCACGGGCTACTGGCTTCATCGGCAGGTAGTTCCAATATTTGAATGAGTAAATTCCGACAAAAATATACGACCAATCAAAACAAGTTTAATACCAGAATAAACCTAACGATTATTAAATTCCTTAGCCGCTCACCCCAAAGCTGCCTGACCACAATAAAACGAGTGAGGACTTGCGAGAGTGGCCGAAGTGCAGTTGAAACTCGCTATTTTGCTCATCCCCAACTTAGAAAGAGACGACATTGTGCTGGATTACTATTTTTTCCGACAAATGTACAGAGAAAGTGCCTATCATTTGTTTATAATACTTTTTGAAAGGTTACCCAAGTGACTCATGGGCACCCGAATGCTGGAAAGAAACTCACTTTTTTGAAAACTTAACTTTTTCATGCAAAAAATGCTCATTATCGCAAGTCAGATTGAGCGGATGATACAACGTTTCCATACATCGTCCCTGAACAACCCAAAACTGTAATGAATCGAACAACGTATTAGCCCTCTCTACCAGATGATGGTTAGTGCAGTAAAGGAAAATGTTTAAGGTTGACTATCTTCTTTACTTTTCTCCTGTGTATAGCATGTTTAGCGCCATCTCTAACTACATTCCAATCGTAATCTAATAGGAGGATCGTTCCACGAGACTTTACCCAGTGTAATTTGAATCTAACTTTGGAATATTTAATGTATAACTTAAAACGTGACATCGTGATGTTAATGTTAAGTCCAATTTTGACGTTTGTACCGCCAAACCAGATACATGCCAGAGTAACGGTATCCCTGGTTAGATGTCACACGATGAACAATGAATTGATACAAAGTGAACATACTATTATTACGGAATAACATTGAGGATAAAAATTGTGGTCGTCATTTAATTACTCACGCGATAAGCTGATGCAAAAATGTTGGTAAAGAAAGGACCTGATATCTTACACACACCGACTCCAGATTGCCTATTCGGGGGTAATGTGATTCTTTGTTTGGCCTGATGTCATTCTTATGCCGGTCCAATTGGTGTGACTACAGGGTACCAAAGCACTTCCAAGTATGAAACATCTTTGCGCGGCCAGACAGCTTACATCAATGAAAGGTTTCTGAATAAGAGGGGTATACAGACACTTGTATATCTTAACAAAACCATCAAGACGTCAGTCATTTTGATTTAAAATATGCTGTGTGCCGTACGCGTCTCATCTTAATGTTCAATTAGTTCGTACGCCATGCGATAAAATTATTAAATTCAATTAATTTTCTGCAGAGGCTCATTTACATAATCTAGCTGCTTAGCTAGTGAATTTTATACAGACCGCCGGCTCAATCATCATTTGTTTTGTAATCGTTGGTTGGGTGAATTATTACTGTGCCTTTGTATAATTATGATCTTTCATTGTTCCTAAACATTTCTGTTACACACGACTAACACGAGAATCTACTAGTAACAGGTTCAGAAAATCTTATAAAATGGCAACTACGTACAGAAGCTTGTAACATAGTTGTCAATATTAATAACAATAGGTTCATTTATATAACACAGCTAATATATGAATATACTTTTCTGCGCTTAATACAAAGGATCATATTATCATCCCGGCTGTAGCTGAGCCGCCAACCATGTGATGATCAACAGTCCGCTGAAGTATACACCAGACAACGACACCTCAAAGCCAACGTTGGCAGCGGTCTTTAAACCCAGTGTTATTCTCAATATTGTTGTGTTGGTAGTTATCAAACATCATAGCAAACTTGAGGTATAAATACGAATTCTCTAATTACCAGATTCTTGCTGTAGCGGACATGGCTTTCGGCATCACCTGGCACATTTTATGGTTTTCACTGAAGAGCAGTATTTTCTTGTACCGTCATAAGTAGGTCTACAGTATTTCCTTTCGCATATATCGTGTCCTTTATAATTTTGATCTTACTGTTTCATGATGTTACAAACTAGAATACATGCTCGAAGATTTTAGAACAAACACGTGCAAGCAATTCTAGGGGAATGGGTCGGTAACATTGGTTCGATTAACGAGTGACCCTATTACCCTTTTCACATCTATTTTTCTTAACCCCGGACTATCCTTAACCCCATAGTATCCTTAACCCCATACTATTTTTTTTGCTGTTCACATCTATTTTCTTAACCCCGGACTATGTGCTTAGCCGGGGTTAAGAAATTTCACGCGATTCACACTACGTTCGCCTTAGCCCCGGACTATTCGATAGCTCATGAATATTAATGCGTAACGTGAACTGCATGCATAGCGCGCGATAAATGCAAATTCACGACCACACGACCACGCTGTCTGTGATTGGCTGTTGCTTAGCCCCGCTTCTCCTTAGCCCGGTTCGGATTCACACTACGCAGCTTAGCACCACAATTGCCCGGCTAACCCCGCAATTGCCCGGCTAACCCTGCTATTTTGCAGGGCCAGATAGTCCCGTACTATTTTACCCTTTTCACATCTATTTTTCTTAACCCCGGACTATCCTTAACCCCATACTATCCTTAACCCCATACTATTTTTTTTGCTGTTCACATCTATTTTCTTAACCCCGGACTATGTGCTTAGCCGGGGTTAAGAAATTTCACGCGATTCACACTACGTTCGCCTTAGCCCCGGACTATTCGATAGCTCATGAATATTAATGCTTTTGCTACCGCGCATGCGCCTTTCGACTAAATGAAGGGGAAAAACCCGCGCGCTAAATTCAATATAAATATAAATTCAATTCCGATCGATCGGAATTGGAAGTAGTTCTAGGCCCCGGATTATCCTGCTGGACCTCCCCCTCTGCCCACAGACTCAGGAAAAACCTGATTTCAACATCTTCCCAATTGGTCCTTCTGATGGGTAAAGCCGTCATTCCGGTGTAAATACAATTAAAATCAGGAGACAATCAATGCAACAATTGAACTATAATCAATATCGGTCAACGAACTCTTTGCTTGTGGTAAAAAGACCAACAATATACAGTACGGTACGTAATAATTTTAGCTCGCTCGTGTTGTGTTATCCAGCCTTGCGCAAAGCGTTTTCCCTTTATTATTTTACCGATACAAATCAATTACCCATTTTTCATCCAATTCACTTGATAAATTTACCTACGTAAATATGACTGATAATGATAAATGCAATAAAAAATTATGAGCTACATGTTCTTTCACTATTTTTTTAAATCAATTTTATAATAAAGATTTTTTCATAATGACCTCTGCCTCGTAAAAGACTAAACGTCAATACAGAGAGCATGCATGCGTAACGTGAACTGCATGCATAGCGCGCGATAAATGCAAATTCACGACCACACGACCACGCTGTCTGTGATTGGCTGTTGCTTAGCCCCGCTTCTCCTTAGCCCGGTTCGGATTCACACTACGCAGCTTAGCACCACAATTGCCCGGCTAACCCCGCAATTGCCCGGCTAACCCTGCTATTTTGCAGGGCCAGATAGTCCCGTACTATTTGTGGGGTTAGCCCACTTTGGCAAAACGTAATGTGAACAGAAAGCCGGCTAAAATTACCCCGGGTAATTGGTGGGGCTAAGGAAGGAATTGGTGGGGCTAAGAGCCCCCTTAGCCCCACCTATTTCCCGGGGTTAAGCAATATTTGGTAGATGTGAAAAGGGTATTTGTGGGGTTAGCCCACTTTGGCAAAACGTAATGTGAACAGAAAGCCGGCTAAAATTACCCCGGGTAATTGGTGGGGCTAAGGAAGGAATTGGTGGGGCTAAGAGCCCCCTTAGCCCCACCTATTTCCCGGGGTTAAGCAATATTTGGTAGATGTGAAAAGGGTATTAATGGAAAAGTGGAATTGACATTATGAATTTAACAACATTCGAACTGATCACGTTTTTTCTATCCCAAAATTTGAACATAAATAAATGAATGAATGAATAGATAGATGATCAGATGAATGAGTAAATACAGAAAGAAGGAAACAATAAGAAAATAAATGAAATGGTTGTTTTTAGTAAACGGGCTGTTTCTCACCCTCTGTTGGTTAATAAACTGAATCCAAACAAAATGGACATGACAAACCTGTCGCCAAAATTGTATTGGCAAAGTCGAATATACATGGTTTCATTAGGGAATAGCTTTCGAGTTATTACCATCGTTCAACAAAGATACACCCACACAATAATTCGATGCAATCACAGCGAGGAAATCGCCCATTCCCTCGCTTAGATTAGATTTCCATACGTTGATGATGACACAATCTTGTTATCTTGCCTGAAAACCTTTCACCTCGTAAGGGGACAAAATCCCATTGTTGGGGTTGAGACATGACTTGTGATGTTGTATAAGGGCGTTCAGTACTAATACATATTCAGAGGAACTCCTCGTATAAATTCTAGGTGGACTACCTCTAAACAGAACCTCATTTTGCCGGTGTGCGGGAAATCAAATGAAAGAGAATTACATTTTATACAAGATGATATCCTATTAAAAAGTATGGGGGATAATAATATTTGCATAACAATTTTGAGTCAAACATGTAAACGTTTACAATTTATAAAAAAAAAAAAAATCTGGCAAATTACGACCACTGACTTATTTTGGTTGCTAAAGGCTGTCATCTTTTACCAACGGTAACATAGTAAGATGTAAACAAATATATATCACGAGTAGATGGTAGGAGTGTGATTTCGAATAACATAGTTTCATCATATTTCAAAGATATATCTCCCTTTAATAGTTCCCGTTGCTATGTTAATATAATCATGCCTAGCAACCGATTTGTTCTCATAAATGAAATAAGGCTATCGGTCAAATAATACATGAATAAACACCTTATTGCAATTGGCAGACACGATTTGCAGTCTGAAACATATAAATAGTGCAGTGTTGTTCAGAACTGTCCCCTGCCCCCTCTCTCTTTAAACAAAAAAGGGAATCGAGACACAAAATTAGGATAGTAGGCTTATGGTCACGTCATGTTTGCTTGCCAGTTTCATATTTCGGCATAAAAACTTCATCAATCTGTCAGTCACGTTTCTGCCATCTCGTTAAATCTCATTACTTCTGCTCCTCTCTAGTTATCATCATCTCATTGGCATGCAATCGTTGGAATAAAACGCACGTAATCACAGAGACGAAACACTTTCTGTGAAAAATGCGTGAACTGTTCATATATTTTCAATATACCTCAATCTAGAGTCCGCAGTACTTAGTCTGATGAAGATGGACATTAAGAGCAGTACATTTCGCAAATAAAGAAAGACCTTCCGTACTCTCCTAACCTTTTGTTTTAATAGTTTGAACTCTGAGTATCTACAGGGTGTGTTCTTCAAAATGGCGACAACAGACGTTTTGAGCATGATTAACGATACCAACGTTCCGGCAGGTAATGGTAGCCCACCGGGTGGAACAGTTCGAATTTTGACAACTTTTCTCTGCGTGATTTTGAATACGATTGTCTTAGTCGTTATCAAACACCAAAACGATCTCCAAGAATACATGCGAATCCTTTATCAGGTCCTTGCAGTAGCGAATATGCTCTTAGGAATCAGTTGGAGTATTTGGATCATTTTATGGTATTCACCAGCCAAAAGTAAAGAGTTTTGTACCATTATAAGTATGGTGTTTCCTTTCGCATTTAACGTATCTTACATATCCGTAATGGCTTGCCTCTGTGGGGTAAGTTTTAATCTTTATCTCCTTGTTACAAGACCACTACGATATTATACGATTGTGACCAGAACAAGATTTTACTTTACTCTTGCGATGACATTCTCCGTGATAATCCTTTGCTGTGGGATATATCTACCAATTCCAGAGTCGCCCTTCATAAAGCTCTTGACGGAACGTTGCTTGGCCCAAGATACAAGCTCAAACACGAAATGGACGTCTATAGTTCACACCGGCTATCAAATAGTTCCTATTTGTGCAACACTGGTCATTACATCAATGCTGAATTTCCGCATACTACTCATTGCGCGTCACTTGAGAAATTCGGTCGGACACTTTGAAAACCTTCGCAATACTGTCCCTATTAATAAAGAAGTAATGACGACGAACTCTCCTTTTACAGAGCGTGGTCGTGGTAAAGCGCAGATAAAGACACAACATGATGTCGTTCCTGATCACGACATAAACCGTGATCGACCAAGCAGAAGAGGAATGAAAGGGTTCGCCACAATTTTCTTTATAACGGTCATTTTCTGTGTTGTGTGGACTCCTACTGTGATTACATATTTAGCACCGTTACATCCTCAGGCAATGAATGTCTTGGATATTTTGTCAGGATGCTATACGTGGTTAGAGCCCATTGTTTACTTGCTGACGAGCTCCGAAGCGAGGCGAATGTGTTTGGTAGCTTTCCGTCACGTTGCTTCAAAACTAACCGACTTTACAAGCACCAATTGAAGAAGACATTCGGGAAGGTGAACGCACACGATAGACAAATAATATTAAGATGCAGTCTTTAAGAACATACTTAACCTTTTGACGCATGTGCATAGTCTATAGAGGCCTAGGGCAGGGTTTCGTATTTGACCGAAAACCGGCATTGACGGAACACTAGTTTCAAGTAGCACGTTTATCATTGAAAAGGAAGTATTTGTTGGAAGTGTTAATTCACTGTCACTTTTGTATGTACATGTAACTATAGTCTTACACGAGCCTTCGCAGATCCCACCATGCAGTAGCTGACGCCGCCCTAAGACCATCTAATAATAAAGACCATTCTGTAGCTTGACCAAGTCAGGCGTGTCCGTTTTTATCTTTCATCTTCTCATGTTGAAAAATCACAGAAACTGCATTACAGACATTGTGTGAAGGTATAATACGATGAAATAGTTTTTAGTGAATAAAATATGAACCACGGGAAAGAGAATCATTTATAATTGACCAATATAATCAAGCCCCGCTTAATTGGATGCATATTTTTAGTTCTTCTTATTTTTGTTCTCTCTCTCTCTTTCTTGTCAGAATGAGTTTTCGAGAGCAAGTTTTGACTTCCTTTAATAAGTAACAGCACTGTACATGGTTTTCTGTATAGTCTGTTTCATATATATGATTCAACTGCATACAATTCATAATGTACCTTGATAATGAATTTGTTCCAAACATGCTTAAAATTGAGTCAGTCACATTGAAAATGAAAGAAATACAGGCGAGCTCTCAAAGTATTGTCGAAAAAAATAACTCGTTTACGAATGAAGCGAATGCCCTGTGTTCGTTGATGATTCATTAGTTAAGCAGAAAAAATAATTTGCTGTCAATTACTTACTTAATATCTTTGATAAATAAATGAATATGTTCACAAACGTGCTAAAACCTGATGAAGTTTCGTTGAAATTCAAAATAATACAAACTATCTTTAAAAGCTTTGTCGAATAACAAAAACTTTCTGGTAAGACACCGGTCGCCATCCGTTTGTTGATGGTACATTCATTTAGCAGAAAAGTCATTCAAGCTGTCAATTACTCACTAAATATCATCATGAATGTCATGATCTATATTGATAGTTCAAATTCATTTGTTTCCATGTTTACTTATACTCCCAGCGATGGTACGATAACCAAAATAAAGCAATTTACCTCAGACGCGTGCAAAAGATTTTCTTTTTCATTTGCCATCGAGGTTTAATTTTACCATATCTATTCCATTCATCTTTCAGCATGTTATTATAATAATGCCTAGCAACCGATATCTAATTTTTTTCTCATAAATGAAATTAGGCTATCGGTCAAATAATACATGAATATAGACCTGATTGCAATTGGCAGACATGATTTGCAGTCTGAAACATGTAATTAGTGCACGGTGTTGTTCAGAACTCTCCCCCTTTAAACAAGAAAGGGAATCGAGACACAAAATTAGGAGAGTAGGCTAATGGTCACGTCATGTTTGCTTTCCAGTTTCATATTTCGGCATAACAACTTCATGAATCTGTCAGTCACGTTTCTGCCATCTTGTTTGATCTCATTACTTCTGCTCCTATCTATTTATCACCATCTCATTGGTACGCAATCGTTGGAATAAAACGCACGTAATCACAGAGGCGAAAAACTTTCTGTGGAAAATGCATGAACTGTTCATACATTTTTAATTTACCTCAATCTAGAGTCTGCAGTACTTAGTCTGATGAAGATGGACATTAAGATCAGTACATTTCGCAAATAAAGAAAGACCTTCCGTACTCTCCTAACCTTTTGTTTTAATAGTTTGAACTCTGAGTATTTACAGGGTGTTTTCTTCAAAATGGCGACTACAGAAGCTTTGAGCATGATTAACGAGACCAACGTTGCGACAGGTAGTGGTAGCCCGTCGGGTGAAACAGTTCGAATTTTGACAACTCTTCTCTGCGTGATTTTGAATACGATCGTCTTAGTCGTAATCAAACACCAAAACGAAATCCAAGAATACATGCGAATTCTTTATCACGTACTTGCAGTAGCGGATATGCTGTTGGGAATCAGTTGGAGCATTTGGGTCTTTCTGTGGTTTTCACTAGACAAAACTAAAGAGTTTTGCACCATGATAAGTATGGTGTTTGCTTTCGCGTATACAGTGTCTTACATATCTGTAATGGCTTGCCTCTGTGAGGTAAGTTTTAATCTTTATCTCCTCGTTACGAGACCACTTCGATATTACACGATTGTGACACGAACAAGATTTTACTTTACTCTTGCGACGACCTTTTTAGTCATTATCCTTGGCTGTGGGATATATCTACCAATTCCACAGTCACCCTTCATAAAACTCTTGACTGAACGTTGCTTGGCCCAATATACAAGTTCAAACACGAAATGGACGACTATAGTTCACACCGGCTTTCAAATAGTTCCTGTTTGTGCAACACTGGTCATTACATCAATATTGAATTTCCGCTTACTACTCATAGCGCGTCACTTGAGAAATTCGGTCAGACATTTCGAAAACTTTCGCATTACTGTCCCTGTTAATAAAGAAGTAATGACGACGAACTCTCCTTTTACAGAGCGTGGTCGTGGTAAAGCGCAGGTAAAGACAAAAAATGATGTCGTTCCTGATCACGACATAAACCGTGATCGACCAAGCAGAAGAGGGATGAAAGGGTTCGCCACAATTTTCTTTATAACGGTCATTTTCTGTGTTGTGTGGACACCTACTGTAATCCTCTATATAGCACCGTTACATCCTGAGGTACAAAATATCTTGGATATTTTGTCAGGAAGCTATACGTGGTTTGAACCCATTATTTACTTGCTGACGAGCTCCGAAGCGAGGGGATTGTGTTATGTAGCTTTCCGCCACGTTGCTTCAAAACTAACCGACTTTACAAGCACCAATTGAAGACATTCGGAAAGGTGAACGCACACGATAGACCAGTTAATGGTTAATACATTACTGCAATTACCCCGAATATCCACAGATCTTCAAAACATGAAGAGGTCCCACTTTGTACATTTTGAAATAATCACTCCTACAGCGATGGAGGTGCTACATAAATAGCCTTTGTTTCCCTTTTCAAAGAATACTTCTACCTGTGTATCACGGAGTGCATAAATGAATAATGATTACATAACTTTCATGAGCATTTATCCAGTATTTCGTCTCCGTATATTTCACAATTTGTTCTGCAATGACTTTTATCTGCTCATATGCTCAGACGGCAACCGTGAACTGGCTTATTAAGATGCAGTTCTAGGGGAGTGTAGCTTGGCAAATACTGGATAACGCCATTTACGTCTTCTTTGGACAACTGCACGTAAACGAATGGACCTGATTAACGGTATTCTGTAACTCATTTGATCGCAGCGACATGGTCAGCGTTCGCGAAGTAGACCGAAGTTCTCCTCACGCTTCAGTTTCGCATATGTTGCACGCACGTGATTGCTTCGGTCTCGTGGTCCGATTGGCCCCGAGTCATCAGGCAACGGGAATTGCACGTAGTCTCGTCAGACTACACTCCCTTTTATAAAACAGACGTATCTTGTTGACGCATGTATAAAGAGGCCCTGTATGTGTGGTGTTTCTTATATGACAAAAAAAACGGTATTTGACGGAACAATAGTTTCAAGTAGCACGTTTATCATTGAAAGACCATCTAATAATAAAAAACATTCTGTAGCTTGACTGAGTCAGACGTGCCGCTTTTATCTTTCAACATATTATGTTAAAATATATTAGAAACTGTGTTACAGAAATTGTTGTAAAGGTACAATACGATGGAATAGATTTTGTGAATGAAATGTGAAGTACTCGAAAGAGAATCATTTATAATTGACCAATAATTGTAATCATGGCCCGCTTCATTGGATGCATATGCGTTGTTCTTTTTATTTTTGTTCTCTGTCTCTATTTCTTTCTTTTCAAAATGAGTTTTCGAGAGAAAGTTTTGACTTCATTTGATAAGTAACAGCACTCTAAATAATTGTTTGTATAGTCTGTTTCATATAAGATAACATAGCATACAATTCATAATGTATCTTGATGAAACAGAAATAAATAAATCAAATCAAATCAAATCAAATCAAATCAAGTTGATAATTACAATAATCTTATTGAAAATGTAGAAAATACAGGCCAGCTCTCAAAACCTTGTCGAAAAAAGTTTTCGAATGAAGCGGTTGCCCTTCGATCGATGTAGTTGTTGATAAATTAATGAATTTGTACACACACGCGCTAAAACCTAACAGGAAGTTTCGTTAAAAATGTGAATAATACAGACCATCTCTAAAAGCTTTGTCGAACAACTAAAACTGTCCGGAATGACAGCGGTCGCCGCGTGTTTGTTGATGGTACATTCATTAAGCATAAAAGTTAATCAAGCTGTCAATTACTCACTTAATACCATCATCAATGTCATGATCTATATTGATAGTTCAAATCCATTTGTTTCCATGGTTACTTATACTCCTAGCGATGGTACGATAACCCAAATTAAGAAATTTACCTCAGACGCGTGCAAAAGATTTTCATTTTCATTTGCCGTTTCAAGATAGGTTGTATTGTCTGTTTCATGCATCTTTCAGAATGTTAAGAGACCGCCTTGCTTGGTCTTGATAAGAAAAGACACCAATAGCCAGGAAAGAGTGTATCCTTATTCAATACTTCTAATCTTCTTACGATTGCATGCAACAAACACTGATATCTAACTGGAATATAGGGAATTCATCTTGGAAAATGGCCCCTACAGAAGTATTAATCGCGGTAAATAGTACAGTCGGCATCAGCACATTACAACAGGAAGCTGCTAAAATTGTCTCGGTTTTTCTGTGCTTGATTCTGAATGTGATCGTCTTGGTTGTTATCAAACATCAGACCGAGATTCAAGAATACATGAGAATTCTTTATCAGATTTTTACTGTAGCAGACATGGTTTTAGGAATTAATTGGAACATCTGGTTTCTTCTCTGGTTTTCAATTGACAACTCGAAGACCACTTGCTACATTCTAAGCATGGCTTTTTCCTCTGGTTCCACGTTATTTATGTTTCCGTAATGACATGTCTCTGCGGAATCAGTTTGAACCTATACCTTCTCGTCTCAAGACCACTACGATACTACACGATTGTGACTAGAACAAGATTTTACTACGCAGTTTCATCCGTCTTTTTGTTGATTATGCTAATCTCTGGAATATATCTCCCAATTCCATCTTCACCGTTCATGAAACTCTTGACAGAACGTTGTTTAGCCCAAGATCTCAGTGCAAAGGCTACATGGATGTCAACAATGCACACGATTTTTCAAATAATTCCTATTTGTGCAACAATTGTCATCACATCAATATTGAATATCCGATTACTACTCATTGCTCGTCAATTAAGAAATGCAGTCGGACCTTTTGGACAACCTCTTCCTACTATCCGTATCAATCGTGCAGAAATTGATCCGCGCAATTCTACGAATCATGATCCTAGGAAATTGCCAGGGAATCTGCAAATCGATGTAGTACTTGATCTCAACATGACCCATGATCGACCACGCAGGAGAGGAATTAAAGGATTTGCCACAATTCTACTAACGACGGCCACTTTCTGTATGGTCTGGACACCTTTTATAATTAACTTTGTGACACCGTTGCCTCCGGCTTTGGCGAATGTCTTTGACACGATGTCAGGGAGCTTTTCATGGGTACAGCCTATCATTTACCTACTAACCAACTCTGAGGCAAGAAGAATGTGTTTCGTGGCTTTTAAGAAGTGTCTGAGAAATTGATTAGATTACATTTAGAGATCGAAAGGTTTATTACAAACGATCGAGAACGCTGAAAAAATAAAATGCCCACGAGAAAGCTGATGGTTGAATTTTATTTAAAGTAGCTTTTCGGTGTTGTCCACGAAATTGGCATTAAACACCAATTTTTATCAAGTTTGTCGAAACATTAAAACGCTGGAAAAAAATAGTACCTCAGTTACTGCCGAAATACCTGATAATAATGATGGATCTTGACATAGTAACATTATTTTGTTTAAAAGGTTATACGAAATGTACAAGATGTGTATACTAGTCTTCTTATTTTGTAAACGAAATTACTTCGATAATCATAGCCCTAATAGCCACATGAATGAAATAGATATAGAGTTGTATATGTGAATTACCAACTGCATCAACAACAGTTTGAAATAAATCGGTCCTATAATACAAAGTTATGTGTCTTTCAAAGATGAGATCACTAAATCTATGCGAATCACAAATTGACAATTTGGTCAGTGGATTAAGACGCATTCACGGACAACTCTCACGTTTGTTGTGTACCATAATAAATACATTTATGTTTTTCTTCTAAGCGCGTTCTCTTCGCCCTTGGGGTACGTCTCAAAATATATAGTGGGTAGCAGATTATCAAAAGTTAACTAGAAGAAAAGATCTTGCCGAGTGATATATTTTGAATAATTGTGTGTCGAAATAAATGGGAAAGTTGTCGAGTTCTTCGATACAGTGACACTGCCGATTCGGCCAATTTGAAGTGCCTATACAGCTTTCAAAATTTCATAACTTTCTCCATTTTTGTCTGATTTCATTTCAAACTTTCACCAATCTGCTTTTCTAATTTTCTGCTTTCTTTAATAATAGTTTACTGTTGAAGGTATATTCTCTTTTAAGAGGTAAAACGTTGGAATCGTCCACCCCCCCCCTGAAAAAACCACGGTGGTCTGTCAACAAGTAATCTGTCTAGGGCTAAACGCTAACTGAACTTTTTCGTTGTCGGCTGTCAATTTGGATCATACAATAATGCTATATCCAAGGGATTAACAAAAAACATTCTGCCCCCTTCTTGTAACGGCTACTGGCTTCTCTAGTGCTAACCATGAATTCATTTTTTAAAAGCGTCATTACTACCTTCCCGTTTCAATAATTAATGGTTAAATAAGCACTTTGGCAATCAATTTCGTCCAACATTAATTTTGATACATCTACCTTCTACTTGGCTCTTGGAAACTCTTGAAATTTTGCCAGACCACCTACCTGTAAAGATTGCATGACAATATCGTGCTCAGGTAAAGTGATTATTTTTCTCTTTTTCTATTTTTTAAATTTTGTATACGGAATAGGCCGTATCAGGACAATTAACCCTTGGACAGTCACCTCCCGAAAAATAAAGCCATGGAAAACTACCCGTCAAGGACAATAACTCCTTGGAAAATTACCCCTACGACAATACCCTCCCCCCCCCCCCTCTCCCCCAGGGTAACCAAGGACAACCTGCCCCCGAGAATTTGTTTTCGGGTGGTAGTTGTCCTCGGGGAGACGGGGGATGATTCTCGTAGGGGGGGGAATAATTTTCAGAAGGGTAATTATATACAGTTTATCATTTGTATTTTAGCTGTTGAAAATGAAAATAAAAATTTGAACTTTGAACTTTGAACTTTGAATGACCACTGAAAATCTGTTATATATTTGCAGTAAGGAGGTAAAAAGAAAGTGAATAAAAGTGAAATTATGTGACAGAAAACGGGTATATTTTATTATATATAATGTACATGTACATTAAAGGAAATTTCGGTCTAAAAGAGTGAACCATGACTAATTGCGTAATTAAAACCAACAAAGAAGAAAAACGAAGAAAAAACATGGCGGCGCTTTGTACCGCCACAGTCGTGTCGTGGGAGACCACCTTCATTCAGGCACACGCGACGGTCGTTCTTAACTCCATTGGTGTATTGAATGGTCTCATATTTTGACAAGAACTTTCTAAAGCCTTTTACTCACCTATTGTAGCTAAACGACATCTTAATTTACGAACCCAATAACAGTGTAGCCTACTATTCATGCTGACAATCGTCATCACGGGGTCCACTAATTGAACACTAACAATAAAGCATTCATGACATACAATTAAAGCCAGCACTTATTTTTCTATCACACTTCCATCAGCTGCTTTTCACGCTCGACATGTCTCAGAAACTGCTTGGCTTCAAAGAAGAAAAAAAAAAGGCGTTTAAGATTGAATTTGGAATAAATGGAACAGTTTTGTACAGCCCTTCCATATTTGCTTACCGTCTTTCCGTGTTGATCGAGTATCTATAAGGTTTGTTCTGCAAGATGGCTAGTACCATGACGACGGAAGCTTTGAACATGGTAAACCGTACAAACGTTGGTAGTCCTGACAAAGAACCTGTAACCTATAAGATAATAATCATTTTCCTGTGCGTAATTTTGAATTCCATTGTCCTGGTTGTCATCAGACACCAAAACGAGCTCCAGGAATACATGCGAATCCTCTACCAGCGTCTAGCTGTACCGGACATTGTTTTGGGTATCAGTTGTATCATGTGGGTTATTTGTTGTGGTTCTCTGAGGAAAAGACCGAAAACGCCTTTGCAAAATCACTCTCAGTCTCCAAATATTATATTAGACAGTCAAAGAGGGAAAAAAACGAAATGACAGGGAGTGAAAGAGAGAGAGAGAGAGAGACAGAGAGAGAGAGAGAGACTACAAATTCATAACAAACTCACGAATTCATTCCTGACATTACTACACAAATTCTCTCTTTTCCTTGATGTTCAAAAGCCATAAGTCATAACATGTCACCAGCTATCTCAGATAAGAACCATAGGAGATTCTCCCAATGCAGAGACTATTGAATTGGTATCACGATTAACTTTACTTCTACCTTTTTTTGCTCTGATGGTATAGTGGGATATGAACTAGTCACTATTCCTCTTACTTTAACGATCTTACACACATTATGAGGTGTGTTCACACTGGTAGGTTTAACCTAAGTATGAATATATAAAGATTTAATACTTCTATTATATAATAATACGACCATAATATCATCTAAATGCTTCATAAACATAACTAACACCATACAATATAAAGGTGTTACGTAGATAAATATGCTAGTTCTACATCCCAAAAATTATATATCTGGTTTTATAATAAACATATCATTGGTTCTAATATCACTAATTGCATTCACTTCATCATTAAACAACCATGGGTTGCATCACAATCATGTAATATATCAATGGAATAATAATAATCAAATTAACAGACAGAACCGAAAGAGATTGAATGTTGAATCTTCTTACCGGAAATGAAATGAAAAGGCTGGTCAGAATATGTGTTCACTGTGAAGCATCATGTGTAGAACTGATACGATTATTAGGCAGGAACCACTGACCAACGCCTTCGTTTTTAGTTTCATGTGTGGAAGAGGGCACAATTTGAGTCATCTCTTCTTTTATTTTAAACAAGAGTTCGTTTCTGCACCATTGCAGCAAGCAGTGAAGAGTGTGCAAACTTTTTAAGATACTGATGTGTAAAATGTGTGACGATAATAACAAGATATACGTATACAAAATGGTGAGGGAGGCCTATTTTCCAGGGCCTTATAATACAGTAAGAAGGTAGCCATCCTATAGTTCATGGACTATTGTTAATACTCTTATTTTGCTTACCAAAGAAATGTGATTTACCTAAAATTCAGTTTGATTTTTTTTTAAATCCATTTTACATATCGCACAGTTGAAAGAGCTTTTGTGCAAGAGAGTCGCATTAAAGGGCAATCCATGCAACCTTAGTAATAATTTCATTTTTCAAAGCAGAAAAATAAGAGAATCAGAATGGAAAAAGAGGACTTTGTGGCTTCTACCTGGAGTAAAACTTCAAGACCGGAAATCTCTAACGCTGCACTTACAATGCTTGTATTTATGCCAGATATAAGAGTATTTTGGGGCTTCACAGTAAATATTAGTGTACGGGCCCATTTTGCCGACGGGCGGATTAGGAGGAGGGGCTGGGCAGGAGGTAAAGTCTAGCTCGAATATCAACTTCCTGATTAATGAAAAATAGTCATACTGTATTAGAGTACCAATGTTTTCCATTTTATTGTCATATATATATATATTTAGTACCTTTTATGTAGCTTTCATGTAATTGTTGCAGTACATTTCCAACTTCCTTATTCTTGCAAGCATCGTTTAACAATATTAAATCTGAGATGCATGGCCCTACGTATAATCAGTGTCTTCGATATGGTGTAATAATGAAGCCCCGAAAAAATTGCGCTTCAAAATGATCATGAAGTGCCTCAAAAAAGTAAAAATCTGTGAGTGACCGGTTTTACCAAACCTCATTTTCCCCAATAGACTGTAGTGTTATGAAAACTGTAAGGAAAACGCAAAATTTGATTTTGATTTTCTATCATAAATATCTTGATAATCAGACAGGCGATCGGCTTGTAAAAGTCACGGGGTTTCTAACTGACCTAAAGGTTTATAATTATCATTGCAGCATGAGCTAAATCTAGGATTTTGTTTCAGAATATGAGACAAAGTTACCAAATCTCTTTAATATATTTTTCCTTTTATTTCATATTCTGACCCTTTCTTCGTCTTTTCTTTTCTAAAGTGTATGATTCTAAAAGGTGTACCCGAGACAAGGCTATGTGTTTATGATTTAAGCCTTTTATTGTGTAAAAACGTAATACGCTCTTAAAATAGCTTTAGTTATTATGTATTTACATTTTCTCAATTAAAGAGCTTTCATATCGATAGAACCATCCTGAAGCTCTTCTACCAATCGATCATTCAAAGCGTAATGGCATTCAATCTGATTTGCACTTTTGGTAACGTGTCAAACGAGCAAAAGGGAAGAGTAGATCGAACTCGAAGAGTCGCACAGAGGGTTATAGGATCAGATCTGCCCCCTGTTACAGCACTTTATGAAAAACGCTTACTCGCAAAAGTTAAAGTTATAATGACAGACCATACTTATCTTCTCAATGATTGTTTCAGGTTGGAATAAGACTGTGCCCTCCCCGTAATCGCCTTTCACGTTCTCGTAATTCATTCATCCCTAATTCCATACATCTGTATAATTCAACTGTGACGCGATAACTGTATATATAAGGCTATCTACCTATCCTTATAATCATATATTTCCTACTGGATTTGAAATTGTTATTGTTGTTTTCGAAAGCTGTCCGTTTAATTGCACTTCAATAGCGGCTATTGAAGTGCAATTGAACGGATAGCTGGAGACTGTGGATCGGGAGCTAGCGGATGGGGGGGGGGGGGGAGCTGACGGGAAATGAAATGTCTCATAATTTATGACGCATGTTAAATTTAGGCAATAGGAAATTGAGGGGCACATGCACACTAGAAATAATTATCCATATTTATGTTCATAGTTTTCTATTGTTAAATGTTATATTGTATTTTCTATCGTAATTTCACTGTCAAAAAAACCATTGAAAGCAAAATTTCTAGGTAATGTTTGCATGCATGGACCAATAAAATAATCTTGAATCTTAAATCTTGAATCTTGAATTTGATATTTTTTTTCGTTTACATTAAAAATAATGAAAGAACAAAAGCAAAATAAATTTTAATCTTAATGGATTTGAATTGTTAAAAAAAAAATATTTAAAAAAAATATATATTTATATTTATATATATATTAAGACAAACAAATAAGATATGAACATATGAATGGAATACTAAGCTGTTTTTATATTACGCAACTGCCAAATCAGGTGCCGGTTGCTAGTGCAATTTTGAAACTTTAAAATTCGGGGGAGGGGGGCGCAGGCCACTAAGCCCCTTGTCTTGTAGGCCTATGAAATTACGGCAAAATTACCCTTAAACAAATTACTTAGCTGTCTCAACCAGATGATGGTTAGTGCAATAAAGGTAAATGCTTAAGATAAAATACCTTCTTTACTTTTCTCCTTTCCGGATATGATTAGCATGTTTAGCGCCATCTCAAACATTCTAACTGTAATCTCGAAGGAGGACCTTTCCACGAGATTTTGGCTCCCCCCATTCCGGGAACGGAGGGACCGCATTCATGTTCCCAAAATGTCCGGTAAAGGGGTACTTTTCACATAGCAGAGTCCGGCTCGTAACACACACAAAATCGGCCCGTATTGACTTTACACACCTGACTTATTGTAGGGGGTGTTTTCAAATAAAACACTGAGTGGGGGGCTTTGGCTTTAGTAATTGGACTCTTATTTAGAAGTTTTTGAAGTGGGGGGGGGGGGGGGGGGCTAAAATGGGATCGAACTTTTATCGGGCAATCACTTTTAGGACGATATAAACCTCAATCTGCTTGTCTGTCAAAGGTCGGTGGAAATTCCCAGTACCTTAAAATAGACTGCCACACTAAATACATACATGTTTAGAATACTATTCATAATCAGTGCACCACTACACCGTAAAGGCAAAAGGGTATACATGTCTACTGATTTGATATAACACCTAGACCAATTCGTATAGTGACGGAAAAAGAGGTGAGTGAATTCAAATGTTTCTGTCATTTTCAAAATAAATATAATGACATTTGTCAATACTTTCGTTTTACATGGACGTAAATAAGGCAGACTCCCAGACACTTCATATGTTTGTATCTGGTTTATAAAATCATAGTTTTCCTTAGACTGGGTCTAGATCACTGAACCCTTCGCTATTTCAGTGGTCTAGATGTCTTGGAGGTGATTAATGGAGAGCGATTGAGCTAAGACCAATATAAGAATAACCATGAAACTAGACGAAACAGAGCTTTGAATGGAGACCATCAGAGTTTAATATCCTTGATCGTGAACCAGGAAGTAATGTTTGCCGCATTGGAAAATTGTGATCACATTGATATCGTTTATACGTATAACTTCTCAGTATTTGTTAGTCTTGGGGGGAAATGTGACGAATTTGTTATGTTATTGTGATTAGAGTATCAAGCGTGTTATAAACTATTATGGTTACATGTTATGTACATATGAATACATATTGGAAACATTTCAGCTTACGTGATTAAAATAGGCGTAGTAGTAGTAGTAGTAGTGGAAGTATAGTATAGTGTTTCATTCACTTTTTTGAATCTCAATCTAAGAGTTGAGGCTTCGAATCCCAGCCCGTCACTAACACCAGTCTATACTATGATATCGCAATAACTAAAGCCAATTTATTTTGAGGCTTTGTTTGTTTCTGGATAATCTGGTTCATGAAATCATAATTTTCCTTCTGATGAAATATGTGGGTCTCGGCCTAAATGTCATTGAGGTGATAAATAAAGAGCAATTGAGCAATTGAGGCCAACAAAACCCATAACTTCTTACTGTTCATTTATCCTGTGGAAACAAAGATGATTTTGGCATGTTTCAGTGATTTAGATTAAAAGTTCGTCATGAATTATTATTCTTAGATGTGATGTAGATATGAATGCACATGGTAAATATTATAGATTATTATGTGATTCTTAACACACAGCTAAAATATAATAGCTAGGGAACAATCTATATAATGTCCTTTCTATAAAGTGTGCCCATGCCTTGAGCCATTATGCATGGCCGTCCAGAGGATTTGTTTATGTTGGGGACCAGGGTAAAATGCAATAATTTATTGAATTTTTTTTTGCATTTTCTTTGTTTTTTTTTATTTATGGGAACTGCCCCCTACCCTAGCCCCCGCTGCGTACAGTCATGGTTCAGTGACAAAGCAATGGCCTCGTAACTGTAAGGCCCAAGGATCAAAACCGTGTCGATGTGCTATATTAGTGCCCTTTTGTGGGGCATTAATCCTCATTACTGTCATTTATGACTTAAGGGCGTAGGTCCCCTAGTTGATAAGCATAGTAGCATACACATGCTTTAGCAGTCACGCAAAACACACATTGGCAAATTATTATTCAATAAAATCTGAGAATGTATACTATTATCTAGATCTATTATTTTTAAATTATTTTTAAAATAATTCCATAAATTTGGGTAAAACAAAAATATTCCATCTTTATGAGCGATAGTGTACATATACGTGTGGTACTTCATTAGCCTAAATAATTAATACGAAATGTTGCCTAATAAGTTATAGAGTTGTTCAAGGGTTAAAATCCACTTAAGCATAAGGTTTGTTTATCTGCATTATATCTCAAGGTAGATTACGTAATATATTTGTTTCGTTCATATTTCACGAATTTGTCATACTTGGTGTTTAAAATGTACTCTTACTTTCATATTTGTATAATTCAAAGGTACACAGATGAATACTCGAGAGAGAGAGATAACTAGCACACGTTTGTTCCTCATGGTATAATATTCCAAGGCAAGTTTATTTCCTAGCTCTGCGCATGCCCAGTTATACAATTGGGACTCATGGTATGACATCATCATCGATATATGACACTTGGTTTCAGATTAATGAAGTAATTACTTACATAATGATTATGTTCCCAATAAACTGGTGCTAAAAATGTCAATGGTTTAAACTACATTTCTGATACTGTAATTTAAATTTTTTGTTTTGCTTTACACGTTTTGCCTTTAACCATGGGCTTCAAGTCGTGCAATGTATATGACTTGTATTTGTCAGATTTTCACAAAATTTCTACTTGCATGACTAGTTGCGATACATGTGATGTGGTGTATTCTAGTGGATATGTTGCTTGATTGTGAATCACGTGGTTCGAGTCCCCCCCCCCCCCCCCACCACCCCCACCCCCACTGCACTAATGTCCTTCGGCAAGACAGTACTCTACCTTTGTCACTCTCCACCTATCCCACGTGTATAGTGAATGGGTAACGGTAGGAAGAAATTCCGTGAATGCTTTTGAGCGCCTTATATTGTCAGCTTGGCTAAGGCCGGGGTAATAATATGATTGCAGGGCCCTAAATGAGAAAAATATCAATACTGATGAGGCTATCCAGACAAGCAATGCATTGTTATTATCATTATTATAACTATTTTCATTATACTGTTTTCAATATCATTATTATATTTTGAGTTATTATTATACTGTACATTGACTGAAGAGCGACAAGGCAAACATTTTTTTCAAATTGTTTATTATTCATCATTTCATTCAATTGATGAATAACATGTTTTAATTTGTTATCAAGATATGACGGAATATTATATCTAGTGTGCGTCATATTCTGAAGGGAAAAGGGCGTGAGGAATGTAATAATTACTCCATTTTAATGACATCAGATGAATCAACGCTACACTAATCATCATGTTTTTTCCCTTTTCCTTTATCTCGTGTTCCTGCAGAATTCAAATCATGGCTGATGCTTTAAAGAATGTCATTGCTATTAAGAGTCTGGAGTGTCCTGTATGTCTGAATACCTTCACCGATCCCAAAATCCTGTCTTGTTCTCACACCTACTGCAAGGCCTGTCTGGACAACATCTTGGAATGCCATGGTAACGACCAAATGCTCCGATGCCCTGTCTGCAGAGCTGAAACCCAGGTCTCAAACCAAGATGTCAGCAAATTACCGACAAATCTAGCTTTGAAGTCTCTCATAAAGGACGTGAAGAATCAATATCAGTTTTGCACGAATTGTGAATCCGAGAACAAACCCCAAGATGTTGTCTACTGTCAGGACTGTGGCAAGTATTTCTGTATCACTTGCCACAACAAACACTCTCAGCGGCCAGACTGCATCAGTCATAAGGTCTTAGCCATGAGTGAGATCCTATCAGGGAAGGTGTCAGTACGTAGGTATCGTAAATGTAGCAAACACCCCAAAGAGGATGAGGAGTGCTTTTGTTCCGACTGCAGGAGATTTGCCTGTTACAGGTGTGTTGTCATGGAGCATACAAACGAAAGACATCGGGTCATCGAGGCAGTTGTTTATGAAAACAGCCACATGGAGAGTATCAAGGACCTCAAATCCAAGGCGGACAAGAAACTTTCTTGCTTTCAGAAATACGTTGATTTCATTGATGAGCAGAAGGAGCGTGTGAGCAATGTTCAGAAGCAGTGTACAGATGATATCAACGAAGCATACGAAGAATCAGTCCGGCACATGACAGAGAAGAAAGAAATCCTCATTGGTGAAGTCAAGGGTAGGACCGAAGGAGTAGAGAAAGAACTGAACGAAATGAAGAAATCGGCTCAGGAGCACATCACCCACTTGACCACCATAGCTGATGTGGTAACCAATAAGACAAAGATACCGTTAGATATGGATGCTTTGGCTGCACATGACACTCTATGTCAAGACTTACAAGTGGCTTTAAAAAAAGAAGATCCTGACTACAAGCAGCCGAGGCAATCGAGCAAGAAAGGAAATAGTGTCAGTTTTAAGAGAAACGTTGATATGAACGAGCTAGGTCTTGGTAAGATCATAAATGCAGTTGAAAAGAACATCGCTTTGCCTATTAAGAATAGTATGAATGCCATGGTCGGTACACCAGACGGTAGGATGGCAGTTGGATGTAGCAGTGGTGGCGTGGATATCTTCTCTGCTGATGGCCAGCACCAGCATAAAGTTTTCAAGGACGTTACGATTCGTGGAGTAGGGTTTCTCTCTGATGATCGGTGTGCTATACTTGATGGCTCAAACAATATCAAACTGTACACACTAGAGTACACAGAGTTAAATGTAAAGTTTGAGACTCTGAGTCATGATGAAGGTGGATGGGCTAAACTCACTGTAGACAGTGATGATCAGATCTATGTTAGCTACAGGAAAGCCGAGAAGATCCAGGTATTCTCACCAACAGGTGGAAAGGCGATCAAGGAGTTACCATGTGATGGGTATAATACTCGGCAGATTAATAGTTATAATGATTTCCTGATCACCAGATCTCCTAATATCATACGATTGATTGACAAAGAAGGTGTTGTAAAATATAAATTAACGAAATTAGGTTATTTCCCATACGCTGCTGTGTCTCAAGAGAATACAATCCTGATAGCCAAGGTGAAGCACGATGTAGGTTTGGTCAGCATTGATGAGTACACTAACGAGCTGAGGCATATTCAGAACCTCGTCATTGATTACAAGATTGAGAAGCCCGAGAGAGACTGGTACTATCTCGATCAGTACCGATCAGGAGAGATCGCTCTCTGCACTCCTGATAGACTCTATATATTCCACTAAAAAAAACGGATGACTCCTCCATTTCTTGCACTGTATGATACTATTGTCTTCATGACCGTATACGTAGGAAGAGGGGGGAAGGGGTGCTATGTGTGTGAAAAGACCTTTATTCTGATAAATACAGGTACGCTTGAAAATTAGAAGTAACATAATATTTGGTTTAAAAATTGCCCCTCCTCTCCCTTTTTTTTCTTCAAAGGCTTCCAACAGGCCTTGTGTTTCTGTGAGATCATAACGTGTATATACCATCCAGTAGAATCGGTTATATCTTGAACTAGGTGAAATGGAGTGTTGGTGACTGTTTAGAAATTGCCAGATCAAGAAGAATGATTAAACCTTTCTAAAATATATCAAGTAACCTTTCTTTTAATATACTTCAGATGTTTTCATCTTTCAAGATTTTGTTGTTGATGAATGATGATGACTCTCCATGTAAATCTGACCTTTTTGGTAGCTGTGGTAAAGATACACATGATGTAGACACAATATAATTATAGACGCAAGGATTATTTTACAGTAGATATAATCATCCCAGTTATGGAAAATATGTGATCGTAGAAGGCCTTTCCGTCCATCGTCCGATCGATCAAAATAAAATGTATTTCTTACTGAGAATCATGAGAGGAACTGGCACTTTGTCAAAATAACTTCTACTTCATACGACTTCTCGAGTTTTAAAAGTCGACCTATTCACTGTATGCGTATCAGGACAATTACCCCCTGGGCAATCACCCCCTGGAGAATTACCCCCCGGAAAACTACCCCCGTAGGACGATTACCCCCCGGAATATTACCCCCCGGAGAATTACCCCCCGAGGACAATTACCCCCCGGAAAGTTACCCCCCAGAGAATTACCCCCCGAGGACAACTACCCCCGGGGACAATTACCCCCCGAGGACAACTACCCCCGAGGACAACTACCCCCCCCCCCCCCGAGGACAATTACCCCCCATGGACACTACTGGGTATGGTTGACCAGTGGTTAGAGCGCCCGCCTCATGAACGGGAGGTCGTGGGTTCGAACCCCGGCCGAGTCATACCAAAGACTTATAACAATGGGTCCTTCTGCCTTCTAGCTAGGCGCTCTGCATATTTGATTGGAGAAGGGTAGTATAATAACATATTATGTTATGCAGGGCCCGCTGGAAGAGCAGTTTCATAACTGAAGTTGCTACCCTGGGTCAATAAAACGTTATTATTATTATCATTATTACCCTCGAGGACAACTATCCCCAGGAACACTACCCCCGAGGACAACTACACCCCCCACCCCGAGGACAATAACCCCCGGAGGACAACTACCCCCAATGACAATCACCCCCGAGGAATTTATAACACTGTGACGTATAACGCAAGCTTCTCTCCAAATCGCTATTTACAGAAAATTGCATAAACCTTCATTTTCATTGTTATTCAGTCTTTTCAAATTATTTAATTCGATATGGGGGGTGGAGGTTGCCCAATTCCCCTGTAGGTTTGCTACCGAGTAAACAACAGAAATTACATTTCTTAGAAATGTAACAATACATTGCGCGCAGATGAGTACGCGTTAATACAGCCTCTCTCACCATCGATGGCACAACTAAGAAATTAGGTTGTAAGATTTCCTTTATGCATCCTTTGTAACTTTTTTAATCAGCTGATCGTGTATTTGTCTTTGTATGTATAATGGGCCCTCATCCATGCCATGATCCATAATTAAGGTTTTCTTCACGTTATCTATTTATTTCTGTTGTCATCCTGAACTTGCTGAAGTATAATGTGTTTTCGTTTACGTTGAATTATTTTGAAATAGAAATTGCCTTCAAGTTATATGTACGGTGCCATGTCAAAAGAAAATAAATATCCGCTCTCTGGTAATTCATCTCATTCGATTTTGTAACTCAGCACAGCGTTTTTCAACCGGGGTGCCGCAAGAGAACGATTTGGAAAACGTTGATTTTGTTTAAAAAAAATCAAATACCAGAAACGGTTAAAATATGTAATTACATGAGAAAATAACATTTTGAAGATACCAAAGTGTCTTCCTTCCTCGCTCGCTGACAATATTTTGACAGAAAGGCAAATAAAGGCAACGAGAGGCCCGAATATCCTCATATTCGTGTATCAAGGTCATGACCGAATATATCACTTTGTATTTATGTACATTCGGCGGCAAGGTGTTAATACTTTTAATAGTTTCTAGTGTGTGGATTACAAACTACTTTTTTACCAGTTTGAAAATGTCTTCTCCTTTTTATTCTTAAATGTGCCCACACGTGTGTGCATAGCACTTGACGAGAGCCAGAGCAAAATTAATAGTCTGTAAAGACTTTGGGATTTGGGAGAACATTTTCATTTCTTAAGAGGGTACCGTGACTTACAAAAAGTTAAAATAACGCTGCTCCAGAAAAATAAAATGTATTTCTATGCATTTTGAAAAGCGCTGGATAATTACCTAAAACTTACATCCTTCGTGGAAATTAGCAACCGCACTGGTGTTGCATAAATTATAATAAAGGGGAAATGTGTAGTAATGAGGAAGACAACGTGCTATAGTATTTGAAAGAATATGGGTTCATGCAGGGGATCTTACGGGCTCGTAGCCATCTCTTAATGTGTCAGATCGTCTTTTGCTATTGAATCCTGGTTGTCCACGGGGGTAGTTCTCCTCGGGTGGTAATTGTCATCGGGGGGAATTGTCCTCGGGGGGTAATTATTTTCGGGGGGTAGTTGTCCTCGGGGGGTAATTGTCCTCGGAGGTAATTGTCATCGGGGGTAGTTGTCATCGGGGGGTAATTGTCCTAGGGGGTAATTGTCCTCGGGGGGTAATTGTCCTCGGGGGGGTAGTTGTCCTCGGGGGGTAATTGTCCTCGGGGGGGGGGTAATTGTCCTCGGGGGGTAGTTGTCCTCGGGGGGTAATTGTCCTCGGGGGGTAATTCTCCGGGGGTAATTTTCCGGGGGGTAATTGTCCTTTGGTGGTAGTTGTCCTCGGGGGGTGATTCTCCGGGGGGTAATATTCCAGGGGGTAATTGTCCTTTGGGGGTAGTTTTCCGGGGGTAATTTTCCGGGGGGTGATTGCCCAGGGGGTGATTGTCCTAGAACCCACTGTATGATATATATGTTGTAAAAATATTGTAACACCAAATGTCAAATTAAGGGTTTATGTTTTAATTTGATATTGCCTACTGTGATATCTTGTATTCTGTTTTCCATGTTTACTTTACGTCTGGCAAACTGCATGGGAGAAATGGCATGGCACTTGTCGGAAATACCCGATTCATTTATTCACTTTAAAAAAGAATTTAAAAAGAAAGGAATATGATTTATTTCAGTGAAAGCAGAAACATGTGAGAAATTGGTTTCAATAATTTTAGGACAAAATCAGCTACTCCCTGTTAGTTTTGTACTAAAGATTTGATTAAACTTCACCCCGCCATTTTGTTTGCGATACCTGCATGTGGCCGAAATATGAAATTATTAACATGTTCTTATTGGGGATCCCGTGTGAAAAACCAGAGATGGGGAGGAAATAATGAAAAGACACCTTCCGTTATAAAGAGTGGCCCTGCATGAAGAACCTATGTTTCAATGTTGTATATTGATTATTTTGCCCCATATAACACCATGATATAGAGTGCAGTAAAAAAAATATTGTGTTTTGTTATGTCATTGTAATCTGGTACATACATTTAACTTCTAACAATATCATCTTAACGTTGGTCATACGCAAGCTGTCATGTAATTTGTGCAGTACGTTTACAACCTCCTTACTCCTTCCCTTTTGTCGTCTATTCTTCTCTGCTGTTTTGATATTTATAGTGTAATTGTTCTATAGGACGTACCCGACACAATTGTGTCAATACTGAACATGCTCTCAAATTTGCTGTTACGTTTATGTTTATACACCTTTTTTATTGAGTATATATTTTTGTTGATGTTACAAATAATGAAAGAATGAAAGAAAATAAATGTTATTTTCAACTGAATTTAGTTATTTTGAAGTATTCTTTTGATATTTTTAGATCTGGACATACAGAATAAGGTATGAACATATAGACAGAACACTAGACTGTTTGACTATTACGCAACTACCAGAATCAATTTTCCGTTGTCCGTGTCCGAACAAATTATGGGGGAGGGCTGCAGCCCCATATGGAAGCGTTGTATCATCTGCTTAATCTGACTTGCGTGTATAGAACAAATTAGCATTTTTGCACTATGAAAAAGTGAATTTTTCTAAAGAGTTCGTTTCTTTCCAGGATTAGGATGCCCGGGATTCATTTAGGTAACCTTTTAAAAAGTACGATATAAACACATAATTATATGCACTTTCTCTGTACTTTCGTCTGAAAAGAAGAGGCTAATAAATTTACTAATCGTTAGCTTTCTTCTCGTATTAAACTTGTTTTGATTGGTTGTCTATTTTTTGTTGAAATTTACCAATTCACAAAATGGAACTACCTGACGATGAAACCAGTGGCCCGTGACCTCGGCACTCAACACTATAGGCACTTTAGATTTGCACGTCGACATAATGGACTGCTACGTGTGACGTAATTTTAAGGCACCTTAAAGGACGTCACACGTAGCAGTCCACTATGTCGACGTGTAAATCTAAAAGTTCCTACTGTGTGAGAGTTATTTTGTGGTCAACTTCTTTTATGAGACAAATCCTAGCAAACATTTCCATATGCTCAGCCCCCTGTCGTGTAGGCCTATGAAATAAAAGCAACATTGTCCCTAAACAAGACGATACTTTAATAAATCGAACAACGTCTTAGTTCTCTCAACCAGATGATGATTATGCAATAAAGGACAAGGTATAAGGTATAAGTCTGCCAAAGAGGTCAACTTGCGCTGCGGCTCAGTTTTGGCAAGAGCTGCCTTCATTCAACGACAAGCTATCTTGATGAGCCACAATATTGACCTTAGTTTGAGAAAGCGTCTTGTGAAGTCTCTAGTATGGAGTGTACTGTTGTATGGGGCAGAGACGCGTGGACACTCACTAAAAAGGACATTCAGCGATTGGAGGCGGTCGAAATGTGGTGCTGGCTCAAATTACTATAGGTGTGTCGTGGAGGGATAGAGTTTCGAATGAAGAGGTGTTGCATCGAGCTCAAGAAAAGCGGGTGCTGATCCAAACGATCAGAGAGAGACAGAAGAAATGGCTTGGACACATAATGCGACATGATGAGGGCTTGATTCTCAGGGTCAAATAAGGTCGTATTCATGGAAAGAAGAAAAGGGGAAGACCTCGTAAAGGCTTTCTTGAGGATGTAATTACAGAATGTGGAGCAACAGGGTATGAAACGCTGAGACGGATGGCTCAAAACCGAGGAACTTGGAGAGACACTAGATATACTAATTTTGATTGGGTCACTGAACCTGTCATAAACTGACATATCACTATTGATGATGACAAGATTACATGTCTTCTTTGCTTTTCTCCTTTCCGGATGTGTTGAGCATGTTTAGCGCCCTCTCCAACATTCCAATTGTAATCGGTGTGACTATAGGGTATAATTTAGATCATCTAGCTGCTTAGCTAGTGTATTTTAAAGAGACCGCTTGTTTGGTCTTCATTTTGTTTTTTAATCGTCGGTGGGGTGAATTATTTGTACATTTATGATCTGTCATAGTTTCTAAACATTTCTGCTACAAACGACAGACACGAGAATCTACTCGTAACAGGTTCACAAAAACATAAAAATTACGACTACAGTAACAAAGTTGACAATATTAAAGATAAACTCCAGTTCTGGTAAAAAAAATAAAAAACTAATTCTCACAGAATCAAACGAAACTTACACTGAACGTTCAAGATTACAAAAAAATGACATGTGTCAAACAATTTTGGAAGACAATGTATACTGGCTGAGTAATGAGCATAGAAAGACAAGGAAATCAAGGTAGTACTAGCCCCGACACCATGTGTGTTGTCCCATATATAGCTTTCTGTGTACAGTGCTTGTTACTTAATAACAAGACTCGGCCAAATTTATGATGATTTTGATGACTCCCATATTGCTCCGATTGTCTCATTTTCGCTCGCGTGAACATTGCCAGCACAAACCACTGACCTCTACCTCCTGAACGGATCATCGCACATTCCCATTCACTATACGTTACGTACTAAAATGCTGTATTGTCTGACCGTTCATGAATATTCATGTTTTTGCTAAACTCGGCAAAATGTTTGCTTTTACTAAATAGAAAAATTACGGTGGGGGGTTGGATGAAATGGAAATAATGAAATAGGCAGAAGTGATCTATGATAATTCATGCTTTTTATGTTTCGTGTGCTCGACCTATAATCTTCAAATCGCTTGGTAAACTGAGTCCAAAGTTAGACTTGTTTCACATGTGTATTATAGGCAATGACGAGCTTGCAACCTATTTTGAAAAATTACGGTGGGTGAACTTTCAAAAGTCAATGAGACATGAGGGCTCCAATGAAAGAGCTAGTGATAACGTACGTCGGGGTGGATGTGCTTTTCGTTTAAACAAAAAATGAATTTTTAACGATTTTTTAAAAAAACGTCCATGCTAACATGTTAGGCTGCTGACTCTGGCCAGGCTCTGACGGTAGGGGGCGTTGTAAAATGAGACTAAACGGAGCCATATAAGAACCTCGCAGTGCACACCAATGCTTACATGCTACATGATCAACTGTTTCTGATCCATTCCACACCTTTTCTTTCACAATGCAATCGCATTACCAGAACTCACCTTTATCTTTAATAACAATAGATTCATCTATATAGCGCAGCTACTATACAAATACACTTTTCTGTGCTTCATACAAAGGATCATATCATTACACTGGCTGTAGATGAGCCGCAATAATAAGGTGCTAAAACATTAAATGAATTTCTTTCTAAGGGGTACCCATTTACTTTACCTGGGTGTAGAGCGGCAAATATATATTAATGGCTTGCCGGTGCTGGACTCGAACCGCAAACCATGTTGTCCACAGACCAGTGACGTATCCACTAGACCACGATACCTCAACGCCAACGTTGGCAGCAGTCAAGAAACCCAAAATGTTAGGATTGTTACTGGACTGGTTTGCTCAGTGTCATTCTAAATGGTGTTGTGTTGGTATAGTTATCAAACACAAAGCAAACTAGAGGTATATACAGTGCGTCCCAGAAAAAATGAAACCGAGAAGTATCGATGTTTTATCATAACTTAATCACAACCATAATTAATGAATGATACATATTTGGAAAGCTTAGAGTCTCCTCTTTCACTTGATGCTACTCAGATGATGCATATTTCACGCATGAGTGATTAAAAGCAATTTGAAGGAAGGAAACAAAAAAGACATTTGGCGTGCGGTATCTGAATGTCGAAGAAATATTCACATTTCTAGAAAGTTGAGTTTTTGCCTTTTCATATGACACCTCAATCAGGAAAAATGAGCGAGGAATAACAAAGTTTTGTTTGTTTAAAGTAGCCCTTACATTTTCATAATTTTAACAAACGAATTCGTTTTCACTGGGTGCCTGCCGTAGCAAAAAGCAGATTTAAGTAGTTAAGTCTTTTGTTAATTTCGTTTATTGATACGGCAGGCAGCCAGTGAAAACGAATTCGTTTAATAAAATTATGGAAATGCAAGCGCTACTTTTTTTTTTTTTAAAGTCATTTTTAGTACACTGGCTGTAATTACCCTCTGCTGGGCAATAAACTAAGTGCAAACATAAATTACTCTTGGCACAGACGAGTGTACATGGTTTCATTAGGGCACAGCTTTCGAGTTATTACCATCGTTAAACAAAGATACACCAACACAATAATTCGATGCAATCACAGTGGGAAAAATGGGCCCATTAGATTTCCATAAGTACGTTGATGACACAATCTTGTTATCTTGCCTGACAACCTTTTACCTCGTAAGGGGGCAAAACTCAATTTAAAAAAAAACATGACTTGTGATGTTGTAAAAGGTCGTTCGGTACTTTATATATTCGGGGGAACTCCCTGTATAAATTCTAGGTGGACTACCTCTAACAGAACCTCATTTTGCCATGTGCGAGAAATCAAATGAAAGAGAATTACAATTTTTACAAGATGATATCCTATTAAAATGTATGGGAAATAATAATATTTACATGACAATTTTGAGTCAAACATGTTAATGTTTACAATTTAAAAAAAAAAAAAAAATCGCCAAAATACTTATTTCTCCATTTCTTACAAATTACGACCACTGAAGTAGACTTATTTTGGTTGCTAAAGGCTTTCATCTTTTAACCAACCGTAACATAGTGGGATGTAAAATAAAATCTATCACGAGTAGATGTTATTATCAAGCAGATGACTATTTGTTAGGAAGTGTGATTTCGCACCGAATGAAACAATTTCATCATATTTCAAAGATATATCTCCATTAGTTCCCGTTGCTACATAATTAAAATCGGGCCTAGCAACCGATATACAATTTGTCCTCAGAAATCAAATTAGGCTAACGGTTAATGATACATGAATAAAGACCTGATTGCAATTGGCAGACATGATTTGCAGTCTGAAACATGTAAATAGTGCACGGTGTTGTTCAGAACCAAGTCTCCCCTGCCCCCTCTCTCTGTAAACAAAAAACGAAATCGAGACACAAAATTATTGAGGTTTTAAATTACTGCAATCCCTAAAAATAGTATAGTAGGCTAATGGTCACGTCATGTTTGCTTTCCAGTTACATATTTCGGCATAATAACTTCATCAATCTGTCAGTCACGTTTCTGCCATCTCGTTATATCTGATTACTTCTGCTCCTATCTATTTATCATCATCTCATTGGCACGCAATCGTTGGAATAAAACGCACGTAATCACGGAGACGAAACACTTTCTGTGGAAAATGCATGAACTGTTCATACATTTTCTCGTATCTATACCTCAATCTACAGTCTGTAGTACTTAGTCTGATGAAAATGAACATTAAGAGCGGTACAATTCGCAATTAAAAACCGTCCTTCCGTACTCTCCTAACCTTTTGATGTAAAACTCTGAACTCTCAGTATTTACAGGGTGTGTTCTTCAAAATGGCGACTACAGAATCTTTGAGCATGATTAACGATACCAACGTTGCGGCAGGTAGTGGTGGCCCGTCCGGTGAAACAGTTCGAATTTTAACAACTTTTCTCTGCGTGATTTTGAATACGATCGTCTTAGTCGTAATCAAACACCAAAACGATCTCCAAGAATACATGCGAATTCTTTATCAGGTCCTTGCAGTAGCGGATATGCTGTTAGGAATCAGTTGGAGTATTTGGATCATTTTATGGTATTCACCAGCCAAAAGTAAAGAGTTTTGTACCATGATAAGTATGGTGTTTGCTTTCGCGTATCACGTATCTTACATATCCGTAATGGCTTGCCTCTGTGGGGTAAGTTTGAATCTTTATCTCCTTGTTACAAGACCACTACGATATTATACGATTGTGACCAGAACAAGATTTTACTTTACTCTTGCGATGACCTTCTCCGTGATAATCCTTTGCTGTGGGATATATCTACCAATTCCAGAATCGCCCTTCATAAAGCTCTTGACGGAACGTTGCTTGGCCCAAGATACAAGCTCAAACACGAAATGGACGTCTATAGTTCACACCGGCTATCAAATAGTTCCTATTTGTGCAACACTGGTCATTACATCAATGCTGAATTTCCGCATACTACTCATTGCGCGTCACTTGAGAAATTCGGTCGGACACTTTGAAAACCTTCGCAATACTGTCCCTGTTAATAAAGAAGTAATGACGACGAACTCTCCTTTTACAGAGCGTGGTCGTGGTAAAGCGCAGATAAAGACACAAAATGATGTCGTTCCTGATCACGACATAAACCGTGATCGACCAAGCAGAAGAGGAATGAAAGGGTTCGCCACAATTTTCTTTATAACGGTCATTTTCTGTGTTGTGTGGACTCCTACTGTGATCACATTTTTAGCACCGTTAGATCCTCAGGCAATGAATGTCTTGGATATTTTGTCAGGATGCTATACGTGGTTAGAGCCCATTATTTACTTGCTGACGAGCTCCGAAGCGAGGCGAATGTGTTTGGTAGCTTTCCGTCACGTTGCTTCAAAACTAACCGACTTTACAAGCACCAATTGAAGAAGACATTCGGGAAGGTGAACGCACACGATAGACCAATTAAGATGCAGTCTTTAAGAACATACTTAACCTTTTGTTAGAAAAAACCAATACTGAATTATGTAAAATAGCCGATTGGTTCGATGCTAACAAACTGATTGTTAATTATGAGAAAACTAATGTTATGTATTTTAGAAAACCTCATGTATCACACAATTCTTTAGATTTTCATATAAAAATGAAAGATGTTACTTTAAATTTTGTTAACTCTGTCAAATTCCTAGGATTTATACTTGATGATAATCTTTCATTTAAGGAACACCGTTTTTTTATAAGTAATAAGATGTCAAAGAACATAGGTATATTATCTAAATTACGTAGTACCCTTACAGAAAAGCACCTGTTAATGCTTTACAATTCGTTAATACTTCCCTATATTTATTATGGCAATATTACTTGGGCAAGTTGTGGCACTACTAAATTGACCCCTATACATAGACTGCAAAAAAAAGGCTTTACGCATATGTTCGAATTCCCCTTACTTAGCTCCGTCACGCCCATTATTTGCAAGATTAAACACATTGACAAATTTTGATATTCATGAAATCCAAATTGCAATCCTGATGTATTACGTGAAACATAATTTAGCACCTCTTAATATAACAAATCTATTTCAGTATAATAAAGACTACCACCAATATAATACCCGTTCCCACTCCAAATTCCATTTACCATTAGCACATAATCAATCGACCCTTATTGCATTTAAATCTGCTGGTCCTCGAATATGGAATTCCCTCCCTTCTGATGTAATCTCCAGCACTAATGTTACTTCATTTAAAACCAAACTCAAACGTTCAATGATAACTACCTATGTCAAATAAACATGTAATTTCATCTCTCCTCCCTACGTTTTCTTATTTCGCCTTTTCCTTTTCCCCTTTACCTGTATGTTTAGTGCTTAATGTTTTGATGTTTTTTTTTATATAACTAAGTTTGTTTGTATCCCATGTTTATGCTATGTATATTTCTTTATGTATTGGGGGCCCCATTCATCAAGCCTTGGCTTTTTAGGGGCACCCTGACCATTTACACTGTATCAATAATGTTCATACACGCATAATTTGTATACTGTTTTTGATTTTTAAATGGTTTAATAAAACGAATTGAATTGAATTGAATTGAATTGAATGTGCATAGTCTATAGAGGCCAAGGCAAGGTTTCGTATTAGACCGAAAAACCGGAATTGAAGGAACACTAGGTTCAAGTAGTACCTTTATCATTTAAAAGGAAGTAAAGGGATTGTTGGAAGTGTTAATTCACTGTCACTTTTGTATGTACATGTAACTATAGACATGACCCTTCGCAGATCCCACCATGCAGTAGCTGATGCCGCTCTAAGACCATCTAATAATAAAGACCATTCTGTAGCTTGACCAAGTCAGACGTGTCCGTTTTTATCTCTCATCTTCTCGTGTTGAAATATCACAGAAACTGGATTCCAGAAATTGTTGTGAAGGTACAATACGATGAAATAGTTTTAGTGAATGAAATGTGAACCACGGGAAAGAGAATCATTTATAATTGACCAATATAATCAAGCCCCGCTTCATTGGATGCATATTTTTTGTTCTTCTTATTTTTGTTCTCTCTCCCTCTCTTTCTTGTCAGAATGAGTTTTCGAGAGCAAGTTTTGACTTCCTTTGATAAGTAACAGTACTCTACATGGTTTTCTGGATAGTCTGTTTCATATATATGATTCAACTGCATACAGTTCATAATATATCTTGATGAAGTTGATGATAACAATAACGAATTTGTTCCAAACATGCTAAAAATTGAGGCAGTCATATTGAAAATGTTTGAAATACAGACGAGCTCTCAAAGCTTTGTGGAAAAAAAGAACTCGTTTTAAGAATGTAGCGGCTGCCCTGTGTTTGTCGATGATTTATTAGTAGAGCAGAAACATTAATTAAGCTGTCAATTACTCACTTAATATCGATGACGTTTTCCATACAAATAATGAATATGTACACAAACGTGCTAATATCTGAGGCAGTCCTGCTAATGATGTGGGAAATACAGGCTATCTCTCAAAGTTCTGTCGAACAAAACTTTCCGGATGGACAGCGGTCGCCGGGTGTTTGTTGATGGTTCCTTAGTTATTAAGTAGAATAATCAATCAAGCTGTCAATTTCTCACTTAATATAATCATGAATTTAATGATTCATCTCAATCGTTTAGATCCCTTTGTTTCCATGGTTACTTATATTCCTAGCGATGTTACGATAACCCAAATTAAGAAATTTACCTCAGACGCGTGCTAAAGATTTTCATTTTCATTTGCCGTTTCAGGTTTAGGTTGTATTGTCTGTTTCATGCATCTTTCACAATTTTAAGAGACCGCCTTGCTTGGTCGTGATAAGAAAAAACACCGATAGCCAGAAAAGAGTGTACCCTTATACAATACTTCTAATCCTCTTACGATTGCATGCAACAAACACGTATACTAGCATATACAGAATTCATCTTGTAAAATGGCCCCTACAGAAGCATTAACTACGGTAAATAGTACAGTCGGCATAAGCACATTACAACAGGAAGCTGTTAAAATTGTCTCGGTTTGTCTGAGCTTGATTCTGAATGCGATCGTCTTGGTTGTTATTAAACATCAAATCGAGATCCAAGAATACATGAGAATTCTTTATCAGATGCTTGCTGTAGCAGACATTGTTTTAGGAATTAATTGGAACGTCTGGCTACTTCTCTGGTTTTCAATTGACAACACGAAGGTCACTTGCTACATCCTGAGCATGACTTTTCCCTATGTGTTCCATGTTCTATATATTTCCGTAATGGCATGTCTCTGCGGAATCAGTTTGAACCTATACCTCCTTGTCTCGAGACCACTACGATACTACACGATTGTGACCAGAACAAGATTTTACTTTGCAATTGTATCCGTCTTTCTGTTGATATAGCTAATTTGTGGAATATATCTCCCAATTCCATCTTCACCGTTTATGAAAACTCTTGACGGAACGTTGTGTAACTCAAGATCTCAGTGCAAAGGCTACATGGACGTCAACAGTGCACACGAGTTTTCAAATAATTCCTATTTGTGCAACAATTGTCATCACATCAATATTGAATATTCGATTACTACTTATTGCTCGTCAATTACGAAATGCAGTAGGACCTTGGGGACACGCTCTCCCTACTATCCGAATCAATCGTACAGACATTAATCCGCGCAATTCTACAGATCACGATCCTATCAAATCGCCAGGGAATCTTCAAATCGATGTCGTACTTGATCTCAACACGAACCGTCATCGACCACGCAGGAGAGGGATGAAATGATTTGCCACAATTCTACTAACGACGGCCACTTTCTGTATGGTCTGGACACCTTATATAATTTACTATGTGACACCGTTGCCTCCGACTTTGACGAATGTCTTGGACACGATTTCAGGGAGCTTTCCATGGGTACAGCCTATCATTTACCTCCTAACAAACTCTGAGGCAAGAAGAATGTGTTGTGTGTCTTTTAGGAAGTGTCTGATAAATTGATTAGATTACATTTAGAGATTGAAAGATTTATTACAAACGATCGAGAACGATGAAAAAATGAATTGCCCACGAGAAAGCTGATGGTTGAATTTTTGTTAAAGGTAGCTTTTCCGTGTTGTCCATGAAATTGGCATTAAACACCAATTTTTATCAAGTTTGTCGAAACATTGAAACGCTGAAAAATAGCATCTTAGTACCTGCCGTATTACCTGATAATTGATGATGGATATTGACATGATAACATTATTTTGTTAAAAAGGTTTTCTAATTTTGTAAACGAAAATATTTCAATAATCATAGCCCTAATAGCCACAGGTATAGAGTTGTATATATGAATCACCAACTGCATAAACGACAGCTTGAAATAAATCGGTCCAATAATACAAAGTTATGAGTGTTTCAAAGATGAGATCACTAAATCTATGCGAATCGCAAATTGACAATTTGGTCAGTAGATTAAAACGCATTCACGGACAACTCTCCCGTTTGTCGTGTACCATAATGTAATACATTTTTGTTTTTCTCCTAAAGGGGCTTTCACACCGAGCCTTGCGTAGAGTTGCGTAGTGTTGTGTACCGACTACGCCGAGCGTACGCTACCCTACGCCAGCCTACGTAACTGTACAAGGGACGCAAATGGGTACGCGAGATGGACGCACAAAATTAAACATGTTTACATTTTTCGCGTACCTTCGGCGTAAACACTATACGCAGAAAGTACGCAATGTGTACGCAAGTATACGCAACACTACGCTACTGTACGCCAATCCTACGCAGCAGTACACTACCCTACGCCAGTCCAACGAAGCAGTAAAAGCTTTTTCAGGTACGCAGTGCACAGGGTACGTAACCTTACGCCATCGTACGCCAGCATACACATAAGCTACGCAGGGACTACGCCGAAGCAACATTTTTGTTCATGAATACGCAGCTCAATTTCGGCGTAGTCGGTACGCCACACTACGCAACTCTACGCAGATCCGGTGTGAAAAGGGTTTTCTCTTCTCCTTTGGGGCACGTCTCAAAATATATAGTGGGTAGCAGATTATCAAAAGTTAAAGTCTAGAAGAAAAGACCTTGCCGAGTCATATATTTTGAATAATTGTGTGTCGAAATAAATGGGAAAGTTGTCCAGTTGTTCTTCGACAGCGTGACACTGCCGATTCAGCCAATTTGAAGTGCCCATAAAACGTTCAAAATTTCATAACTTTCTCAATTTTTGTCCGATTTCATTTCAAATTTTCTGCTTTTTTTAAGAATAGTTTACTGTTGAAGTTAATTCTCCTTTAAGAGGTAAAATGTTGGAATCGTCCACCCCCTAAAAAATTACGGTGGTTTGCCAACAAGTAATCTGTCTAGGGCTAAACGCTAACTGAACTTTTTCGTTGTCCGCTGTCAATTTGGATCATACAATAATGCTATACCCAAGGGATCTGCCCCCTTCTTGTAACGGCTACTGGCTTATCTAATGCTAACCATGAATTCATTTTGTATAAGTGTCATTACTACCTTCCCGTTTCAATAATTGACGGTTGAATAACCACTTTGGCTATCATTCGTCCAACATTAATTTTGATACATCTACCTTCTACTTGGCTCTTGGAAACTCTTGAAATTGTGCCAGACCGCCTAGCTGTAAAGATTGCGTGACAATATCATGCTCAGGTATAGTAAAGTTTTTCTTCTTTTCTATTTTTTAATTGTTTTATACGGAATAGGCCGTATCAGGACAACTATCTCCCGAAAAATTAACCCCTTGAAAACTACCCCTCAAGGACAATAACCCCCTGGAAAATTATCCCCTAGGACAATTACCCCCTCCCCCCTCCCCCAGGGCAACCAAGGACAACCAACCCCCGAGAATATTTTTTCGGGTGGTAGTTGTCCTCGGGGAGACTGGGGGGGGGGGGTGATTGTCATACGGGGGTGGGGTAATTATATACAGTTTATAATTTGTATTTTACTTGTTGAAAATGGAAATACAAATTTGAGCTTTGAACTTTGAATGGCCATTGAGAATCTGTTATACAGCGCGTCCCAGAAAAAAAGAAACCGAGATTTATCGATGTTTTATCATGACTTAATCAGAATTATAATGAATAAATGACACATATTTGTAAAGCTTAGATCCTCTTCTTTCATTTGATGCAACTCATATTTCACGCATGAGCGATTAAAATCTATTTATTTATTACTTTTTGTACATGGTATTTATATATATATATATATATATATATATACGTATATATATATATATATATACAGGTGATGACACGTTTTCTCAGCAGTGATTAAATCTATTTCCAAAAAGTCATTTGGCAGACGGTATCTGAATTTCAAAGAGAAAATCATATTTCTAGAAGGTTCAGTCTCTGCCCTTTCATATGACACCTCAATCAGGAAAAATGAGCCAGGAATAACGAAGTTCTGTTTGTTAAAAGTGATGCTTGCATTTCCATAATTTGATTTTAAAAGTTTGTTTTCACTGGCCGTCTGCCGTAGCAGCAAGCAGAATTGACAAAAGACTTAACTCCGTTTCGATGAAAATCAGCCATGCATGAAGTCTTTCATCTATGGCTGATCGTCAACGAAACGGAATTAGGTCTTTTGTTAATTCCGTTTGTTGCTACGGCAGGCAGCTAGTGAAAGCAAATTTGTATAATGAGCAAAAAGAAGGGAAAAAAGAAAGTAAATAAAAGTGAAATTATGTGACAGAAGACGGGTATACTTTATTTTATATTTGTATACACATGTACATTAAAGAAAATTTTCTGGCTAAAAGAGTCAACTCTGACTAATTGCTTAATTAAAACCAACAAAGAAGGAAAAGAAGAAGAAACATGGCAGCGCTTTGTACCGCCACAGCCGTGTCGTGGGCGACCACCTTCATTCAGGCACACGCGACGGTCGTTCTTGTAACTCCATTGGTGTATTGAATGGTCTCATATTTTGACAATGGCTTTCTAAAGCATTTCACTCACCTATTGTAGCTAATCGACATCTTAATTTACGAACCCAATAACAGTGTAGCCTACTATTCATGCTGACAATCGTCATCACGGGGTCCACTAATTGAACACTAACAATAAAGCATTCATGACATACAATAAAAGCCAGCACTCATTTTTCTATCACACTTAGCTGCTTTTACGCTCGAAATGTCTCAGAAACTGCTTGGCTTAAAAGAAAAAAAGGCGTTCATGATGTGTTGAATTTTGAATAAATTGAACAGTTTTGTACAGCACTTCCATATTTGCTTACCGTCTTTCCGTGTTGATCGAGTATCTATATAGGTTTGTTCTGCAAGATGGCTAGTACCATGATGACGGAAGCTTTGAACATGGTAAACCGTACAAACGTCGGTAGTCCTGACAAAGAGCCTGTTACCTATAAGATATTAATCATTTTCCTCTGTGTGATTTTGAATGCCGTTGTCCTGGTTGTCATCAGACACCAACACGAGCTCCAGGAATACATGCAAATCCTCTACCAGTGTCTAGCTGTATCGGACATGGTTTTGGGTATCAGTTGGAACCTGTGGGTTATTTTGTGGTTCTCTGTGGAAAAGACCCAAAATGCCTGTGCCGCCATTTAGTTTAGCGTTTCCCTTTCGTATATAATGTCTCCCTCATTTCTGTTATGGCTTTCCTCTGTAGAATATGTTTTAATTTGTAACTCCTCGTCTCAAGAGCGCAGCGCTATTACACGATTGTGTCCAAACTAGGTGTTATTACACTAACAATGATTGCTTTGGTGATAATGCTCCTTTGTGGGTTTTATATACCGATTCTTTCTTCGGCCATGATGACACTTTTAAGGCAAATTTGATATCTGTGTACAAATGTATATTCATGTATTCTACTATTTTCATGTACAAATGTATGAGATTTACAAAGATTTATAGTACTACATAATAATACGACCATATTATCATCTAAATGCTTCATAAACCTAACTAATACCATACAATATAAACGTGTTTCTGTTAAGCCTGCATCCCTAAGATAATAAATTCAGTTTATAATATACACATCGTTGGTTCTTATATCACTAATAGCATTCACTTCATCATTAAACAATCATGAGGTGCAGCACAATAATGTATTATATCAATGGAATAATAATAATAATCAACTTAACAGACAGAACCGAAAGATTAAATGTTGAATTTTCTTACCTGAAATGAAATAAAGAGGCTGGTCTATAAAATACAAGCCATGCTTTATTAATAGACTCCTCCTATATGTTTCACTGTTGTGCCAATCTTAAATGATTGATTTGAATAATTGTATCATCATTTGTCGTATCTTTGGTTAATATTGAATTTGTATATATTGCAAATACATTTGATTATGTTATATTATGTAGAAAAAGATAAAGAAACCTTGAAACCTGGAATATGTGTTCACTGTGAAGCATCATTGTGTAGAACTGGTGCTATCAGGCAGCAACCACTGACCAACGCCTTCGTTTTCGTTTCATTTTTGGAAGAATGCACATTTTGAGTCAACTCTTCTTGGAACAGGAGTTGGGTTTCTGCACCATTACAGCAAGCAGTGAATAGTGTGCAAACGTTTTAAGATACTGGTGTGTAAAATATGTGAAGATAATAACAAGATATATTAATACAAAATGGTGAGGGAGGCCTATTTTCAAGGGCCTTATAAAACAGAGAGAAGGTAGCCATCCTATTGTCCATGGAGTATCGTAAATACTCTTATTTTGCTTACCAAATACATTTAGATTCACCTCGAATTCAGTCTGAATTTTTTATCAATATCATATATCGCACAGTTGAAAGAGCTTTTGTGCAAGAGAGTCGCATCATTAAAGGCACACTGTCCTACTTGTAGCTACTTGCTCCCTCTATATAGAAAACTTCCCAAATCGGTGCCTGTTGGTCCCCCATGATCCTCTTTTTCTTATGTTAAATGAGAGCTGAGTTAATGAGATAGCCACCTGTCACAGTGACCTCGATGGCTATCTGGGTGGTCGAATCCCTTCTAGCTGCAGTAGTAAAGCCTCCCTTTAAGGGCAATTCATGCAATCTTAGTAATAACTTAATTTTTCTAGGCAGACAGATAAGAGAAACAGAATGGAGAAAGAGGACTTTGTGGCTTTTACCTCGAGTCAAAAGTAAAGACCGGGAATCCCTATTAACGCTGCACTTAAAATGCTTGTATTTATGCCAGATATAATAGTATTTTGGGGCTTCACAGTAAATATTGGTGTACGGGCCCATTTTATCGACGGGCGGGTTTGGAGGAGGGGGTGGGCGGGTGGTAAAGTCTAGCTCCAATTTCAACTTCCAGATTCAAGAAAGAAAGTCACACTGTATTTACTAGAGTACCAATCTTTTTCATTTTATTGTCATATATATATATATATATTAATATATACATATAAAGGTTAATATGTGTATTACACACTGCTGCAAATTATCTCACGGGAAGGTTGTGTTTTTGAGAATATGAATTGGATTATTTTAATTGGCGATTGTGACTGTATCTTGCAGGGCTCAATATTAATTGGTTTCAGTTGGGGCCCCGATGATAACAGGCATTCCGTCCTGTTGTTTATTTATAAGCTGTACCCGCCTGTAAATTAGGCATCTGTTCGCCTGTGTAATACAGTGGAACTGTTTGCCTTCTTTGCATGCAGAGGGGTGTTGTACGTATATCCTGTACTCACAGTTCCAAATGAGAAAGTAAACTCTGTTCGCCCTCTTTAATGCAGGAAACAGTGTCGCCTTTTTTACGGGCTATGGGGGGGGGGGTTGTACACAAGTTCTCGTCTGTTGGTGGCCCTGATGCAGAGAGTACTTTGGATTGGACATGCCGGCTCCATTATCCAGTGTTTTCAGGTGCAGATACTTGTATACATTGATCAAAAGATTCGAAAGTAATACCCGGGTCCTTCCCTGGGGTGGATTGGAGCAGTGTAACATTTAAAGTAAAAGTATTCTATATTCAGTTGGGAAAGTTTGTGTCGTAGTTGTTGCTATTGTCATGATGTTGATATTCAGGGTAACAAGATTCCATCCTCTATTAAATCTCAAGTACCCGCAAAAACGAATTCCGTTTCATTTTGTTACTGTGAATGTAAAGAGGCTTAGCGCAGTGTTTCTTATTTGAAGAAAAAAACCCGGCATTGACGGAACACTCGTTCACAGAAGAACGTTTATCATTGAAAAGGAAGTAAAAGAATTGTTGGAAGTGTTCATTTACTCTCACTTGTGTATGTACATGTAACTACAGTCTTACATGACCCTTCGCAGATCCCACCATGCAGTAGCTGACGCCGCTTTAAGACCATCTAATAATAAAGACCATTCTGTAGCTTGACCAAGTCAGGCGTGTCCGTTTTTATCGTTCATCATCTCATGTTGAAATATCACAGAAACTGGATTACAGACATTTTTGTGAAGATACCATACGATGAAATAGTGTTTAGTGAATGAAAGGTGAAGTACTCGAGAGAGAATCATTTATAATTGACCAATAATAATAATCATACCCCGCTTCATTGGATGCATATGCGCTCTTCTTATTATTTTTGTTCTCTCTCTCTCTCTTTTTCTTTTCAGAATGAGTTTTCGAGAGTAGGTTTTGACTTCCTTTGATAAGTAACAGCACTCTACATGATTTTCTGTATATTCTGTTTCATATAAGATAAAATTGCATACAATTCATAATGTATCTTTATAATGAATTTGTTCCAAACATGCTTAAAATTGAGGCAGTCACATTGAAAATGTAAGAAATACAGGCGAGCTCTTAAAGTATTGTCGAAAAAAAGAACTCGTTCACGAATGAAGCGATTGCCCTCTGTTCGTTGATGATTCATTAGTTAAGCAGACAAAATAATTAAGCTGTCAATTACTCACGTAATATCTTTTATAAATAAATGAATATGTTCACAAACGTGCTAAAACCTGATGAAGTTTCGTTTAAATTCAATATAATACAAGCTATCTTTAAAAGCTTTGTCGAATAATAAAAACTTTCCGGTTAGACAGCGGTCGCCATTTGTTTGTTGATGGTACATTCATTAAGCAGAAAAGTCAATCAAGCTGTCAATTACTCACTTAATATCATCATGAATGTCAAGATCTATATTGATAGTTCAAATCCATTTGTTTCCATGTTTACTAATACTCCCAGCGATGGTACGATAACCCAAATAAAGCAATTTACCTCAGACGCGTGCAAAAGATTTTCTTTTTCATTTGCCATCGAGGTTTAATTTTACCATGTCTATTCCATTCATCTTTCAGCCTGTTAATATAATAATGCCTAGCAACGGATATATAATGTTTTCTCATGAATGAAATTAGGCTATCGGTCAAATAATACATGAATATAGACCTGATTGCAATTGGCAGACATGATTTGCAGTCTGAAACATGTAATTAATGCACGGTGTTGTTCAGAACTCTCTCCCTGCCCCTCTCTCTCTTTAAACAAAAAAGGGAATCGAGACACAAAATCAGGATAGTAGGCTAATGGTCACGTCATGTTTGCTTTCCAGTTTCATATTTCGGCATAAAAACTTCATCAATCTTTCAGTCACGTTTCTGCCATCTCGTTAAATCTCATTACTTCTGCTCTTATCTATTTATCATCATCTCATTGGGACGCAATCGTTTGAATAAAACGCACGTAATCACAGAGACTAAACACTTTCTGTGGAAAATGAATGAACGGGTCATACATTGTTTCGTCTCTATCTCAAGCTACAGTCTGTAGTACTTAGCGTGATGAAGATGAACATTAAGAGCGGTACATTTCGCAATTAAAAAACGACCTTACATGCTCTCCTAACCTTTTGATGTAAAAGTCTGAACTCTGAGTATCTCCAGGGTGTGTTCTCCAAAATGGCGACTACAGAAGCTTTGAGCATGATTAACGATACCAACGTTGCGGCAAGTGGTGGTGGTCCGACGGGTGAAACAGTTCGAATTTTGACAACTTTTCTCTGTGTGATTTTAAATACGATGGTCTTAGTCGTTATCAAACACCAAAATGATCTCCAAGAATACATGCGAATTCTTTACCAGGTCCTTGCAGTAGCGAATATGCTGTTAGTGATCAGTTGGAGTATTTGGATCATTTTATGGTATTCACCAGCCAACAGTAAAGAGTTTTGTACCATTATAAGTATGGTGTTTCCTTTCGCGTATCACGTATCTTACATATCCGTAATGGCTTGCCTCTGTGGGGTTAGTTTAAATCTTTATCTCCTTGTTACAAGACCACTACGATATTACACGATTGTGACCAGAACAAGATTTTACTTTACTCTTGCGATGACCTTTTTTGTGATAATCCTATGCTGTGGGATATATCTACCATTTCCAGAATCGCTCTTCATAAAGCTCTTGACGGAACGTTGCTTGGCCCAAGATACAAGCTCAAACACGAAATGGACGTCTATAGTTCACACCGGCTATCAAATAGTTCCTATTTGTGCAACACTGGTCATTACATCAATGCTGAATTTCCGCATACTACTCATTGCACGTCACTTGAGAAATTCGGTCGGACACTTTGAAAACCTTCGCAGTACTGTCCTGTTAACGAAGAAGTGATGACGACTAACACTCCTTTTACAGAGCGTGGTCGTGATAAAGCGCAAGTAAATCCACAAAATGATGTCGTACCTGATTACGACATGAACCGTAGTCGACCAAGCAGAAGAGGAATGAAAGGGTTCGTCACCATTTTCTTTATAACGGTCATTTTCTGTGTTGTGTGGACACCTACTGTGATCCTCTATATAGTACCGTTACATCCTGAGGTAAAAAATATCTTGGATATTTTGTCAGGATGCTATACGTGGTTAGAGCCCATTATTTACTTGCTGACGAGCTCCGAAGCGAGGCGAATGTGTTTGGTAGCTTTCCGCCACATTGCTTCAAAACTAACCGGCTTCACAAGCACCACTTGAAGACATTAGGGAAGGTGAACGCACACGATAGACCAATTAAGATGCAGTCTTTAAAAACAGATTTATCCTTTTGACGCATGTGCATAGTCTATAGAGGCCTAGTGCATGGTTTTGTATTTGACCCCCCAAAACGGCATTGGCTGAACACTAGTTTCAAGTAGCACGTTTACCATTTAAAAGGAAGTAAAGGGATTGTTGGAAGTGTTAATTCACTCTCACTTTTGTATGTACAAGTAACTATAGACATGATCATTCCCAGATCCCACCATGCAGTAGCTGATGCCGCTCTAAGACTATCTAATAATAAAGACCATTCTGTATACGTAGCTTGACCAAGTCAGGCGTGTTCGTTTTTATCTCTCATCTTCTCATTTTGAAAAATCACAGAAACTGCATCACAGAAATTGTTGTGAAGGTACAATACGATGAAATAGTTTTTAGTGAATAAAATGTTAAGCACGGGAAAAAGAATCATTTATAATTAACCGATAATTGTAATCATACCCCGCTTCATTGGATGCATATCTTTTGTTCTTCTTATTTTTGTTATCTCTCTCTCTCTCTTTCTGGTCAGAATGAGTTTTCGAGATCAAGTTTTGACTTCCTTTGATAAACAGCACTCTACATGGTTTTATGTATAGTCTGTTTCATATATATGATTCAACTGCATACGATGATAACAATAACGAATTTGTTTCAAACATGCTAAAAGTTGAAGCGGTCATATTGAACATGTAAGAAATACAGGCGATCTCTCAAAGCTTTGTGGAAAAAAAGAACTCGTTTTAAAAATGGAGCATTTGCCCTCAGTTTGTCGATGATTTATTAGTAGAGCAGAAAGATAAATTAAGCTCTCAATTACTCACTTAATATCGATGAAGTTTTCCATACAAATAATGAATATGTACACAAACGTGCTAAAATATAAGGCAGTCCTGCTATTGATGTCGGAAATACAGGCTATCTCTCAAAGCTCTGTCGAAAAAAAACTTTCCGGATGGACAGCGGTAGCCGGGTGTTTGTTGATGGTTCATTAGTTATTAAGTAGAATAATGAATCAAGCTGTCAAATCCCTTTGTTACCATGGGTACTAATACTCCCAGCGATGGTACGATAACCCAAATTAAGAAATTTCCTCAGACGCGTGCTCAAGATTTTCATTTTATTCGCGATCGTCATGCATCGTTCAGCATGTTAAGAGACCGCCTTGCTTGGCCTTGATGAGAAAAGACACCGACAGCCGTAAAGAGTGTACTGCAACGATTGCATGCAACAAGCATGGACATCTAACTGAAATATAGATAATTCATCTTGTAAAATGGCCCCTACAGAAGTATTACTCACGGTAACAAGTACAGTCGGCATCAGCACATTACAACAGGAAGCTTATAAAATTGTCCCGATTTTTCTGTGCGTAATTCTGAATGTGATCGTCTTGGTTGTTATTAAACATCAAACCGAGATCCAAGATTACATGAGAATTCTTTATCAGATTCTTGCTGTACTAGACATTGTTTTAGGAGTTAATTGGAACGTCTGGCTCCTTCTCTGGTTTTCAATTGACAACACAAAGACCACTTGCTATATCCTGAGTATGGCTTTTCCCTATGTGTTCCATGTTGTTTATATTTCCGTAATGGCGTGTCTCTGCGGAATCAGTTTAAACCTATACCTCCTCGTCTCAAGACCACTACGATACTACACGATTGTGACCAGAACAAGATTTTACTTTGCAATTGCATGCGTCTTTCTGTTGATAATGCTAATCTGTGGAATATATCTCCCGATTCCATCTTCACCGTTCATGAAACTCTTGACAGAACGTTGTCTAGCCCAAGATCTCAGTGCAAAGGCTACATGGACGTCAACCGTGCACACGAGTTTTCAAATAATTCCTATTTGTGCGGCAATTGTCATTACATCAATATTGAATATCCGATTACTACTCATTGCTCGTCGATTAAGAAATGCAGTCGGACCTTTTGAACACCCTCTCCCTACTATCCGTGAACACCCTCTCCCTACTATCCGAATCAATCGTGCAGACATTGATCCACGCAATTCTAAAGATCACGATCCTAGGATATCGCCAGGGAATCTTCAAATCGATGTCGTACGTGATCTCAACATGAAACGTCATCGACCACGCAGGAGAGGGATGAAAGGATTTGCCACAATTCTATTATCGACGGCCACTTTCTGTATGGTCTGGACACCTTATGTAATTAACTTTGTGACACTGTTGCCTCCGACTTTGACGAATGCCTTTGACACGATTTCAGGGAGCTTTCCGCGGGTACAGCCCATCATTTATCTCCTAACAAACTCTGAGGCAAGAAGAATGAGTTTCGTAGCTTTTAAGAAGTGTCTGAGAAATTGATTAGATTAAATTTATAGATTGAAAGGTTTATTACAAACGATCGAGAACGATGAAAAAATGAAATGCCCACGAGAAAGCTGATGGTTGAATTTTTTTTTAAGGTACCTTTTCGGTGTTGTCCAAGAAATTGGCATTAAACACCAATTTTTATCAAGTTTGTCGAAACATTGAAACGCTGAAAAAATAGTATATCAGTTACTGCCGAATAACCTGATAATTGATGATGGATCTTGACATGATAATATTATTTTGTTAAAAAGGTTATATGAAATGTACAATATGTGAATACTAGTCTTCTAATTTGGTAAACGAAAATATTTCAATAATCTTAGCCCTAATAGCCACATGAATGAAAAAAGGTATAGAGTTGTATAGAGTTCCACAGCTTGAAATTAATCGGTCCAATTATAACAAGTTATGAGTGTTCCAAAGATGAGATCACTAAAATCTATGCGGATTGCAAAATGACAATTGGTCAGTGGACTAAAACGCATTCACAGACAACTCTCCCGTTTGTCGTGTACCATAATGTAATACATTTTTGTTTTTCTCCTAAGCGCGTTCCCTTCTTCTTTGGGGCACGTCTCAAAATATATAGTGGGTAGCAGATTATCAAAACTTATCTAGAAGTAAAGACCTTGCCGACTCATATTTTTTGAACAATTGTGTGTCGAAATAAATGGGAAATTTGTCAAGTTCTCGACACAGTGACACTGCCGATTCTGCCAATCTGAAGTGCCCATACAACTTTCAAAATGTCATAACTTTCTCAATTTTTGTCCGTTATTATTTCAAACTTTCATCAATCAGCTTTTCAAATTTTCTGCTTTCTTTAAGAATAGTTTTACTGTTGAAATTATATTCTCCTTTAAGAGGTTAAACGTTGGAATCGTCCCCCCTAAAAAACACGGTGGTCTGTCAACAAGTAATCTGTCTAGGGCTAAACGCTCACTGAACTTTTTCGTTGTCCGCTGTCAACTTGGATCATACAATAATGCTATATCCAAGGGATTAAAAAAAAAACATTCTGATCCCTTCTTGTAACGGCTACTGGCTTCTCTAATGCTAACCATGAATTAATTTTGTAAAAGCGTCATTAGTACCTTCCCTTTTCAATAATTGATGGTTAAATAAGCACTTTAGCAATCAATTTCGCCCAACATTAATTTTGATACATCTACCTTCTACTTGGCTCTTGGAAACTCTTGAAATTTTGCCAGACCACCTAGCTGCAAAGATTGCATGAAAATATCATGCTCAGGTAAAGTGATTTTTTTTCTCTTTTTCTATTTTTTAAATGTTGTATACGGAATAGGCCGTATCAGGACAATTAACCCTTGGACAATCATCTCCCGAAAAATAAAGCCCGGGAAAACTACCCCTCAAGGACAATAACTCCCTGGAAAATTACCCCTAGGACAACCCCCCCCCCCCCCCCCTCCTCCTTTCCCCAGGGTCACCAAGGATAACCTGCCCCCGAGAATTTTTTTCGGGTGGTAGTTGTCTTCGGGGAGACGGGGGATGATTCTCGTAGGGGGGGGATAATTTTCAGAAGGGTAATTATATACAGTATATCATTTGTATTTTACCTGTTGAAAATGAAAATAAAAATTTGAACTTTGATATTTGAATGACCACTGAGAATCTGTTATATATTTGCAGTAAGGAGGTAAAAAGAAAGTGAATAAAAGTGAAATTATGTGACAGAAAACGGGTATACTTTATTTTATATTTTTATGTACATGTACATTAAAGGGAATTTCGGGCTAAAAAAGTGAACTCTGACTAATTGCTTAATTAAAACCAACAAAGAAGAAAAAATAAGAAGAAACATGGCAGCGCTTTGTACCGCCACAGTCGTGTCGTGGGGGACCACCTTCATTCAGGCACACACGACGGTCGTTCTTGTAACTCCATTGGTGTATTGAATGGTCTCATATTTTGACAAGAACTTCCTAAAGCCTTTCACTCACATATTGTAACTAAACGACATCTTAATTTACGAACTCAATATTAGTGTAGCCTACTATTCATGTTGACAAACGTCATCACGGAGTCCACTAATTGAACACTAACCATACAGCATTCATGACAAACAATAAACGCCAGCACTTATTTTTCTATCACACTTCCATTAGCTGCTTTTCACGCTCGACATGTCTCAGAAACTGATTGGCTTCAAAGAAAAAAAGGCGTTCATGATGTCTTGAATTTGGAATAAATTGAACAGTTTTGTACAGCCCTTCCATATTTGCTAACCGTCATTCGGATTCATAAGAACTCGCACGAAATTTAGACCGTGTTGATCAAGTATCTAAATGTTTGTTCTGTAAGATGGCTACTACCATGATGGCGGAATGTTTGAACATAGTAAACCATACAAACGTTGGTAGTCCTGACAAAGAGACTGTATTAAACCTATACGATATTAATCATTTTCCTCTGCGTAATTTTGAATTCCATTGTCCTGGTTGTCATCAGACACCAAAACGAGCTCCAGGAATACATGCGAATCCTCTACCAGAGTCTAGCTGTACCTGGCATGGTTTTGGGTATCAGTTGGAACCTGTGGGTTATTTTGTGGTTCTCTGTGGAAAAGACCAAAAACGTCTTTGCGAAATCACTCTCAGTCTCCAAATATTATATTAGACAGTCAAAGAGGGAAAAACAGAAATGACAGGGAGTAAAAGAGAGAGAGACAGAGAGAGAGAGAGACAGAGAGAGAGACAAAGAGAGAGATTAGAGAAAGAGAAGGAGATAGAGAGAGAGAGAGAGAGAAACTACAAATTCATAACAAACTCACGAACCCAGTCCTGACACTTGTACTACACAAATTCTCTGTTTTCCTTGATGTCCAAAAGCCATAGTCATAACATGTCACCAGCTATCTCAGATAAAAACCATAGAAAATTTTCCCAATGCAGAGACTATTGAATTGGTATCAGGATTAACTTTACTTCTACCCATTTTTGCTCCGATTGTAAAGTGGGGGTATGAACTAGTCACTATACCTCTCACATTTACGATCATACATACATTATGAGGTGTGTTCACACTTGTAGGTTTAACCTGACTTAGTATGAATACATAAAGATTTACTACTTCTATTAAATAATAATACGACCATAATATCATCTAAATGCTTCATAAACATTAAACTAACACCATACAATATAAACGTGTTACGTAGATAAATATGCTAGGTCTGCATCCCTAAAATGATCAATCTGGTTTTATAATAAACATATCATTGGTTCTAATATCACTAATTGCATTCACTTCATCATTAAACAATCATGGGTTGCAGCACAATCATGTAATATATCAATGGAATAATAATACTCAAATTAACAGACAGAACCGAAATATTAAATGTTAAATTTTCTTACCTGTAATGAAATAAAGAGGCTGGTCTAATACAAACCATGCTTTTTAATAGACTCCTCCACTATGTTTCACCGCTGTGCCAATCTTAAATGATTTATTTGAATAATTGTATCATCATTTGTCGTATCTTTGGTTAATGTTATGCTATTGAATTTGTATATATTGCATATTCATTTGATTATGTTATATTATGTGGAAAAAGATAAAGAAACCTTGAAACCTTGAAACTATGAATATGTGTTCACTGTGAAGCATCATTGTGTATAACTCGTGCTATCAGGCAGTAACCACTGACCAACGACTTCGTTTTCGTTTCATTTTTGGAAGAAGGCACAATTTGAGTCAACTCTTCTTGGAACAGGAGTTGGGTTTCTGCACCATTACAGCAAGCAGTGAAGAGTATGCAAACGTTTTAAGATACTGGTGTGTAAAATATGTGACGATGATAACAAGATATACGTATACAAAATGGTGAGGGAGGCCTATTTTCCAGGGCCTTATAAAACAGAGAGAAGGTAGCCATCTTATTGTTCATAGGGTATTGTCAATACTTTTATTTTGCTTACCAATAACATTTTGATTCACCTCGAATTCAGAAAAATAAGAGAAACAGAATGGAGAAAGAGGACTTTGTGGCTTTTACCTGGAGTAAAAAGTGCAATAAAGGTAAATGCCTAAGATTGAATACCTTCTTTACTTTTCTCCTTTCCAGATATGATTAGCATGTTTAGCGCCATCTCCGACATTCCAATTGTAATCTCGAAGAAGGACCTTTCCACGAGACTTTGGCTCCCCCCCCCCCCCCCACTCCGGGAAGCGTTATTTTTTTCGGCGGCACAGGATTGGGGTGAGGTGCGTGTTCATTGGAAAGTTTAGGGTTAGGGTTAAGTTTAGGGTTAGGGTTAAATCAAGACCCCTTTTTAAAAAAAGCCCAAATCTGTGCCGCAGAAGAAAATGCAGCAAAGTCCGGCTCGTAACACACACAAAATCGGCCCGTATTGATTTTACACACCTGACTTAATGTAGGGGGGGGGGGTGTTTTCAAAAGGACGGAACATGCATACGCATACCCTAAATAACACTGGGTGGGGGGGGGGGGGCTTAATTTGGCTTTAGTAATTGGACTCTTATTTTTAAGTTTTTGAAGTGGGGGGGGGGGGGGGCTAACAGAAAGAGAATTTAAGTTTGGCACGGGAGTATGTTTGTTCTACAGACACCTGACAAAATGGGATCGAACTTTTATCGGGCAATCACTTTTAGGACGATATAAACCTCAATCTGCTTGTCTGTCAAAGGTCGGTGGAAATTCCCAGTACCTAAAAATAGACTGCCACACCAAATACATACATGTACAGACAAATATTTATGATCAGTGCACCACTACATCGTTAAAGCAAAGGGTATACATGTCTACTGGTTTGATATAACGTAGACCGACACGTATAGTGACGGAAAAAGAGGTGAGTGATTTCAAATGTTTCTGTCATTTTCATAATAAATGTAATGATATTTGTCAATACCTTCGTTTTACATGGACGTATATATACTAAATTAGGCAGACTCCCAGACACTTCATATGCATGCTTTGTTTGTATCTGGTTTATAAAATCATAGTTTTCCTTAGACTGAAATAATAAGACTGAGTTTAGATCACTGAACCCTTCGCTACATGGTGTAGAATTCAGTGGTCTAGATGTCTTGGAGGTGATTAATGGAGAGCGATTGAGCTAAGACCAATATAAGAATGGCGTTTGTTTAGAATCCGTTTGGTTAACCATAACGAGACAGGTTGCAAAAAGGAAATGAAACTAGACGAAACAAACCTTTGAATGGAGACCATCGGAGTTTAAGGTCCTTGATCATGAACCCGGAAGTAATATTTGCCGCATTAGAAACTTGTGATCACATTGAATACTAAGTATAACTTCTCAGTATTTGTTAGTCCTGTGGGAAAATGTGACGATTTTGGTATGTTGTGATTAGAATAACAAATGTGTTTATTATTAATACATGTTATGTACATATGAATACAAATTGGAAACATTTCAGCTTACGTGATTAAAATAGGCGTAGTAGTAGTAGTAGTAGTAGTGGAAGTATAGTATAGTGTTTCATTCACTTTTTTAAATCTCAATCCAAGAGTTGAGGTTTCGAATCCCAGCCCGGCACTAACATCAGTCTATACCATGATATCGCAATAACTAAAGCCAATTTATTTTGAGGCTTTGTTTGTATCTGGATAATCTGGTTCATAAAATTATAATTTTTCCTTTTGCTGAAATATGTGGGTCTCGGCCTAAATGTCTTTGAGGTGATAAACGAAGAGCAATTGAGCTCAGGCCAAAAAAAAAAAAAAAAAAAAAAAAATCTTACTGTTCAAGTATCCTGTGGAAAAAACGACGATGTTGGTATGTTACGGTGATTTAGATTAAACATTCGTCATGAATTATTATTCTTAGATGTGATGTAGATATGAATGCACATGGTAAATATTTCAGGTTATTATGTGATTCTTAACACACAGCTAAATTATAATAGCTAGTAATTCCGCAAACCAGAACAATCTATATAATGTCCTTTTTATAAAAACCTGATGATTATTTTTAAATAGTATATTCCAGTGTGCATAAGTTCATGTATATACATGTAGTGCTGCTTGTGATACTTCATCGTATTAAAGAATTAATACGAAATGTTGCCTACTAAGTTTTAGAGTTGTCCAAGGATTAATATCCATTTCAAGAATAAGGTTTGTTTATCTGCATCATATCTGAAGGTAGATCACTGAGTATATTTGTTTCGTTTAAATTTCACGAATTTGTAATACTTGGTGTTATGAACTCTTAACTAAAGGTACACAGATGAATACTCGAGACATATAATTAGCACACGTTTGATACTCATTAAAGATTCCAAGGCAAGTTTATTTCGCTCAGCACATGCGCAGGTATACAATTGCGACTCATGGTATGAAATCATCATCAATATATGACACTTGGTTTCACATTAATGAAGAAATAACGTATATAATGATTATTTCCAATGACCAACTGCTAAAAATGTGAATGTATACATTTCTGAGACTGTAATTTAAAATGTTTGTTTTGTTTTACACTTTTGCCTTTAACCATGGGCTTCAAGTCGTGCAATGTTTATGAATTGTATACGTCCGATTTTCACAAAATCTATACTAGCATGACTAGTTGCGATACAAGTAGAGGTGACATGTGGTGTGTTCTAGTGGATATGTTGCTTGATTGTGAATCACGTGGTTCGCGGTTCGAGTCCCCCCCCACTGCAATAATGTCCTTCGGCAAGACAGTATTCTACCTTTGTCATTCTCCACCCATCCCAGGTGTATAGTGAATGGGTAACGGTAGGAAGAAAATTTCGTGAACGCTTATGAGTTCCACATCATGGGAGCTTGCTTAAGCCGGGGTAACAATATGATTGCAGGACCCTAAATGAGGCTATCCGGGCAGGCAATGCATTATTATTGTTACTATTTTCATGATACTAGTATTATTATCATTATTATTTGTTTAATTATTATTATACTGTACTTTGAAGAGCAACGAGGTAAACATTTATTTTGAATGTTTATTATTCATTACTTCATTTCAGTGATGAATAAAGTATTAAAATATAAAGTCTTTTGTTTAAATCAAGATATAACGGATTATTATATTTTGTGCGCGTCATATTCTGAAGGGGAAAGGCGTGAGGAAAATGATAAACACTCCACTTTAATGACATCAGATGAATCAACACTACACTAATCATTTTGTTTTTTCCCTTTCCTTTATCTCGTATTCCTGTAGAATTCGAATCATGGCTGATGCATTAAAGAATGTCATTGCTCAGAGTCTGGAGTGTCCTGTATGTTTGAATACCTTCACCGATCCCAAGATCCTGTCTTGTTCTCACAGCTACTGCAAGGCCTGTCTGGAAAACATCTTGGAATGCCATGGTAACGACCGGAGGCTCCGATGCCCTGTCTGTAGAGCTGAAACCCAGGTCTCAGTCAGCAAATTACCGACAAATCTAGCTTTGAAGTCTCTCATAAAGGACGTGAAGAATCAATATCAGTTTTGCACGAATTGCGAATCCGAGAACAAACGCCAAGATGTTGTCTACTGTCAAGACTGTAGCAAATATTTCTGTGTCACCTGCCATAACGAACACTCTCAGCGTCCAGACTTCATCAGTCATGAGGTCTTAGCCATCAGTGAGATCCTATCAGGGAAGGTGTCAGTACTTAGGTATCGTAAATGCAGCAAACACCCCAAAGAGGATGAGAACTGCTTCTGTTCCGACTGCAGGAGATTTGCCTGCTTTAGGTGTGTTCTCATGGAGCATACAAACAATAGACATCGGGTCATCGAGGCAGCTGTTTATAAAAACAGCCACATGAAGAGTATCGAGGAACTCAAATTAAAGGCGGCCAAGAAACGATCTTGCTTTCAGAAATACGTTGATTTCATCGATGAGCAGAAGGAGTGTGTGAGCAATGTTCAGAAGCAGTGTACATATGATATTAACAAAGCATATGAAGAATCAGTCCGGAACTTGACAGAGAAGAAAGAAATTCTCATAGGCGAAGTCAAGGGTATGACCGAAGGAGTAGAGAAAGAACTGGACGAAATGAAGAAATCAGTTGTGGAGCACATCACTCACTTGACCACCGTAGCTGATGTGGTAACCAATAGGACAAAGATACCGTTAGATATGGATGCTTTGGCTGCACACGACACTCTATGCCAAGACTTACAAGAAGCTTTGAAACAAGAAGATCCTGACTACAAACAGCCGAAGCAATCGAGCAGGAAAGGAAAAAGTGTTTGTTTCAAGAGGAACGTTGGAATGGACGAGCTAGCTCTAGGTCAGATTGTACCTGCAGTTACAAAGAACATCGCTTTGCCAACTAAGAACAGCATGAATGACATGCTTGGTACACCAGACGGTAGAATGGCAGTGGGATGTCACACAGGTGGCGTGGAGATCTTCTCTGCTGATGGTCAGCACCAGCAGAAAGTTTTTAAGGATGTTAAGATTCGTGGAGTAGGGTTCCTCTCTGATGATCGGTATGTTATACTTGATCACTCAAACAATATCACACTGTACACACTAGAGTACTCAAAGTTGAATATCATGTTTGAAACTCTGAGTGACGGAGAAGGTGGATTTGCTAAGCTCACTGTAGACGGGAATGATCAGATCTATGTTGCCTACAAACAAGTCAAGAAGGTCCTGGTATTCTCACCAGCAGGTGGGACGGCGATCAGGGAGATACCATGTGATGGGTATGCACCTGTGCAAATTACTAGTTATAATGATTACCTGATCACCGCATCCCGGAATACAATACGACTGATTGACAAACAAGGTGTTGTGAAATATAAATTAACGGGATTAGATGATTTCCCATACGCTGCTGTGTCTCAAGGGAATACAATCTTGATAGCTGTCGTACAGCGCAATGTAGGTTTGGTCAGCATTGATGAGTACACTAACGAGCTGAAGCATATCCAGAACCTCGTCATTGATTACAAGATTGAGAACACCAAGAGAAACTTCTACAATCTCCAGCAGTACAGATCAGGAGAGATTGCTTTCTGTACTCCTGATAGACTCTATATTTTCCATTGAAAATAACGGATGACTCCTCCATTTCTTGCACTGTATGGTACCACTGTCTTCAGGCCCATAGGAAGAGGGGGGGGGGGGGGGGGGGGGGGAGGGGGGGTAAAAACAGATACGCTGAAATATTGACAGTTACATAATATTTCGGTGTAAAATTGACCCATCCCCGCCCTCCCCCCCTTTTTTTTTTGTCTTATTAAAAGCTTCTAAGAGCCCTTGAGTGCCTTAGCCTTCATAAAGTGTATATAAATCGAAAAAACTATTTATATTTAAAGGGATCCGGTAACTTTGTCTTAGATCCTTTAGAACTAATCCTTGATTTAGCTCATGCTGCAATGATAATTATAAACCTTAAGGTCAGTCAGGAACTCTATGACTTTTACAGGCCGATCGCCTGTCTGATTATCAAGATATTTATGATTGGAATTGCAAATTTTGAAAACCGTTCGCCGAACGGTTTTCATAACACTACAGTCTATTGGGGAAAACGAGTATGGTAAAACCGGTCACTCAAAGATTTTTACTTTTTTGAGGCACTTCTTGATCATTTTGAAGCGCGATTTTTTTAGGGCTTCAATATTACACCATATCACAGACACTGGTAACATGTAGGACCGTGTATCTCAGATTTAACATTGTTAAACGATCCCTTTAAAGTATAAATATAAGCTATTGGTAAAGATAAGAATATAAGAACATATTGGTTACTACTTTGAGGAAAGCTAAACGAAAATATTTTTGTAAGCAGTTTTAACTGTATAAAAAATGACCTAAAAAATACTTGGAAGAATATCAAAAGTATTATACACGGGAAAAGCAAGACTTCCACAATTAAAAAGATTAAAGTTAATAATGAAGTTATAGATAATACCGAACTAATCCCGGAATATTTTAATGATTATTTTTCAAATATTGGTCTCAACCTTGCCCCAAAAATACCAGACTCAAATAAGCATTTCACTGACTTTCTTGGAGCCCCAAATTCACTTTTTATATATTTTACACCATTTCTTGAAAGTGAAATTATAAACATAATTAACGGATTGAAGAATAAGCAGAGTTCTGGACATTATAAAATAAGCAATTTCTCCTGAAAAATAACCCTTGATATTGCCCAACTAATCTATCGCTTACAACTGGGGTGGTGCCTCAATCGATGAAATTGGCAAAAGTTGTTCCTGACTTCAAGAGATCCTTTAGAGTTGGGAAACTACAGACCTATTTCCTTGCTGACATCCTTATCTAAAGTTCTTGAAAAAATTGTATATGTTCGTACTGTAAAAATGTTTGTGCAAGTAATATTTTCTACCAGGCACAGGCACTAATAACTAAAGTGGCTCGCTCTATTGACAATTTCGAACATACGGTGGGGTTCTCTTGGATTTCTCTAAGGCGTTTGATACGATAAATCACGAAATACTTCTTTACAAACTTTCTAACTACGGAATCAGAGGATTACCCTTAGAGTGGTTCAAGAACTACCTCCACAAAAGAAACCAATACGTTCTCATAGATGATGCACATTCTTCTATAAAGACCATTGAATGTAGCGTGCCTCAATGTTCTATTTTAGGTCCATTACTTTTTATTGTTTATATTAATGATTGTTAGATGTCTTCAACAACCCTGTCCTTTCTTTTGTTTGCTGACGACTCTAACATTTTCTTTTGTCAGAAAGACCCAGAAATATTACCGAGAACGATTAACTCTTAGTGACGAGAAGTTGCTGACTGGATCAAGGCAAATAAATTGTCATTAAATTTACAAAAAAAACTATTATATGCTTTTTAGTAGTATCATTGATAACTTACCAGGAAATATTGTACTTGATAATACTGTCCTAAAAAAAAAGTCTCTTTTACGAAGTTCCTGGGAATAATAGTAGATGAAACGCTTTCATGGAAGCTGCATGTTGATAATGTTTGTAAAATCATCTCTAGAAATATTGGTATTTTGAACAAGTTAAACTTGTTTTTTCCATCTCGTATACTGCTTAATTTATACTCAACTCAATGGAATTTTACTATTGCAAAAGAAAGCAATGCGAGTCATACGTGTATGTCACACTTATTGTCGCGCCCATACTAATGAACTCTTTCACGCAAATAATGTTTTGAAGATTCACGACTTGTTCTCCTATAACTTGGGTATATTTATGTACACATTATAAAAAAATAAATTGCCAAAAGTTCTCTCAAATATGTTTAACAAAAATACTGAACTCCATAGTTATCCCACGAGAATAGCAAAATATTATCACCTACCAAAAACCAAAACGGTATTTTCCAGCAGGATTTTCACTTTCACTGGCCAAAACTCAAGCACTTTTTGTTGCAAACGAATCAGAATAAGTAGTTCCCCTTTTTTTTGTTCGTTGTTTTTACCCCGTAATTACCCTAACTGGCCATTTTTCACATCGAAACTGTGACTTGCATATGATTTGTATCCATATAAAACAAATTAAAAATGATTCCTATATGGCCACCATTTCTTGTTCTCTCCCTCTCTGTCTCTTTCTCTGTCTCCCCTCTCTCTCTCTCTCTCTTTCTCTCTCTCCCTCTTTACCCCCTCTCTGTCTTTTTTTCTCTTTCTGTTTTCCCTGTCGACCTCTTATATTATTCAGAAGCTTTTGCCTTGTTCCTGCCATGGCAAATACCTCATCATATGAAACTCTTTCTGTCCATGAAATAATTAGCATCCTTCTCAGGAACCAAACTTCACAACTTTCCAGTCGCTTTCTTAGCTTTACACCCATACATTAGAACTGGATATACGTAGCAATTGAGTACGCGGAGTCTCGTTTTCATCTTCAGTTTCTTATTCTTTAGGATGTTTTCTAACTTGGAGAAAGTTGATTTTGCAAGTGCAATCCTTCTCTTGATTTCTTGCTCGCCTCTTGCATCGTCTGTAATTGTAGTCCCGAGGTAATTAACAGAGGTGGCTTGCTTTATTTGATTGTTGTTGATCTTAAGAGAGCATGGTATTCCTCCCTTCTTTGAAATTACCATGCATTCCGTTTTCTTGTAATTTAATGATAATCTTCTCTAAGACTTGTCACTTTCTCTGACGACAACATCCAAAAGTCGCTGCAGGTCCTTCTCTGATTCTGCGATTAATATAGTATCATCCGCATACCGTATGTTTGTGATATTATGTCCTCCTACCTTCAATCCTCTTTCCTGCTTTAGGTTTCTAAGTATCAACACTGTAATAATTGAAGAGATCTAGAGACATGACACATCCTTGCCGAACCCCCTCTTAATGTTGGTGTAGTCACTTAATTCTGTTTCCACCTTAACACATGCTGTTTGCTCCCAATACAGAATTTGCAGTAACTTTATATCCTTTGTGTCTAGTCCAATCTTGGTTAAGTCTTCAAATAACTGATCGTGTCTTACTTTATCAAAGGCTTTTGTATAATCGATGAAACACATGAAGACGTCTTTCTGCATTTCTACGGCCCTTTTTGCTATTGACCGCAGAACAAAAACAGCATTTCTAGTTCCGGCATCCTTGACAAAACCAAACTGCACATTACTGATTTCTGGAGTTAGGTGATTCCTTGCTCTTTGAAGTAGAACTCGCAAGATGATCTTTGTGATATGGCTCATGAGGCTGATGATTCTATGCTGCCCGCATTCCACTGCTCCAGGTTTCTTGGGAAGTGTAATCAATATCGATTTGCACAGGTTATCTGGAAACTTTCCATCGTCCATAGATCTTATTGATGACTTCAGTTAGTTTTATGACACCATAGTTCTCCAATGCTTCGATCATACTGATCGCAGACCTCACTTCTGTGGAGTGTGGAGGTTCTTTTCTTACATCGTCAAAAAGCTCGCCAATGTATAGAGCTACTACTACTAATATCCAGCGGAATCAGTTATATCTTGAACTAGGTGAAATGGAGTGTTAGTGACTGTTTTAGAAATGACATTCCTAGATCAAATAGATCAATTTGAATGATTGAACCTTTCTTTAAATATACTTCAGATGATTTTATCTTTCAAGATTGTGTTGCTGATGATGACTCTCCATGTGAATCTGTCCTTTTTGGTAGCTGTTGTTGATTATAAATGATGTAGACACAATATAAATATGGACTCAAAGATCATTTTACATTTGGAGATAATCATCCTAGTTATCAAAACTAAGCGTCCTTATAGCTGTTTAAAAGAACGATTCTTTTTCTTCTACATTTCAGTTCACTGTCCGATTAATCAAAATAAATGTTATTTCTTGCTCAGAATCATGAAAGGAAATGCCACTTTGTAAAAATAACTTTTACTTCTTAACGATTTCTCGAGTTTTGTATATTAAAAAGTTAAGAGTTTTGAAAGTCGACCTATTCACTGTATGATATATGTTGTAAATGTATTTTAACATCAAATGTCAAATTAGGGTTTTTTGTTTTAATTTGATGGAATGTGATATCTGTTTTCTGTGTTACATGTTTTCTTTCTGTTTGGCAAAGTATATGGGAGAAATGGCATGGAATTGGTCGGAAATACCCGATTCATTTATTCACTTTTTTTGAGATAATTCGTTTTGTCTGTGTTTCCATTTTTTTTAGTTACTGTCTTTGATATATTGCGGACAGAAATTTGCGTCAATTTTATCTAAATTCATGAAGAAGAAAAAAGGGAATCTAATTACTCATTTCATTGAAAACAGAAAGAAAAAAATTGTTCTTCAATATTTTTTTTGAAAAATCCGAAAAGATGTGATTTTACAGCTACTCTCTGTTACTTTTGTACTAAATATTTAATTCAACATCATCCCGCCATTTCTTTGCCATACCTGCATGAGGCCGAAATATAAAACTGTCAACATTAATATTGGGGCTCCTGTGTGTAAAACCAGAGATGGGGACGAAATAATGAATAGACAACATTGAAACATAAACCCTACTACAAGAATCCACCGGGAAGGCTGCTCATGTCAGAATGTTCTTATATCTATAACTTCTTATTTGCCTTTGTCTCTTTCAGATTATGATTTTCTATGACCTTGATTACTTTCTGCTCATGCCATTCCTAATATAATCTAACAAAATTCGAAATATGAAAGTTGCTATAACGATCATGACGTTATACATGTACATATATTTTATTCTAAACTTAAATCTAACTTGAACTTTTTTATTTCATTGATCTATGTAATGTAATTAGGTACATACATTTAATAATATGTTATTATGTCGCCCACTTATAAGGGTCACTTCCTTTCAGGTTGCTATCTATCAAGCAATTTTGATATTTGTGTACCAATATATTAACATGTATTCTATTATTTTCATTAACCAATGTATAATCCAATGTACATGTCTGTAGCTTGAAATCAACTTCCGGATTCAAGGAAAATAGTCACACTGCATTAGAGTGCAAATCTTACCATTTAATTGTCATATATATATAGTAACTTTTATACAGCTTGGTCGTACGCAATCTATAATGTAATGTTTGCAGTACGTGTCCAACCTCCTTGATCTAAATTTATTTTCTCTTTCGTCGTCTGATTCTTCTCTGCTGTTCTGAAATGTTAGTGTGTTGTTCTATAGCACGTACCCGACACATGGCTATACGTTTAGGATTTACACCTTTTTTTATTGTGTCAATACTGAACACGCTCTCAAAATTGCTGTTACACTTATGTATATACACCTGTTTTTTTAAAGATATTGAGTATATCATTTTGTTGATATTACAAATAATGAAAGAATGAAAGAAATGAAATGTTATTTTGAACTAAATTTATTTGTTTTGAAGTATTTTTTTACATTTGTATATCAGGACATACAGAATAAGATATGAACATATAATCAGAATACTAGGCTGTTTGAATATTACGCAACTCCCAAAATCAGGTTGCGGCTGTCCGTGTCCGAATAGGTTATGAGAGGGGGGCTAAAAACCCCGCATCCCCCTATCCATATAAGCTGACGAAATCTTGGTGGCGAATGAAGGACCTGATACCCCAAGCACACCGACTCCCTACCTGCCAATAACTTGCCCATGGGGGAGGGTAATGTGATTCTTTGTTTGGTCTGATATATGTCTGATGCCGGTCCAATTAGTGTGACTATAGGATATCAAAGCACTTCCAAGAATGACGACATCTTTGGACGGCCAGACAGCTTACATCCATTAAAGGTTTCGGAATAAGAGGGGCACTGGCGTACTTGTGGGGGGGGGGCTTGGGGGGGGCGCCAGCCCCCCAAATAAAACTGAACCATGACTTATTTTCACAAGTAATGTATAGATGTTCGTGATATCACATGATTTTCAACAAAATGCTAGTTTCTCCATAATTTCTTGTAAACTGACCCATTCCCAAATAGCCAGGAAGAGCGTATGTTTTTTTGTAGTCACTAAGGGCCTTATAATGGCCACTAACAGTAACACTAATTCCTTTCCAGAAGCTACTGTGCAAAGCACTGCCGGGAGATAACATGCTACCCACCACTCGGGCTGAGCATTCACAGATTTGCGAACGAGCGTTTCATACTAACATCATTTAACACTGCACATAATGGAGAAATTGAATTCAGACAAGATTAAGAGTAGAGAACGGTACAACTAATCGTCTTCTTTCTCTGATAATTTAATGAAACGGCAAAGCTTCCGCGCTTTGCGCGGGAGGGGGGGGGGGAAACTAATTTCAGACTAGGATTAAGAGTCGAGAACGGTACAATCGTCTTAATCTTTCTCTAATCATTAATGAAACGCGAAAATGATTTCAGACAACGATTAAGAGTAATAATTAAATGAAACGACAAAGCTTCCGCGCTTCGCGTGGGAGGGAGGGAACTGAATTCAGACAAAGACACAATAAAACGATTCGTCTTCTTTCTCTAATAATTTAATGAAACTTGAAGGCTTTCGCGTTTCGCGCGGGATGGGCGAAAATGAATTCAGACAATGATTAATAGTAATAATTTATTGAAACGTCAAAGCTTCCGCGCTTTGTGCGAAAGGGGGGGGCGGAATTCAGACAAGGATTAAGAGTCGAGAACGGTTCAACGGTACAATGAATCGTCTTCTTTCTCTATCAATTTAATGAAACGTAAAAGCTTCCGCGCTTCGCGCAGGGTGGGCGAAAGTGAATTCAGGCAAGGGTTAAGAGTAATAATTTATTGAAACGTCAAAGCTTCCACATTTCGCGCGGGCGGGGGAGGGGGACTGAATTCAGACAAGGATTAAGAGTCGAGACCGGTACAATGAATCGTCTTCTTTCTCTAATAATTAAATGAAACGTCATAGCTTCCGCGCTTCGCGCGGGAGGGGCCAAACAAGAATTAAGAATCGAGAACGGTACAACGGATCGTCTTCTTTCTCTAATAATTTAATGAAACGTGGAAGCTTCAGCGCTTCACACGGGATGAGCGAAAAAGAATTCAGACAAGGATTAAGAGTAATAATGTATTGAAACGTCAAAGCTTCCGCGCTTAGCGCGGGAGGGGGGGGGGACTGAATTCAGACAAGGATTAAGAGTCGGGACCGGTACAATGGATCGTCTTCTTTCTCTAATAATTAAATGAAACGTCATAGCTTCCACGCTTTGCGCGGGAGGGGCGAAACAAGCTTTAAGAGTCGAGAACAGTACAACGGATCGTCTTCTTTCTCTAATAGTTTAATAAAACGTGGAAGCTTCAGCGCTTCACACGGGATGAGCGAAAATGAATTCAGACAAGGATTAAGAGTAATAATGTATTGAAACGTCAAAGCTTCCGCGCTTAGCGCGGGAGGGGGGGAACTGAATTCAGACAAGGATTAAGAGTCGGGACCGGTACAATGAATCGTCTTCTTTCTCGCATAATTAAATGAAACGTCATAGCTTCCGCGCTTTGCGCGGGAGAGGCGAAACAAGCTTTAAGAGTCGAGAACAGTACAACGGATCGTCTTCTTTCTCTAATAGTTTAATGAAGTGTCAAAGCTTCCGCGCTTCGCGCGGGAGGGGAAAAACTGAAAAATAACTTAGTTCCTGGCCCCGGGTTTATAGGGTTAAATTTGTAGACATTTGGACATTGGCATTTTTATAATTGTCGGTAATAATATTGGTGGCTCGTTTTGTCGGTAATCGGCGGCCTCTACACCCTCCCCCCCCCCCCCCCTCCCCCACCGAAAAAGATCTAGCGACGCCCCTGATAACGACACAGTTTATACACTCAAGATAAATTTTGCAAGTACTACTGGTAAAGTACCGGATCACCGCCTTTGTGCATTGTGCGGCATCAAAGCATAATTATTTATACAACGTCTCACGACGTGACAGATCACTTTTCTCTAACTTCTAACCAATCAGAAATCCTCTTTTTTTCCATGAAATGCCGGTGGACATTGATGCGCAAAATGTGATTCTCAAATTTCAAAAGATCCCTACTCTTGGAAGGGGTAGGAGAAAGCAATTTTACGTCATATTACTCCAGGAAGTGCCTGAAAATGCGTCTAATTTGGTTATAAAATAATGCCAACCCCCTCCCAGACCCACCCCTGCTTGGTCGCTCCGCTCCCTCGCCGTTAAAGCCTCGTTCTGTCGCTTCATCGTTTTACATCTAATAATCAATGAAACGCGAAAATGATTTCAGACAACGATTAAGAGTAATAATTAAATGAAACGACAAAGCTTTCGCGCTTCGCGTGGGAGGGAGGGAACTGAATTCAGACAAAGACACAATAAAACGATTCGTCTTCTTTCTCTAATAATTTAATGAAACTTGAAGGCTTTCGCGTTTCGCGCGGGATGGGCGAAAATGAATTCAGACAAGGATTAATAGTAATAATTTATTGAAACGTCAAAGCTTCCGCGCTTTGTGCGAAAGGGGGGGCGGAATTCAGACAAGGATTAAGAGTCGAGAACGGTTCAACGGTACAATGAATCGTCTTCTTTCTCTATCAATTTAATGAAACGTAAAAGCTTCCGCGCTTCGCGCAGGGTGGGCGAAAGTGAATTCAGGCAAGGGTTAAGAGTAATAATTTATTGAAACGTCAATTTATTGAAACGTTCGCGCGGGCGGGGGAGGGGGACTGAATTCAGACAAGGATTAAGAGTCGAGACCGGTACAATGAATCGTCTTCTTTCTCTAATAATTAAATGAAACGTCATAGCTTCCGCGCTTCGCGCGGGAGGGGCCAAACAAGAATTAAGAATCGAGAACGGTACAACGGATCGTCTTCTTTCTCTAATAATTTAATGAAACGAGGAAGCTTCAGCGCTTCACACGGGATGAGCGAAAATGAATTCAGACAAGGATTAAGAGTAATAATGTATTGAAACGTCAAAGCTTCCGCGCTTAGCGCGGGATGGGGGGGGGAACTGAATTCAGACAAGGATTAAGAGTCGGGACCGGTACAATGGATGGTCTTCTTTCTCTAATAATTAAATGAAACGTCATAGCTTCCACGCTTTGCGCGGGAGGGGCGAAACAAGCTTTAAGAGTCGAGAACAGTACAACGGATCGTCTTCTTTCTCTAATAGTTTAATGAAGTGTCAAGGTTTCCGCGCTTCGCGCGGGAGGGGGGAAACTTAATTCAGACAAGAACATGATACAACGAATCGTCTTCTTTCTCTAATAATTTAATGAAACGTGGAAGCTTCAGCGCTTCACACGGGATGAGCGAAAATGAATTCAGACAAGGATTAAGAGTAATAATGTATTGAAACGTCAAAGCTTCCGCGCTTAGCGCGGGAGGGGGGAACTGAATTCAGACAAGGATTAAGAGTCGGGACCGGTACAATGAATCGTCTTCTTTCTCGCATAATTAAATGAAACGTCATAGCTTCCGCGCTTTGCGCGGGAGAGGCGAAACAAGCTTTAAGAGTCGAGAACAGTACAACGGATCGTCTTCTTTCTCTAATAGTTTAATGAAGTGTCAAAGCTTCCGCGCTTCGCGCGGGAGGGGAAAAACTGAAAAATAACTTAGTTCCTGGCCCCGGGTTTATAGGGTTAAATTTGTAGACATTTGGACATTGGCATTTTTATAATTGTCGGTAATAATATTGGTGGCTCGTTTTGTCGGTAATCGGCGGCCTCTACACCCTCCCCCCCCCCCCCCCCTCCCCCACCGAAAAAGATCTAGCGACGCCCCTGATAACGACACAGTTTATACACTCAAGATAAATTTTGCAAGTACTACTGGTAAAGTACCGGATCACCGCCTTTGTGCATTGTGCGGCATCAAAGCATAATTATTTATACAACGTCTCACGACGTGACAGATCACTTTTCTCTAACATCTAACCAATCAGAAATCCTCTTTTTTCCATGAAATGCCGGTGGACATTGATGCGCAAAATGTGATTCTCAAATTTCAAAAGATCCCTACTCTTGAAAGGGGTAGGAGAAAGCAATTTTACGTCATATTACTCCAGGAAGTGCCTGAAAATGCGTCTAATTTGGTTATAAAATAATGCCAACCCCCTCCCAGACCCACCCCTGCTTGGTCGCTCCGCTCCCTCGCCGTTAAAGCCTCGTTCTGTCGCTTCATCGTTTTACATTATATTTCACCCCTTGCCATTTTGTGCCCTCCCCCCCCCCCCCCCCGGCCCCCCCCCCCCCCCCCCACCGGTAAGAAGTTACTGGATCCGCCACTGATGCCCATACCCCTTGAGCTTCGGGGGCTTCGCCCCTTGGACCCCGCCGGGGCTTCGCCCCTAAACCCGTTTTTGAGAAACGTTCAGCGGGGCCTGCATGTTAGAGTGGGGGTGATTCGGATTTTTTTTGTCAGCCCCCCCAAACGTTTTTGCTCATTACGCCACTGAAGAGGGGTGTACAGACACTTGTTTGCCTTAATAAAACCAGACGTCAGTCATTTTGATAAGTTCATACTCATCTAAATGTTCCAATAAGTTCATACGCCATGCGGTAAAAGAATTATATCAAATTAATTTTCTGCAGAGGCTTTATTATCATCTAGCTGCTTAGCTAGTGTATTTTAAAGTGCGGGCTCATAGAAAATCACAAATATGGCAAGTAGCGTATTACTAGAAACTGGTAAGCTAACAGATGGCCATCATACCAGTTTTAGATCAACTACATATCGGGTGGTTTATAAAAATACATATAAAACAACCTCCATAGCATCTGGGATATGCGACAGATTCGCCGGGAAAATAACGATGTTTTAATGCCGTCACAATATGAACCAACCCTGCCCAAGCAAACGACATCCCATAAAGAATGAACATAATTGCAATGCTTTTATTTCTCTAATAATAATGAGTTTATTGTATATAAATGTGATGGAATTTTACACCATTCAAAAATGAATATGACACCCATTCTGATAACTAAATTCTTTTGTTTGTAAATAGGGGTTAATGAACAATCAAAGAAACCACACTTTCAAATTAAAAAACCTCCGGAATGATAGCATGGACGTCATGATTTGTTCCCTCTTGAAACGCCGAACATGCCGCGGTGTATCTAGCTGAAAATTCAATGGCGTCTTATTTTGTTTACAAGCGACGGATTCCTTTTTTTTTAATCCTTTCATTTTTCTTCAAAATAATACCATGCACGGGGTTTAGAGTGAGGCAATAGATTAAACATTTTGCATGGGGGTATTGAAGTAAGAGAAAAAACTGAAGAAAAGATGACAAAACAGGCACTGAAACCGTGTGAGATGTCATGGGACATCGTCTGCTTGTGCACATCATGTTCAACATGTGACGTCATATCTCAGCAGTGACCGGGGAGCTTTTCAGGTGCTATGTCGGGGCTATATCTAAACGTTTTGTAATTGTTAATAATCATTACTTCGAATGTTTCCAAGCATTGGCTTTTGATAACCTTGGCCAATCAAAGTGTCACCTTTGCAATAATGACATTAAAGTTAGTTTTTTAAATCAATGAACCTTCTCTTTAAAGATACCGCTTGTTTGGTCTTCATTTTGTTGTTTAATCGTCGGTGGGGTGAATTATTACTGTGCCTTTGTAAATTTATGATCCGTCATAGTTTCTAACAGTTCTGCTACAAACGACAGACACGAGAATCTACTAGTATGGTTCACAAAATCATATAAAATTGCGACTACAGAAACAAAGGTGACAATATCAATAACAATAGGTTCATCTATATACACTTGTCTGTGCTTCATACAAAGGATCATAACCCTGGCTGTAGATGAGCCGCAATAATAAGGTGCTAAAACATTCAATGAATTTCTTCCTAAGGGGTACCCATTTACTTTACCTGGGTGTAGAGTGGCAAATATATATTAATGGCTTGCCGGTACTGGACTCGAACTGCGAACCATGTGGTCCACAGACCAGTGACGTATCCTCTAGACAACGATACCTCAACGCCAACGTTGGCAGCAGTCTAGAAACCCAAAATGTTAGGATTGTTACAGGACTGGTTTGCTCAGTGTCATTCTAAATGGTGTTGTGTTGGTATAGTTATCAAACACAAAGCAAACTAGAGGTATAAACAGTGCGTCCCAGAAAAAATGAAACCGAGAAGTATCGATGTTTTATCATAACTTAATCACAACCATAATTAATGAATGATACATATTTGGAAAGCTTAGAGTCTCCTCTTTCAGTTGATGCTACTCAGATGATGCATATTTCACGCATGAGTGATTAAAAGCAATTTGAAGGAAGGAAACAAAAAAGACATTTGGCGGGCGGTATCTGAATGTCGAAGAAATATTCACATTTCTAGAAAGTTGAGTTTTTGCCTTTTCATATGACACCTCAATCAGGAAAAATGAGCGAGGAATAACAAAGTTTTGTTTGTTTAAAGTAGCCCTTACATTTTCATAATTTTAACAAACGAATTCGTTTTCACTGGGTGCCTGCCGTAGCAAAAAGCAGATTTAAGCAGTTAAGTCTTTTGTTAATTTCGTTTATTGATACGGCAGGCAGCCAGTGAAAACGAATTCGTTTAATAAAATGATGGAAATGCAAGCGCTACTTTTTTTTTTTTTTAAGTCATTTATAGTACACTGGCTGTAATTACCCTCTGCTGGGCAATAAACTAAGTGCAAACATAAATTACTCTTGGCACAGACGAGTGTACATAGTTTCATTAGGGCACAGCTTTCGAGTTATTACCATCGTTAAACAAAGATACACCAACACAATAATTCGATGCAATCACAGTGGGAAAAATGGGCCCATTAGATTTCCATAAGTACGTTGATGACACAATCTTGTTATCTTGCCTGACAACCTTTTACCTCGTAAGGGGGCAAAACTCAATTAAAAAAAAAACATGACTTGTGATGTTGTAAAAGGTCGTTCGGTACTTTATATATTCGGGGGAACTCCCTGTATAAATTCTAGGTGGACTACCTCTAACAGAACCTCATTTTGCCATGTGCGAGAAATCAAATGAAAGAGAATTACAATTTTTACAAGATGATATCCTATTAAAATGTATGGGAAATAATAATATTTACATGACAATTTTGAGTCAAACATGTTAATGTTTACAATTTAAAATAAAAAAAAAAACCGCCAAAATACTTATTTCTCCATTTCTTACAAATTACGACCACTGAAGTAGACTTATTTTGGTTGCTAAAGGCTTTCATCTTCTAACCAACCGTAACATAGTGGGATGTAAAATAAAATCTATCACGAGTAGATGTTATTATCAAGCAGATGACTATTTGTTAGGAAGTGTGATTTCGCACCGAATGAAACAATTTCATCATATTTCAAAGATATATCTCCATTAGTTCCCGTTGCTACATAATTAAAATCGGGCCTAGCAACCGATATACAATTTGTCCTCAGAAATCAAATTAGGCTAACGGTTAATGATACATGAATAAAGACCTGATTGCAATTGGCAGACATGATTTGCAGTCTGAAACATGTAAATAGTGCACGGTGTTGTTCAGAACCAAGTCTCCCCTGCCCCCTCTCTCTGTAAACAAAAAACGAAATCGAGACACAAAATTATTGAGGTTTTAAATTACTGCAATCCCTAAAAATAGTATAGTAGGCTAATGGTCACGTCATGTTTGCTTTCCAGTTACATATTTCGGCATAATAACTTCATCAATCTGTCAGTCACGTTTCTGCCATCTCGTTATATCTGATTACTTCTGCTCCTATCTATTTATCATCATCTCATTGGCACGCAATCGTTGGAATAAAACGCACGTAATCACGGAGACGAAACACTTTCTGTGGAAAATGCATGAACTGTTCATACATTTTCTCGTATCTATACCTCAATCTACAGTCTGTAGTACTTAGTCTGATGAAAATGAACATTAAGAGCGGTACAATTCGCAATTAAAAACCGTCCTTCCGTACTCTCCTAACCTTTTGATGTAAAAGTCTGAACTCTCAGTATTTACAGGGTGTGTTCTTCAAAATGGCGACTACAGAATCTTTGAGCATGATTAACGATACCAACGTTGCGGCAGGTAGTGGTGGCCCGTCCGGTGAAACAGTTCGAATTTTAACAACTTTTCTCTGCGTGATTTTGAATACGATCGTCTTAGTCGTAATCAAACACCAAAACGATCTCCAAGAATACATGCGAATTCTTTATCAGGTCCTTGCAGTAGCGGATATGCTGTTAGGAATCAGTTGGAGTATTTGGATCATTTTATGGTATTCACCAGCCAAAAGTAAAGAGTTTTGTACCATGATAAGTATGGTGTTTGCTTTCGCGTATCACGTATCTTACATATCCGTAATGGCTTGCCTCTGTGGGGTAAGTTTGAATCTTTATCTCCTTGTTACAAGACCACTACGATATTATACGATTGTGACCAGAACAAGATTTTACTTTACTCTTGCGATGACCTTCTCCGTGATAAACCTTTGCTGTGGGATATATCTACCAATTCCAGAATCGCCCTTCATAAAGCTCTTGACGGAACGTTGCTTGGCCCAAGATACAAGCTCAAACACGAAATGGACGTCTATAGTTCACACCGGCTATCAAATAGTTCCTATTTGTGCAACACTGGTCATTACATCAATGCTGAATTTCCGCATACTACTCATTGCGCGTCACTTGAGAAATTCGGTCGGACACTTTGAAAACCTTCGCAATACTGTCCCTGTTAATAAAGAAGTAATGACGACGAACTCTCCTTTTACAGAGCGTGGTCGTGGTAAAGCGCAGATAAAGACACAAAATGATGTCGTTCCTGATCACGACATAAACCGTGATCGACCAAGCAGAAGAGGAATGAAAGGGTTCGCCACAATTTTCTTTATAACGGTCATTTTCTGTGTTGTGTGGACTCCTACTGTGATCACATTTTTAGCACCGTTACATCCTCAGGCAATGAATGTCTTGGATATTTTGTCAGGATGCTATACGTGGTTAGAGCCCATTATTTACTTGCTGACGAGCTCCGAAGCGAGGCGAATGTGTTTGGTAGCTTTCCGTCACGTTGCTTCAAAACTAACCGACTTTACAAGCACCAATTGAAGAAGACATTCGGGAAGGTTAACGCACACGATAGACCAATTAAGATGCAGTCTTTAAGAACATACTTAACCTTTTGTTAGAAAAAACCAATACTGAATTATGTAAAATAGCCGATTGGTTCGATGCTAACAAACTGATTGTTAATTATGAGAAAACTAATGTTATGTATTTTAGAAAACCTCATGTATCACACAATTCTTTAGATTTTCATATAAAAATGAAAGATGTTACTTTAAATTTTGTTAACTCTGTCAAATTCCTAGGATTTATACTTGATGATAATCTATCATTTAAGGAACACCGTTTTTTCATAAGTAATAAGATGTCAAAGAACATAGGTATATTATCTAAATTACGTAGTACCCTTACAGAAAAGCACCTGTTAATGCTTTACAATTCGTTAATACTTCCCTATATTTATTATGGCAATATTACTTGGGCAAGTTGTGGCACTACTAAATTGACCCCTATACATAGACTGCAAACAAAGGCTTTACGCATAATGTTCGAATTCCCCTTACTTAGCTCCGTCACGCCCATTATTTGCAAGATTAAACACATTGACAATTTTTGATATTCATGAAATCCAAATTGCGATCCTGATGTATTACGTGAAACATAATTTAGCACCTCTTAATATAACAAATCTATTTCAGTATAATGTTACGGCCCTCCATCCTAGAACGGGTCCTGGATGCTGAAGGGCTGGCCTGTCCCTTGCCTCTATCACCGTCATCTGACGAAGAATTTGCCATCCTGAATAATGCGAGCGGTTTCTATTTGGCTTGTTTAGAGGCCCTGACGTGGCTCCGTTTTCCCAAAGTATATGAGTGTGGAGATGAGAGAAGTTTTGGATAGGTGGATGTGTATTCTCTATGAGAGGGTTATATTACGTCAGTCTATGGAGACTCAACTAATCACACGTTATGAAACGATGGATTGTTTAACTGTATACTTTATTAATACAAACATAAGTCAACTTCTCCAACACGTTATCATAGTTAACACCGACACCAATTACCTGGATTAATCCCAACAAGTAGTAAAGGCAGGTATTGCCTTTTGTAGGAACTCTTATTTCTCGCTTCCAGTCCTAGTTTCCTTACTTTAGCTCAGCTGGAGCAAAGCGGAGAGTTCGCTATCTGACCAAGACGAGAGCCAGCGTCGAAGTGCCGAAATATCTGCTGGTCACTGCTATTTATAGCTTTTGAGACGCTCTGAGAGCTGATTTACGCATGGTGCGTCCGTAATCGCGCTCTGAGCCCTTACGCCCAAAAGCTTACTGCGCCCTCTACGTTTTCTGCAAGATAACCTAAATTGTGGCGAACTGGTTCGTTACAATAATAAAGACTACCACCAATATAATACCCGTTCCCACTCCAAATTCCATTTACCATTAGCACATAATCAATCGACCCTTATTGCATTTAAATCTGCTGGTCCTCGAATATGGAATTCCCTCCCTTCTGATGTAATCTCCAGCACTAATGTCAATTACTCACTTAATATCATCATGAATGTAATGATCCATCTCAATCGTTCAAATCCCTTTGTTGCCATAGGTACTAATACTCAGACGCGTGCTAAAGATTTTCATTTTCATTCGCGATCGTCATGCATCGTTCAGCATGTTAAGAGACCGCCTTGCTTGGTCTTGATAAGAAAAGACACCGACAGCCGTAAAGAGTGTACTGCAACGATTGCATGCAACAAGCATGGACATCTAACTGAATTATAGATAATTCATCTTGAAAAATGGCCACTACAGAAGTATTAATCACGGTAACAAGTACAGTCGGCATCAGCACATTACAACAGGAAGCTTATAAAATTGTCCCGATTTTTATGTGCGTAATTCTGAATGTGATCGTCTTGGTTTTCATTAAACATCAAACCGAGATCCAAGAATACATGAGAATTCTTTATCAGATTCTTGCTGTACTAGACATTGTTTTAGGAGTTAATTGTAACGCGTGGCTCCTTCTCTGGTTTTCAATTGACAACACAAAGACCACTTGCTATATCCTGAGTATGGCTTTTCCCTATGTGTTCCATGTTGTTTATATTTCCGTAATGGCATGTCTCTGCGGAATCAGTTTGAACCTATACCTCCTCGTCTCAAGACCACTACGATACTACACGATTGTGACCAGAACAAGATTTTACTTTGCAATTGCATGCGTCTTTCTGTTGATAATGCTAATCTGTGGAATATATCTCCCGATTCCATCTTCACCGTTCATGAAACTCTTGACAGAACGTTGTCTAGCCCAAGATCTCAGTGCAAAGGCTACATGGACGTCAACAGTGCACACGCGTTTTCAAATAATTCCTATTTGTGCGGCAATTGTCATTACATCAATATTGAATATCCGATTACTACTCATTGCTCGTCGATTAAGGAATGCAGTCGGACCTTTTGAACACCCTCTCCCTACTATCCGAATCAATCGTGCAGACATTGATCCACGCAATTCTAAAGATCACGATCCTAGGATATCGCCAGGGAATCTTCAAATCGATGTCGTACGTGATCTCAACATGAAACGTCATCGACCACGCAGGAGAGGGATGAAAGGATTTGCCACAATTCTATTATCGACGGCCACTTTCTGTATGGTCTGGACACCTTATGTAATTAACTTTGTGACACTGTTGCCTCCGACTTTGACGAATGCCTTTGACACGATTTCAGGGAGCTTTCCGCGGGTACAGCCCATCATTTACCTCCTAACAAACTCTGAGGCAAGAAGAATGTGTTTCGTAGCTTTTAAGAAGTGTCTGAGAAATTGATTAGATTAAATTTATAGATTGAAAGGTTTATTACAAACGATCGAGAACGATGAAAAAATGAAATGCCCACGAGAAAGCTGATGGTTGAATTTTTTTTGAAGGTACCTTTTCGGTGTTGTCCAAAAAATTGGCATTAAACACCAATTTTTATCAAGTTTGTTGAAACATTGAAACGCTGAAAAAATAGTATCTCAGTTACTGCCGAATAACCTGATAATTGATGATGGATCTTGACATGATAATATTATTTTGTTAAAAAGGTTATATGAAATGTACAATACGTGAATACTAGTCTTCTAATTTGGTAAACGAAAATATTTCAATAATCTTAGCCCTAATAGCCACATGAATGAAAAAAGGTATAGAGTTGTATAGAGTTCCACAGCTTGAAATTAATCGGTCCAATTATAACAAGTTATGAGTGTTCCAAAGATGAGATCACTAAAATCTATGCGAATTGCAAAATGACAATTGGTCAGTGGACTAAAACGCATTCACAGACAACTCTCCCGTTTGTCGTGTACCATAATGTAATACATTTTTGTTTTTCTCCTAAGCGCGTTCCCTTCTTCTTTGGGGCACGTCTCAAAATATATAGTGGGTAGCAGATTATCAAAACTTATCTAGAAGTAAAGACCTTGCCGACTCATATTTTTTGAACAATTGTGTGTCGAAATAAATGGGAAATTTGTCAAGTTCTCGACACAGTGACACTGCCGATTCTGCCAATCTGAAGTGCCCATACAACTTTCAAAATGTCATAACTTTCTCAATTTTTGTCCGATATTATTTCAAACTTTCATCAATCAGCTTTTCAAATTTTCTGCTTTCTTTAAGAATAGTTTTACTGTTGAAATTATATTCTCCTTTAAGAGGTTAAACGTTGGAATCGTCCCCCCTAAAAAACACGGTGGTCTGTCAACAAGTAATCTGTCTAGGGCTAAACGCTCACTGAACTTTTTCGTTGTCCGCTGTCAACTTGGATCATACAATAATGCTATATCCAAGGGATTAAAAAAAAACATTCTGCTCCCTCTTCTAACGGCTACTGGCTTCTCTAATGCTTCCCTTTTCAATAATTGATGGTTAAATAAGCACTTTGGCAATCAATTTCGCCCAACATTAATTTACATCTACCTTCTACTTGGCTCTTGGAAACTCTTGAAATTTTGCCAGACCACCTAGCTGCAAAGATTGCATGAAAATGTCATGCTCAGGTAAAGTGATTTTTTTTCTCATTTTCTATTTTTAAAATGTTGTATACGGAATAGGCCGTATCAGGACAATTAACCCTTGGACAATCATCTCCCGAAAAATAAAGCCCGGGAAAACTACCCCTCAAGGACAATAACTCCCTGGAAAATTACCCCTAGGACACCCCCCCCCCCCTCCTCCTCTCCCCAGGGTCACCAAGGAAAACCTGCCCCCGAGAATTTGTTTTCGGGTGGTAGTTGTCTTCGGGGAGACGGGGGATGATTCTGGTAGGGGGGGGGATAATTTTCAGAAGGGTAATTATATACAGTATATCATTTGTATTTTACCTGTTAAAAATGAAAATAAAAATTTGAACTTTGATATTTGAATGACCACTGAGAATCTGTTATATATTTGCAGTAAGGAGGTAAAAAGAAAGTGAATAAAAGTGAAATTATTAGACAGAAAACGGGTATACTTTATTTTATATTTTTATGTACATGTACATTAAAGGGAATTTCGGGCTAAAAAAGTGAACTCTGACTAATTGCTTAATTAATACCAACAAAGAAGAAAAAAGAAGAAGAAACATGGCAGCGCTTTGTACCGCCACAGTCGTGTCGTGGGAGACCACCTTCATTCAGGCACACACGACGGTCGTTCTTGTAACTCCATTGGTGTATTGAATGGTCTCATATTTTGACAAGAACTTCCTAAAGCCTTTCACTCACCTATTGTAACTAAACGACATCTTAATTTACGAACTCAATATTAGTGTAGCCTACTATTCATGTTGACAAACGTCATCACGGAGTCCACTAATTGAACACTAACCATACAGCATTCATGACAAACAATAAACGCCAGCACTTATTTTTCTATCACACTTCCATTAGCTGCTTTTCACGCTCGACATGTCTCAGAAACTGATTGGCTTCAAAGAAAAAAAGGCGTTCATGATGTGTTGAATTTGGAATAAATTGAACAGTTTTGTACAGCCCTTCCATATTTGCTAACCGTCATTCGGATTCATAAGAACTCGCACGAAATTTAGACCGTGTTGATCAAGTATCTAAATGTTTGTTCTGTAAGATGGCTACTACCATGATGACGGAATGTTTGAACATAGTAAACCATACAAACGTTGGTAGTCTTGACAAAGAGACTGTATTAAACCTATAAGATAATACTCATTTTCCTCTGCGTAATTTTGAATTCCATTGTCCTGGTTGTCATCAGACACCAAAACGAGCTCCAGGAATACATGCGAATCCTCTACCAGAGTCTTGCTGTACCTGGCATGGTTTTGGGTATCAGTTGGAACCTGTGGGTTATTTTGTGGTTCTCTGTGGAAAAGACCAAAAACGTCTTTGCGAAATCACTCTCAGTCTCCAAATATTATATTAGACAGTCAAAGAGGGAAAAACAGAAATGACAGGGAGTAAAAGGGAGTGAGACAGAGAGAGAGACAGAGAGAGAGACAAAGAGAGAGATTAGAGAAAGAGAAGGAGGTAGAGAGAGAGAGAGAGAGAGAAACTACAAATTCATAACAAACTCACGAATCCAGTCCTGACACTTGTACTACACAAATTCTCTGTTTTCCTTGATGTCCAAAAGCCATAGTCATAACATGTCACCAGCTATCTCAGATAAAAACCATAGAAAATTTTCCCAATGCAGAGACTATTGAATTGGTATCAGGATTAACTTTACTTCTACCCATTTTTGCTCCGATTGTAAAGTGGGGGTATGAACTAGTCAATATACCTCTCACATTTACGATCATACATACATTATGATCGAGGTGTGTTCACACTTGTAGGTTTAACCTGACTTAGTATGAATACATAAAGATTTACTACTTCTATTAAATAATAATACGACCATAATATCATCTAAATGCTTCATAAACATAACTAACACCATACAATATAAATGTGTTTAATACGTAGATAAATATGCTAGGTCTGCATCCCTAAAATGATAAATCTGGTTTTATAATAAACATATCATTGGTTCTAATATCACTAATTGCATTCACTTCATCATTAAAAAATCATGGGTTGCAGCACTATCATGTAATATATCAATGGAATAATAATAATGAACTTACAAGACAGAACCAAAAGAGATTAAATGTTGAACCTTCTTAATACCTGAAATGAAATGAAGAGGCTGGTCAGAATGTGTGTTCACTGTGAAGCATCATGTGTAGAACTGATACGATTATTAGGCAGGAACCACTAACCAACACCTTCGTTTCTAGTTTCATTTGTGAAAGAGGGCACAATTTGAGTCACTTCTTCTTGAAATCAGGAATTGGGTTTCTGCACTATTGCAGCAAACAGTGAAGAGTGTGCAAACTTTTTAAGTTACTGGTGTGTAAAATATGTGACGATAATAACAAGATATATGAATACAATAATTTCTATTTTCCAGGGCCTTATAATACAGTAAGAAGGTAGCCATCCTATAGTTCATGGAGTATTGTAAATACTCTTATTTTGCTTACCAAAGAAATGTGATTCACCTCATATTCAGTCTGAATTTTGTATCCATATCATATATCGCAGAGTTGAAAGAGCTTTTGTGCAAGAGAGTCGCATTAAAGGGCAATCCATGCAACTTTAGTAATAACTTCATTTTCAAGGCAGAAAAATAAGAGAAACAGAATGGAGAAAGAGGACTTTGTGGCTTCAACCTGGAGTAAAAATTGAAGACCGGGAATCCCTAAAGCATCGCTTAAAATGCTCGTATATATGCCAGATATAAGAGTATGTTGGGGCTTCACAGTAAATATTGGTGTACGGGCCCATTTTATCGACGGGCGGGTTTGGAGGAGGGGGTGGGCGGGAGGTAAAGTCTAACTCCAATTTTAACTTCCAGATTCAAGAAAGAAAGTCACACTGTATTTACTAGAGTACCAATCTTTTTTATTTTATTGTCATATATATATATATATATATATATATATATATTAATATATACATATAAAGGTTCATATGTGTATTACACACTGCTGCAAATTACCTCATGGGAAGGTTGTGTTTTTGAGAATATGAATTGGATTATTTTAATTGGCTATTGTTACTGTATCTTGCAGGGCTCAATATTAATTGGTTTCCGGTTGGGGCCCCGATGATAACAGGCATTCCGTCCTGTTGTTTATTTATAACCTGTACCCGCCTGTAAATTAGGCACCTGTTCACCTGTGTAAAGCAGTGGAACTTTTTGCCTTCTTTGTATGCAGAGGGGTGTTATACGTATATCATGTACTCACAGTTCCAAATGAGAAGGTAAACTCTGTTCGCCCTCTTTAATGCAGGAAACAGTGTCGCCTTTTTACGGGCTGTAGAGGGTTGTACACAAGTTCTCGTCTGTTGGTAGCCCTGATGCAGAGAGTACTTTGGATTGGACATGCCGGCTCCATTATCCAGTGTTTTCAGGTGCAGATACTTGTATACATTGATCAAAAGATTCGAAAGTAATACCCGGGTCCTTCCCTGGGGTGGATTGGAGCAGTGTGACATTTAAAGTAAAAGTATTATATATTTAGTTGGGAAAGTTTGTGTCGTAGTCGTTGCTATTGTCATGTTGTTGATATTCAGGGTAACAAGGTTCCATCCTCTATTAAATCTCAAGTACCCGCAAAAAAGCATTCCGTTTCATTTTGTTACTGTGAATGTAAAGAGGCTTAGCGCAGTGTTTCTTATTTGAAGAAAAAAACCCGGCATTGACGGAACACTAGTTCAAAGAAGAACGTTTATCATTGAAAAGGAAGTAAAAGAATTGTTGGAAGTGTTCATTCACTCTCACTTGTGTATGTACATGTAACTACAGTCTTACATGACCCTTCGCAGATCCCACCATGCAGTAACTGACGCCGCTCTAAGACCATCTAATAATAAAGACCATTCTGTAGCTTGACCAAGTCAGGCGTGTCCGTTTTTATCTGTCATCATCTCATGTTGAAATATCACAGAAACTGGATTACAGACATTGTCGTGAAGGTACCTTACGATGAAATAGTGTTTAGTGAATGAAATGTGAAGTACTCGAGAGAGAATCATTTATAATTGACCAATAATTGTAATCATACCCCGCTTCATTGGATGCATATGCGCTGTTCTTCTTATTTTTGTTCTCTATCTCTCTCTCTCTCTCTCTTTCTTTTCAGAATGAGTTTTCGAGAGTAGGTTTTGACTTCCTTTCATTAGTAACAGCACTCTACATGATTTTCTGTATATTCTGTTTCATATAAGATAAAATTGCATACAATTCATAATGTATCTTTATAATGAATTTGTTCCAAACATGCTTAAAATTGAGGCAGTCACATTGAAAAAGTAAAAAATACAGGCGAGCTCTCAAAGTATTGTCGAAAAAAGAACTCGTTTACGAATGAAGCGATTGCCCTGTGTTCGTTGATGATTCATTAGTTAAGCAGACAAAATAATTAAGCTGTCAATTACTCACTTAATATCTTTGATAAATAAATGAATATGTTCACAAACGTGCTAAAACCTGAGGAAGTTTCGTTAAAATTCAAAATAATACAAGCTATCTTTAAAAGCTTTGTCGAATAACAAAAACTTTCCGGTAAGACAGCGGTCGCCGTGTGTTTGTTGATGGTACATTCATTTTCTTTATAACGGTCATTTTCTGTGTTGTGTGGACACCTACTGTGATCCTCTATATAGTACCGTTACATCCTGAGGTACAAAATATCTTGGCTATTTTGTCAGGATGCTATACGTGGTTAGAGCCCATTATTTACTTGCTGACGAGCTCCGAAGCGAGGCGAATGTGTTTGGTAGCTTTCCGCCACATTGCTTCAAAACAAACCGACTTCACGAGCACCACTTGAAGACATTAGGGAAGGTGAACGCACACGATAGACCACTTAAGATGCAGTCTTTAAAAACAGATTTAACCTTTTGACGCATGTGCTTAGTCTATAGAGGCCTAGTGCAGGGTTTCGTATTTGACCCCCCAAAACGGCATTGGCGGAACACTAGTTTCAAGTAGCACGTTTACCATTTAAAAGGAAGTAAAGGGATTGTTGGAAGTGTTAATTCACTCTCACTTTTGTATGTACAAGTAACTATAGACATGATCCTTTAAAAGCTTTGTCGAATAACAAAAACTTTCCGGTAAGACAGCGGTCGCCGTGTGTTTGTTGATGGTACATTCATTAAGCAGAAAAGTCAATCAAGCTGTCAATTACTCACTTAATATCATCATGAATGTCAAGATCTATATTGATAGTTCAAATCCATTTGTTTCCATTTTACTAATACTCCCAGCGATGGTACGATAACCCAAATAAAGCAATTTACCTCAGACGCGTGCAAAAGATTTTCTTTTTCATTTGCCATCGAGGTTTAATTTTACCATGTCTATTCCATTCATCTTTCAGCCTGTTAATATAATAATGCCTAGCAACGGATATCTAATGTTTTCTCATAAATGAAATTAGGCTATCGGTCAAATAATACATGAATATAGACCTGATTGCAATTGGTAGACATGATTTGCAGTCAAAAACATGTAATTGGTGCACGGTGCAACGGTGTTGGTAAGGCGCTAGTAAATCCACAAAATATTGACGTACCTGATCACGACATGAACCGTAATCGACCAAGCAGAAGAGGAATAAAAGGGTTCGTCACCATTTTCTTTATAACGGTCATTTTCTGTGTTGTGTGGACACCTACTGTGATCCTCTATATAGTACCGTTACATCCTGAGGTACAAAATATCTTGGCTATTTTGTCAGGATGCTATACGTGGTTAGAGCCCATTATTTACTTGCTGACGAGCTCCGAAGCGAGGCGAATGTGTTTGGTAGCTTTCCGCCACATTGCTTCAAAACAAACCGACTTCACGAGCACCACTTGAAGACATTAGGGAAGGTGAACGCACACGATAGACCACTTAAGATGCAGTCTTTAAAAACAGATTTAACCTTTTGACGCATGTGCTTAGTCTATAGAGGCCTAGTGCAGGGTTTCGTATTTGACCCCCCAAAACGGCATTGGCGGAACACTAGTTTCAAGTAGCACGTTTACCATTTAAAAGGAAGTAAAGGGATTGTTGGAAGTGTTAATTCACTCTCACTTTTGTATGTACAAGTAACTATAGACATGATCCTTTAAAAGCTTTGTCGAATAACAAAAACTTTCCGGTAAGACAGCGGTCGCCGTGTGTTTGTTGATGGTACATTCATTAAGCAGAAAAGTCAATCAAGCTGTCAATTACTCACTTAATATCATCATGAATGTCAAGATCTATATTGATAGTTCAAATCCATTTGTTTCCATTTTACTAATACTCCCAGCGATGGTACGATAACCCAAATAAAGCAATTTACCTCAGACGCGTGCAAAAGATTTTCTTTTTCATTTGCCATCGAGGTTTAATTTTACCATGTCTATTCCATTCATCTTTCAGCCTGTTAATATAATAATGCCTAGCAACGGATATCTAATGTTTTCTCATAAATGAAATTAGGCTATCGGTCAAATAATACATGAATATAGACCTGATTGCAATTGGTAGACATGATTTGCAGTCAAAAACATGTAATTGGTGCACGGTGCAACGGTGTTGGTAAGGCGCTAGTAAATCCACAAAATATTGACGTACCTGATCACGACATGAACCGTAATCGACCAAGCAGAAGAGGAATAAAAGGGTTCGTCACCATTTTCTTTATAACGGTCATTTTCTGTGTTGTGTGGACACCTACTGTGATCCTCTATATAGTACCGTTACATCCTGAGGTACAAAATATCTTGGCTATTTTGTCAGGATGCTATACGTGGTTAGAGCCCATTATTTACTTGCTGACGAGCTCCGAAGCGAGGCGAATGTGTTTGGTAGCTTTCCGCCACATTGCTTCAAAACAAACCGACTTCACGAGCACCACTTGAAGACATTAGGGAAGGTGAACGCACACGATAGACCACTATCATGTAATATATCAATGGAATAATAATAATGAACTTACAAGACAGAACCAAAAGAGATTAAATGTTGAACCTTCTTAATACCTGAAATGAAATGAAGAGGCTGGTCAGAATGTGTGTTCACTGTGAAGCATCATGTGTAGAACTGATACGATTATTAGGCAGGAACCACTAACCAACACCTTCGTTTCTAGTTTCATTTGTGAAAGAGGGCACAATTTGAGTCACTTCTTCTTGAAATCAGGAGTTGGGTTTCTGCACTATTGCAGCAAACAGTGAAGAGTGTGCAAACTTTTTAAGTTACTGGTGTGTAAAATATGTGACGATAATAACAAGATATATGAATACAATAATTTCTATTTTCCAGGGCCTTATAATACAGTAAGAAGGTAGCCATCCTATAGTTCATGGAGTATTGTAAATACTCTTATTTTGCTTACCAAAGAAATGTGATTCACCTCATATTCAGTCTGAATTTTGTATCCATATCATATATCGCAGAGTTGAAAGAGCTTTTGTGCAAGAGAGTCGCATTAAAGGGCAATTGATGCAACCTTAGTAATAACTTCATTTTTCAAAGCAGAAAAATAAGAGAAACAGAATGGAGAAAAAGGACTTTGTGGCTTCTACCTGAAGTAAAAAGTCAAGACCGGGAATCCCTAACGCTGCACTTAAAATGCTTGTATTTATGCCAGATATAATAGTATTTTGGGGCTTCACAGTAAATATTGGTGTACGGGCCCATTTTATCGACGGGCGGGTTTGGAGGAGGGGGTGGGCGGGAGGTAAAGTCTAACTCCAATTTCAACTTCCAGATTCAAGAAAGAAAGTCACACTGTATTTACTAGAGTACCAATCTTTTTTATTTTATTGTCATATATATATATATATATATATATATATATATATTAATATATACATATAAAGGTTCATATGTGTAGTACACACTGCTGCAAATTACCTCATGGGAAGGTTGTGTTTTTGAGAATATGAATTGGATTATTTTAATTGGCTATTGTTACTGTATCTTGCAGGGCTCAATATTAATTGGTTTCCGGTTGGGGCCCCGATGATAACAGGCATTCCGTCCTGTTGTTTATTTATAACCTGTACCCGCCTGTAAATTAGGCACCTGTTCACCTGTGTAAAGCAGTGGAACTTTTTGCCTTCTTTGTATGCAGAGGGGTGTTATACGTATATCATGTACTCACAGTTCCAAATGAGAAGGTAAACTCTGTTCGCCCTCTTTAATGCAGGAAACAGTGTCGCCTTTTTACGGGCTGTAGAGGGTTGTACACAAGTTCTCGTCTGTTGGTAGCCCTGATGCAGAGAGTACTTTGGATTGGACATGCCGGCTCCATTATCCAGTGTTTTCAGGTGCAGATACTTGTATACATTGATCAAAAGATTCGAAAGTAATACCCGGGTCCTTCCCTGGGGTGGATTGGAGCAGTGTGACATTTAAAGTAAAAGTATTATATATTTAGTTGGGAAAGTTTGTGTCGTAGTCGTTGCTATTGTCATGTTGTTGATATTCAGGGTAACAAGGTTCCATCCTCTATTAAATCTCAAGTACCCGCAAAAAAGCATTCCGTTTCATTTTGTTACTGTGAATGTAAAGAGGCTTAGCGCAGTGTTTCTTATTTGAAGAAAAAAACCCGGCATTGACGGAACACTAGTTCAAAGAAGAACGTTTATCATTGAAAAGGAAGTAAAAGAATTGTTGGAAGTGTTCATTCACTCTCACTTGTGTATGTACATGTAACTACAGTCTTACATGACCCTTCGCAGATCCCACCATGCAGTAACTGACGCCGCTCTAAGACCATCTAATAATAAAGACCATTCTGTAGCTTGACCAAGTCAGGCGTGTCCGTTTTTATCTGTCATCATCTCATGTTGAAATATCACAGAAACTGGATTACAGACATTGTCGTGAAGGTACCTTACGATGAAATAGTGTTTAGTGAATGAAATGTGAAGTACTCGAGAGAGAATCATTTATAATTGACCAATAATTGTAATCATACCCCGCTTCATTGGATGCATATGCGCTGTTCTTCTTATTTTTGTTCTCTATCTCTCTCTCTCTCTCTCTTTCTTTTCAGAATGAGTTTTCGAGAGTAGGTTTTGACTTCCTTTCATTAGTAACAGCACTCTACATGATTTTCTGTATATTCTGTTTCATATAAGATAAAATTGCATACAATTCATAATGTATCTTTATAATGAATTTGTTCCAAACATGCTTAAAATTGAGGCAGTCACATTGAAAAAGTAAAAAATACAGGCGAGCTCTCAAAGTATTGTCGAAAAAAGAACTCGTTTACGAATGAAGCGATTGCCCTGTGTTCGTTGATGATTCATTAGTTAAGCAGACAAAATAATTAAGCTGTCAATTACTCACTTAATATCTTTGATAAATAAATGAATATGTTCACAAACGTGCTAAAACCTGAGGAAGTTTCGTTAAAATTCAAAATAATACAAGCTATCTTTAAAAGCTTTGTCGAATAACAAAAACTTTCCGGTAAGACAGCGGTCGCCGTGTGTTTGTTGATGGTACATTCATTTTCTTTATAACGGTCATTTTCTGTGTTGTGTGGACACCTACTGTGATCCTCTATATAGTACCGTTACATCCTGAGGTACAAAATATCTTGGCTATTTTGTCAGGATGCTATACGTGGTTAGAGCCCATTATTTACTTGCTGACGAGCTCCGAAGCGAGGCGAATGTGTTTGGTAGCTTTCCGCCACATTGCTTCAAAACAAACCGACTTCACGAGCACCACTTGAAGACATTAGGGAAGGTGAACGCACACGATAGACCACTTAAGATGCAGTCTTTAAAAACAGATTTAACCTTTTGACGCATGTGCTTAGTCTATAGAGGCCTAGTGCAGGGTTTCGTATTTGACCCCCCAAAACGGCATTGGCGGAACACTAGTTTCAAGTAGCACGTTTACCATTTAAAAGGAAGTAAAGGGATTGTTGGAAGTGTTAATTCACTCTCACTTTTGTATGTACAAGTAACTATAGACATGATCCTTTAAAAGCTTTGTCGAATAACAAAAACTTTCCGGTAAGACAGCGGTCGCCGTGTGTTTGTTGATGGTACATTCATTAAGCAGAAAAGTCAATCAAGCTGTCAATTACTCACTTAATATCATCATGAATGTCAAGATCTATATTGATAGTTCAAATCCATTTGTTTCCATTTTACTAATACTCCCAGCGATGGTACGATAACCCAAATAAAGCAATTTACCTCAGACGCGTGCAAAAGATTTTCTTTTTCATTTGCCATCGAGGTTTAATTTTACCATGTCTATTCCATTCATCTTTCAGCCTGTTAATATAATAATGCCTAGCAACGGATATCTAATGTTTTCTCATAAATGAAATTAGGCTATCGGTCAAATAATACATGAATATAGACCTGATTGCAATTGGTAGACATGATTTGCAGTCAAAAACATGTAATTGGTGCACGGTGTTGTTCAGAACTCTCTCCCTGCCCCTCTCTCTCTTTAAACAAAAAAGGGAATCGAGACACAAAATTTGGATAGTGGCTAATGGTCACGTCATGTTTGCTTTCCAGTTTCATATTTCGGCATGAAAACTTCATCAATCTGTCAGTTACGTTTCTGCCGTCTCGTTGTATCTCATCACTTCTGCTCTTATCTATTTATCATCATTACATTAGGACGCAATCGTTTGAATTAAACGCACGTAATCACAGAGGCGAAACACTTTCTGTGGAAAATGAATGAACGGGTCATACATTTTTTCGTCTCTATCTCAATCTACAGTCTGTAGTACTTAGCCTGATGAAGATGAACATTAAGAGCGGTACATTTCGCAATTAAATACCGATCTTCCGTACTCCCCTAACCTTCATCATCTAATTGGGACGCAAGCGTTGGAATAAAACGCACTAAATCACGGAGACGAAACACTTTCTGTGAAAAATGCGTGAACTGTTCATACATTTTCAATTTACCTCAATCTAGAGTCTGCAGTACTTAGTCTGATGAAGATGAACATTTAGAGCAGTACATTTCGTAATTAAAGAACGACCTTACATGCTCTCCTCACCTTTTGATGTAAAAGTCTGAACTCTCAGTATCTACAGGGTGTCTTCTTCAAAATGGCGACTACAGAAGCTTTGAGCATGATTAACGATACCAACGTTGCGGCAGGTAGTGGTGGCCCGTCGGGTGAAACAGTACGAATTTTGACAACTTTTCTCTGCGTGATTTTGAATACGATCGTCTTAGTCGTAATCAAACACCAAAACGATCTCCAAGAATACATGCGAATTCTTTATCAGGTCCTTGCATTAGCGGATATGCTGTTAGGAATCAGTTGGAGTATTTGGATCATTTTATGGTATTCACCAGCCAAAAGTAAAGAGTTTTGTACCATTATAAGTATGGTGTTTCCTTTCGCGTATCACGTATCTTACATATCCGTAATGGCTTGTCTCTGTGGGGTAAGTTTTAATTTTTATCTCCTTGTTACAAGACCACTACGATATTACACGATTGTGACCAGAACAAGATTTTACTTTACTCTTGCGATGATCTTTTTAGTGATTGTCCTTGGCTGTGGGATATATCTACCAATTCCAGAATCGCCCTTCATAAAGCTCTTGACGGAACGTTGCTTGGCCCAAGATACAAGCTCAAACACGAAATGGACGACTATAGTTCACACCGGCTATCAAATAGTTCCTATTTGTGCAACACTGATCATTACATCAATGCTGAATTTCCGCATACTACTCATTGCGCGTCACTTGAGAAATTCGGTCGGACACTTTGAAAACCTTCGCAGTACTGTCCCTGTTAACGAAGAGGTGATGACGACTAACACTCCTTTTAGAGAGCGTGGTCGTGGTAAGGCGCTAGTAAATCCACAAAATATTGACGTACCTGATCACGACATGAACCGTAATCGACCAAGCAGAAGAGGAATAAAAGGGTTCGTCACCATTTTCTTTATAACGGTCATTTTCTGTGTTGTGTGGACACCTACTGTGATCCTCTATATAGTACCGTTACATCCTGAGGTACAAAATATCTTGGCTATTTTGTCAGGATGCTATACGTGGTTAGAGCCCATTATTTACTTGCTGACGAGCTCCGAAGCGAGGCGAATGTGTTTGGTAGCTTTCCGCCACATTGCTTCAAAACAAACCGACTTCACGAGCACCACTTGAAGACATTAGGGAAGGTGAACGCACACGATAGACCACTTAAGATGCAGTCTTTAAAAACAGATTTAACCTTTTGACGCATGTGCTTAGTCTATAGAGGCCTAGTGCAGGGTTTCGTATTTGACCCCCCAAAACGGCATTGGCGGAACACTAGTTTCAAGTAGCACGTTTACCATTTAAAAGGAAGTAAAGGGATTGTTGGAAGTGTTAATTCACTCTCACTTTTGTATGTACAAGTAACTATAGACATGATCCTTCCCAGATCCCACCATGCAGTAGCTGATGCCGCTCTAAGACTATCTAATAATAAAGACCATTCTGTATACGTAGCTTGACCAAGTCAGGCGTGTTCGTTTTTATCTCTCATCTTCTCATTTTGAAAAATCACAGAAACTGCATTACAGAAATTGTTGTGAAGGTACAATACGATGAAATAGTTTTTAGTGAATAAAATGTTAAGCACGGGAAAAAGAATCATTTATAATTAACCGATAATTGTAATCATACCCCGCTTCATTGGATGCATATCTTTTGTTCTTCTTATTTTTGTTATCTCTCTCTCTCTTTCTGGTCAGAATGAGTTTTCGAGATCAAGTTTTGACTTCCTTTGATAAACAGCACTCTACATGGTTTTCTGTATAGTCTGTTTCATATATATGATTCAACTGCATACGATGATAACAATAACGAATTTGTTTCAAACATGCTAAAAGTTGAGGCAGTCATATTGAACATGTAAGAAATACAGGCGATCTCTCAAAGCTTTGTGGAAAAAAAGAACTCGTTTTAAAAATGGAGCATTTGCCCTCAGTTTGTCGATGATTTATTAGTAGAGCAGAAAGATAAAGTAAGCTGTCAATTACTCACTTAATATCGATGAAGTTTTCCATACAAATAATGAATATGTACACAAACGTGCTAAAATCTGAGGCAGTCCTGCTATTGATGTCGGAAATACAGGCTCTCTCAAAGCTCTGTCGAAAAAAACTTTCCGGATGGACAGCGGTCGCCGGGTGTTTGTTGATGGTTCATTAGTTATTAAGTAGAATAATGAATCAAGCTGTCAAATCCCTTTGTTACCATGGGTACTAATACTCCCAGCGATGGTACGATAACCCAAATTAAGAAATTTGCTCAGACGCGTGCTCAAGATTTTCATTTTATTCGCGATCGTCATGCATCGTTCAGCATGTTAAGAGACCGCCTTGCTTGGCCTTGATGAGAAAAGACACCGACAGCCGTAAAGAGTGTACTGCAACGATTGCATGCAACAAGCATGGACATCTAACTGAAATATAGATAATTCATCTTGTAAAATGGCCCCTACAGAAGTATTACTCACGGTAACAAGTACAGTCGGCATCAGCATATTACAACAGGAAGCTTTATAAAATTGTCCCGATTTGTCTAAGCGTAATTCTGAATGTGATCGTCTTGGTTGTTATTAAACATCAAACCGAGATCCAAGATTACATGAGAATTTTTTATCAGATTCTTGCTGTACTAGACATTGTTTTAGGACTTAATTGGAACGTCTGGCTCCTTCTCTGGTTTTCAATTGACAACACAAAGACCACTTGCTTTATCCTGAGTATGGCTTTTCCCTATGTGTTCCATGTTGTTTATATTTCCGTAATGGCGTGTCTCTGCGGAATCAGTTTAAACCTATACCTCCTCGTCTCAAGACCACTACGATACTACACGATTGTGACCAGAACAAGATTTTACTTTGCAATTGCATGCGTCTTTCTGTTGATAATGCTAATCTGTGGAATATATCTCCCGATTCCATCTTCACCGTTCATGAAACTCTTGACAGAACGTTGTCTAGCCCAAGATCTCAGTGCAAAGGCTACATGGACGTCAACAGTGCACACGAGTTTTCAAATAATTCCTATTTGTGCGGCAATTGTCATTACATCAATATTGAATATACGATTACTACTCATTGCTCGTCGATTAAGAAATGCAGTCGGACCTTTTGAACACCCTCTCCCTACTATCCGAATCAATCGTGCAGACATTGATCCACGCAATTCTAAAGATCACGATCCTAGGATATCGCCAGGGAATCTTCAAATCGATGTCGTACGTGATCTCAACATGAAACGTCATCGACCACGCAGGAGAGGGATGAAAGGATTTGCCACAATTCTACTATCGACGGCCACTTTCTGTATGGTCTGGACACCTTATGTAATTAACTTTGTGACACTGTTGCCTCCGACTTTGACGAATGCCTTTGACACGATTTCAGGGAGCTTTCCGTGGGTACAGCCCATCATTTACCTCCTAACAAACTCTGAGGCAAGAAGAATGTGTTTCGTAGCTTTTAAGAAGTGTCTGAGAAATTGATTAGATTACATTTATAGATTGAAAGGTTTTTTACAAACGATCGAGAACGATGAAAAAATGAAATGCCCACGAGAAAGCTGATGGTTGAATTTTGTTTGAAGGTACCTTTTCGGTGTTGTCCAAGAAATTGGCATTAAACACCAATTTTTATCAAGTTTGTCGAAACATTGAAACGCTGAAAAAATAGTATCTCAGTTACTGCCGAATAACCTGATAATTGATGATGGATCTTGACATGATAATATTATTTTGTTAAAAAGGTTATATGAAATGTACAATATGTGAATACTAGTCTTCTAATTTGGTAAACGAAAATATTTCAATAATCTTAGCCCTAATAGCCACATGAATGAAAAAAGGTATAGAGTTGTATAGAGTTCCACAGCATGAAATTAATCGGTCCAATTATAACAAGTTATGAGTGTTCCAAAGATGAGATCACTAAAATCTATGCGAATTGCAAAATTACAATTGGTCAGTGGACTAAAACGCATTCACGGACAACTCTCCCGTTTGTCGTGTACCATAATGTAATACATTTTTGTTTTTCTCCTAAGCGCGTTCCCTTCTTCTTTGGGGCACGTCTCAAAATATATAGTGGGTAGCAGATTATCAAAAGTTAAAGTCTAGAAGAAAAGACCTTGCCGACTCATATTTTTTGAACAATTGTGTGTCGAAATAAATGGGAAATTTGTCAAGTTCTCGACACAGTGACACTGCCGATTCTGCCAATTTGAAGTGCCCATACAACTTTCAAAATGTCATAACTTTCTCAATTTTTGTCCGATATTATTTCAAACTTTCATCAATCAGCTTTTCAAATTTTCTGCTTTCTTTAAGAATAGTTTTACTGTTGAAATTATATTCTCCTTTAAGAGGTTAAACGTTGGAATCGTCCCCCTAAAAAACACGGTGGTCTGTCAACAAGTAATCTGTCTAGGGCTAAACGCTCACTGAACTTTTTCGTTGTCCGCTGTCAATTTGGATCATACAATAATGCTATATCCAAGGGATTAAAAAAAACATTCTGCTCCCTCTTGTAACGGCTACTGGCTTCTCTAATGCTAACCATGAATTAATTTTGTAAAAGCGTCATTAGTACCTTCCCTTTTCAATAATTGATGGTTAAATAAGCACTTTGGCAATCAATTTCGCCCAACATTAATTTACATCTACCTTCTACTTGGCTCTTGGAAACTCTTGAAATTTTGCCAGACCACCTAGCTGCAAAGATTGCATGAAAATGTCATGCTCAGGTAAAGTGATTTTTTTTTCTCATTTTCTATTTTTTAAATGTTGTATACGGAATAGGCCGTATCAGGACAATTAACCCTTGGACAATCATCTCCCGAAAAATAAAGCCCGGGAAAACTACCCCTCAAGGACAATAACTCCCTGGAAAATTACCCCTAGGACACCCCCCCCCCCCCCTCCTCCTCTCCCCAGGGTCACCAAGGATAACCTGCCCCCGAGAATTTGTTTTCGGGTGGTAGTTGTCTTCGGGGAGACGGGGGATGATTCTGGTAGGGGGGGGATAATTTTCAGAAGGGTAATTATATACAGTATATCATTTGTATTTTACCTGTTGAAAATGAAAATAAAAATTTGAACTTTGATATTTGAATGACCACTGAGAATCTGTTATATATTTGCAGTAAGGAGGTAAAAAGAAAGTGAATAAAAGTGAAATTATGTGACAGAAAACGGGTATACTTTATTTTATATTTTTATGTACATGTACATTAAAGGGAATTTCGGGCTAAAAAAGTAAACTCTGACTAATTGCTTAATTAATACCAACAAAGAAGAAAAAAGAAGAAGAAACATGGCAGCGCTTTGTACCGCCACAGTCGTGTCGTGGGAGACCACCTTCATTCAGGCACACACGACGGTCGTTCTTGTAACTCCATTGGTGTATTGAATGGTCTCATATTTTGACAAGAACTTCCTAAAGCCTTTCACTCACCTATTGTAACTAAACGACATCTTAATTTACGAACTCAATATTAGTGTAGCCTACTATTCATGTTGACAAACGTCATCACGGAGTCCACTAATTGAACACTAACCATACAGCATTCATGACAAACAATAAACGCCAGCACTTATTTTTCTATCACACTTCCATTAGCTGCTTTTCACGCTCGACATGTCTCAGAAACTGATTGGCTTCAAAGAAAAAAAGGCGTTCATGATGTGTTGAATTTGGAATAAATTGAACAGTTTTGTACAGCCCTTCCATATTTGCTAACCGTCATTCGGATTCATAAGAACGCGCACGAAATTTAGACCGTGTTGATCAAGACTATCTAAATGTTTGTTCTGTAAGATGGCTACTACCATGATGACGGAATGTTTGAACATAGTAAACCATACAAACGTTGGTAGTCCTGACAAAGAGACTGTATTAAACCTATAAGATAATACTCATTTTCCTCTGCGTAATTTTGAATTCCATTGTCCTGGTTGTCATCAGACACCAAAACGAGCTCCAGGAATACATGCGAATCCTCTACCAGAGTCTAGCTGTACCTGGCATGGTTTTGGGTATCAGTTGGAACCTGTGGGTTATTTTGTGGTTCTCTGTGGAAAAGACCAAAAACGTCTTTGCGAAATCACTCTCAGTCTCCAAATATTATATTAGACAATCAAAGAGGGAAAAACAGAAATGACAGGGAGTAAAAGGGAGAGAGACAGAGAGAGAGAGGGACAGAGAGAGAGACAAAGAGAGAGATTAGAGAAAGAGAAGGAGGTAGAGAGAGAGAGAGAGAAACTACAAATTCATAACAAACTCACGAATCCAGTCCTGACACTTGTACTACACAAATTCTCTGTTTTCCTTGATGTCCAAAAGCCATAGTCATAACATGTCACCAGCTATCTCAGATAAAAACCATAGAAAATTTTCCCAATGTAGAGACTATTGAATTGGTATCAGGATTAACTTTACTTCTACCCATTTTTGCTCCGATTGTAAAGTGGGGGTATGAACTAGTCACTATACCTCTCACATTTACGATCATACATACATTATGAGGCGTGTTCACACTTGTAGGTTTAACCTGACTTAGTATGAATACATAAAGATTTACTACTTCTATTAAATAATAATACGACCATAATATCATCTAAATGCTTCATAAACATAACTAACACCATACAATATAAACGTGTTTAATACGTAGATAAATATGCTAGGTCTGCATCCCTAAAATGATCAATCTGGTTTTATAATAAACATATCATTGGTTCTAATATCACTAATTGCATTCACTTCATCATTAAAAAATCATGGGTTGCAGCACTATCATGTAATATATCAATGGAATAATAATAATGAACTTACAAGACAGAACCAAAAGAGATTAAATGTTGAACCTTCTTAATACCTGAAATGAAATGAAGAGGCTGGTCAGAATGTGTGTTCACTGTGAAGCATCATGTGTAGAACTGTGACCTTCGTTTCTAGTTTCATTTGTGAAAGAGGGCACAATTTGAGTCACTTCTTCTTGAAATCAGGAATTGGGTTTCTGCACTATTGCAGCAAACAGTGAAGAGTGTGCAAACTTTTTAAGTTACTGGTGTGTAAAATATGTGACGATAATAACAAGATATATGAATACAATAATTTCTATTTTCCAGGGCCTTATAATACAGTAAGAAGGTAGCCATCCTATAGTTCATGGAGTATTGTAAATACTCTTATTTTGCTTACCAAAGAAATGTGATTCACCTCATATTCAGTCTGAATTTTGTATCCATATCATATATCGCAGAGTTGAAAGAGCTTTTGTGCAAGAGAGTCGCATTAAAGGGCAATCCATGCAACTTTAGTAATAACTTCATTTTCAAGGCAGAAAAATAAGAGAAACAGAATGGAGAAAGAGGACTTTGTGGCTTCTACCTGAAGTAAAAATTCAAGACCGGGAAGCCCTAAAGCAGCACTTAAAATGCTTGTATTTATGCCAGATATAAAAGTATTTGGGGGCTTCACAGTAAATATTGGTGTACGGGCCCATTTTGTCGACGGGCGGGTTTGGAGGACTGGGTGGGCGGGAGGTAAAGTCTAGCTCCAATTTCAACTTCCAGATTCAAGAAAGAAAGTCACACTGTAATTACTAGAGTACCAATCTTTTTCATTTTATTGTCATATATATATATATATTAATATATACATGTAAAGGTTAATATGTGTATTACACACTGCTGCAAATTACCTCATGGGAAGGTTGTGTTTTTGAGAATATGAATTAGATTATTTTAATTGGCCATTGTTACTGTATCTTGCAGGGCTCAATATTAATTGGTTTCCGGTTGGGGCCCCGATGATAACAGGCATTCCGTCCTGTCGTTTATTTATAACCTTACCCGCCTGTAAATTAGGCATCTGTTCGCCTGTGTAATACAGTGGAACTGTTTGCCTTCTTTGTATGCAGAGGGGTGTTATACGTATATCCTGTACTCACAGTTCCAAATGGGAAGGTAAACTCTGTTCGCCCTAATTAATGCAGGAAACAGTGTCGCCTTTTTACGGGCTGTGGGGGGTTGTACACAAGTTCTGGTCTGTTGGTGGCCCTGATGCAGAGAGTACTTTGGATTGGACATGCCGGCTCCATTATCCAGTGTTTTCAGGTGCAGATACTTGTATACATTGATCAAAAGATTCGAAAGTAATACCCGGGTTCTCTGGGGTGGATCGGAGCAGTGTAACATTTAAAGTAAAAGTATTCTATATTCAGTTGGGAAAGTTTGTGTCGTAGTTGTTGCTATATTCATGATGTTGATATTCAGGGTAACAAGATTCCATCCTCTATTAAATCTCAAGTACCCGCAAAAAAGCATTCCGTTTCATTTTGTTACTGTGAATGTAAAGAGGCCTAGCGCAGTGTTTCTTATTTGAAGAAAAAAACCCGGCATTGACGGAACACTAGTTCAAAGAAGAACGTTTATCATTGAAAAGGAAGTAAAATAATTGTTGGAAGTGTTCATTCACTCTCACTTGTGTATGTACATGTAACTACAGTCTTACATGACCCTTCGCAGATCCCACCATGCAGTAGCTGACGCCGCTTTAAGACCATCTAATAATAAAGACCATTCTGTAGCTTGACCAAGTCAGGCGTGTCCGTTTTTATCTGTCATCATCTCATGTTGAAATATCACAGAAACTGCATTCCAGACATTGTTGTGAAGGTACCTTACGATGAAATAGTGTTTAGTGAATGAAATGTGAAGTACTCGAGAGAGAATCATTTATAATTGACCAATAATTGTAATCATACCCCGCTTAATTGGATGCATATGCGCTGTTCTTCTTATTTTTGTTCTCTCTCTCTCTCTCTCTTTCTTTTCAGAATGAGTTTTTGAGAGTAGGTTTTGACTTCCTTTGATACGTAACAGCACTCTACATGATTTTCTGTATATTCTGTTTCATATAAGATAAAATTGCATACAATTCATAATGTATCTTTATAATGAATTTGTTCCAAACATGCTTAAAATTGAGGCAGTCACATTGAAAATGTAAAAAATACAGGCGAGCTCTCAAAGTATTGTCGAAAAAAAGAACTCGTTTACGAATGAAGCGACTGCCCTGTGTTCGTTGATGATTCATTAGTTCAGCAGACAAAATAATTAAGCTGTCAATTACTCACTTAATATCTTTGATAAATAAATGAATATGTTCACAAACGTGCTAAAACCTGATGAAGTTTCGTTAAAATTCAAAATAATACAAGCTATCTTTAAAAGCTTTGTCGAATAACAAAAACTTTCCGGTAAGACAGCGGTCGCCATGTGTTTGTTGATGGTACATTCATTAAGCAGAAAAGTCAATCAAGCTGTCAATTACTCACTTAATATCAACATGAATGTCAAGATCTATATTGATAGTTCAAATCCATTTGTTTCCATGTTTACTAATACTCCCAGCGATGGTACGATAACCCAAATAAAGCAATTTACCTCAGACGCGTGCAAAAGATTTTCTTTTTCATTTGCCATCGAGGTTTAATTTTACCATGTCTATTCCATTCATCTTTCAGCCTGTTTTCTCATAAATGAAATTAGGCTATCGGTCAAATAATACATGAATATAGACCTGATTGCAATTGGTAGACATGATTTGCAGTCAAAAACATGTAATTAGTGCACGGTGTTGTTCAGAACTATCTCCCTGCCCCTCTCTCTCTTTAAACAAAAAAGGGAATCGAGACACAAAATTTGGATAGTGGCTACTGGTCACGTCATGTTTGCTTTCCAGTTTCATATTTCGGCATGAAAACTTCATCAATCTGTCAGTTACGTTTCTGCCATCTCGTTGTATCTCATCACTTCTGCTCTTATCTATTTATCATCATCTCATTAGGACGCAATCGTTTGAATTAAACGCACGTAATCACAGAGGCGAAACACTTTCTGTGGAAAATGAATGAACGGGTCATACATTTTTTCGTCTCTATCTCAATCTACAGTCTGTAGTACTTAGCCTGATGAAGATGAACATTAAGAGCGGTATATTTCGCAATTAAATACCGATCTTCCGTACTCCCCTAACCTTCTTCATCTAATTGGGACGGAAGCGTTGGAATAAAACGCACTAAATCACGGAGACGAAACACTTTCTGTGGAAAATGAATGAACGGGTCATACATTTTTTTGGCTCTATCTCAATCTACAGTCTGCAGTACTTAGTCTGATGAAGATGGACATTAAGAGCAGTACATTTCGGAAATAAAGAAAGACCTTCCGTACTCTCCTAACCTTTTGTTTTAATAGTTTGAACTCTGAGTATCTACAGGGTGTGTTCTTCAAAATGGCGACTACAGAAGCTTTGAGCATGATTAACGATACCAACGTTGCGGCAGGTAGTGGTGGCCCGACGGGTGAAACAGTTCGAATTTTGACAACTTTTCTCTGCGTGATTTTAAATACGATGGTCTTAGTCGTTATCAAACGCCAAAATGATCTCCAAGAATACATGCGTATTCTTTACCAGGTCCTTGCAGTAGCGGATATGCTGTTAGGAATCAGTTGGAGTATTTGGATCATTTTATGGTATTCACCAGCCAAAAGTAAAGAGTTTTGTACCATTATAAGTATGGTGTTTCCTTTCGCGTATCACGTATCGTACATATCCGTAATGGCTTGCCTCTGTGGGGTAAGTTTTAATCTTTATCTCCTTGTTACGAGACCACTACGATATTACACGATTGTGACCAGAACAAGATTTTACTTTACTCTTGTGACGACCTTTTTAGTGATTATCCTTGGCTGTGGGATATATCTACCAATTCCACAGTCACCCTTCATAAAACTCTTGACGGAACGTTGCTTGGCCCAAGATACAAGCTCAAACACGAAATGGACGTCTATAGTTCACACCGGCTATCAAATAGTTCCTATTTGTGCAACACTGGTCATTACATCAATGTTGAATTTTCGCATACTACTCATAGCGCGTCACTTGAGAAATTCGGTCAGACATTTTGAAAACTTTCGCAGTACTGTCCCTGTTAATAAAGAAGAAGTGACGACGAACTCTCCTTGTACAGAGCGTGGTAGTGGTAAAGCGCAAGTAAAGACACAAAATGATGTCGTTCCTGATCACGACATGAACCTTAATAGACCAAGCAGAAGAGTAATGAAAGGGTTCGCCACAATTTTCTTTATAACGGTTATTTTCTGTGTTGTTTGGACACCTACTGTGATCATCTATTTAGCACCGTTACATCCTGAGGTACAAAATATCTTGGATATTTTGTCAGGATGCTTTACGTGGTTAGAACCCATTATTTACTTGCTGACGAGCTCCGAAGCGAGGGGATTGTGTTTGATAGCTTTCCGCCACGTTGCTTCAAGACTAACCGACTTCACAAGCGTTAATTGAAGACATTCGGGTAGGTGAACGCACACTATAGACCAAATAAGATGCAGTTTTAAAGGAAGTGTAGCTTGGCAAATACTGGTTAAAGCCATCTACATCTTCTTTTGGATAACTGCACGTATATACGAATGGACATGATGAATGGTAGTCTGCGACTTAATCTCTACATGGTCAGCGTTCGCGAAACAGACCGAAGTTCTCCTCACGCTTCAGTTTCGCATATGTTGCACGCACAGTCATGATTGCTGTGGTCTCGCCGTCCGATTGGTCCCGAGTCAGGCCATTAGAAAGACACGTAGTCTAGTCAGACTACACTCCCTTTTAAAAAACAGACGTGTCTTGTTGACGCATGTATAAAGAGCCCCTGTGTGGTGTTTCTTATATGACAAAAAGACGGTATTTGACGGAACACTAGTTTCAAGTAGCACGTTTACCATTTAAAAGGAAGTAAAGGGATTGTTGGAAGTGTTAATTAACTCTAACTTTTGTATGTACATGTAACTTTAGTCTTACATGAGCCTTCGCAGATCCCACCATGCAGTAGGTGATGCCGCTCTAAGACCATCTAATAATAAAGACCATTCTGTATACGTAACTTGACCAAGTCAGGCGTGTTCGTTTTTATCTCTCATCTTCTCATGTTGAAATATCACAGAAACTGCATTACAGGAATTGTTGTGAAGGTACAATACGATGAAATAGTTTTTAGTGAATAAAATGTGAACCACGGGAATGAGAATCATTTATAATTGACCAATATAATCAAGCCCCGCTTCATTGGATGCATATTTTTTGTGAATGAATGAGTTTTCGAGAGCAAGTTTTGACTTCCTTTGATAATTAACAGCACTCTACATGTTTTTCTGTATAGTCTGTTTCATATATATGATTCAACTGCATACAATTCATAATATATCTTGATGAAGTTGATGATAACAATAACGAATTTGTTCCAAACATGCTAAAAAATTGAGGCAGTCATATTGAAAATGTAAGAAATACAGACGAGCTCTCAAAGCTTTGTGGAAAAAAAGAACTCGTTTAAAGAATGTAGCGGCTGCCCTGTGTTTGTCGATGATTTATTAGTAGAGCAGAAACATTAATTAAGCTGTCAATTACTCACTTAATATCGATGACGTTTTCCATACAAATAATGAATATGTACACAAACGTGCTAATATCTGAGGCAGTCCTGCTAATGATGTGGGAAATACAGGCTATCTCTCAAAGTTCTGTCGAACAAAACTTTCCGGATGGACAGCGGTCGCCGGGTGTTTGTTGATGGTTCCTTAGTTATTAAGTAGAATAATCAATCAAGCTGTCAATTTCTCACTTAATATAATCATGAATTTAATGATTCATCTCAATCGTTTAGATCCCTTTGTTTCCATGGTTACTTATATTCCTAGCGATGTTACGATAACCCAAATTAAGAAATTTACCTCAGACGCGTGCTAAAGATTTTCATTTTCATTTGCCGTTTCAGGTTTAGGTTGTATTGTCTGTTTCATGCATCTTTCACAATTTTAAGAGACCGCCTTGCTTGGTCGTGATAAGAAAAAACACCGATAGCCAGAAAAGAGTGTACCCTTATACAATACTTCTAATCCTCTTACGATTGCATGCAACAAACACGTATACTAGCATATACAGAATTCATCTTGTAAAATGGCCCCTACAGAAGCATTAACTACGGTAAATAGTACAGTCGGCATAAGCACATTACAACAGGAAGCTGTTAAAATTGTCTCGGTTTGTCTGAGCTTGATTCTGAATGCGATCGTCTTGGTTGTTATTAAACATCAAATCGAGATCCAAGAATACATGAGAATTCTTTATCAGATTCTTGATGTAGCAGACATTGTTTTAGGAATTAATTGGAACGTCTGGCTACTTCTCTGGTTTTCAATTGACAACACGAAGGTCACTTGCTACATCCTGAGCATGACTTTTCCCTATGTGTTCCATGTTCTATATATTTCCGTAATGGCATGTCTCTGCGGAATCAGTTTGAACCTATACCTCCTTGTCTCGAGACCACTACGATACTACACGATTGTGACCAGAACAAGATTTTACTTTGCAATTTTATCCGTCTTTCTGTTGATATAGCTAATTTGTGGAATATATCTCCCAATTCTATCTTCACCGTTTATGAAAACTCTTGACGGAACGTTGTGTAACTCAAGATCTCAGGGCAAAGGCTACATGGACGTCAACAGTGCACACGAGTTTTCAAATAATTCCTATTTGTGCAACAATTGTCATCACATCAATATTGAATATTCGATTACTACTTATTGCTCGTCAATTACGAAATGCAGTAGGACCTTGGGGACACGCTCTCCCTACTATCCGAATCAATCGTACAGACATTAATCCGCGTAATTCTACAGATCACGATCCTATCAAATCGCCAGGGAATCTTCAAATCGATGTCGTACTTGATCTCAACATGAACCGTCATCGACCACGCAGGAGAGGGATGAAAGGATTTGCCACAATTCTACTAACGACGGCCACTTTCTGTATGGTCTGGACACCTTATATGATTTACTATGTGACACCGTTGCCTCCGACTTTGACGAATGTCTTGGACACGATTTCAGGGAGCTTTCCATGGGTACAGCCTATCATTTACCTCCTAACAAACTCTGAGGCAAGAAGAATGTGTTGTGTGTCTTTTAGGAAGTGTCTGATAAATTGATTAGATTACATTTAGAGATTGAAAGATTTATTACAAACGATCGAGAACGATGAAAAAATGAATTGCCCACGAGAAAGCTGATGGTTGAATTTTTGTTAAAGGTAGCTTTTCCGTGTTGTCCATGAAATTGGCATTAAACACCAATTTTTATCAAGTTTGTCGAAACATTGAAACGCTGAAAAATAGCATCTTAGTACCTGCCGTATTACCTGATAATTGATGATGGATATTGACATGATAACATTATTTTGTTAAAAAGGTTTTCTAAATTTGTAAACGAAAATATTTCAATAATCATAGCCCTAATAGCCACAGGTATAGAGTTGTATATATGAATCACCAACTGCATAAACGACAGCTTGAAATAAATCGGTCCAATAATACAAAGTTATGAGTGTTTCAAAGATGAGATCACTAAATCTATGCGAATCGCAAATTGACAATTTGGTCAGTAGATTAAAACGCATTCACGGACAACTCTCCCGTTTGTCGTGTACCATAATGTAATACATTTTTGTTTTTCTCCTAAAGGGGCTTTCACACCGAGCCTTGCGTAGAGTTGCGTAGTGTTGCGTACCGACTACGCCGAGCGTACGCTACCCTACGCCAGCCTACGTAACTGTACAAGGGACGCAAATGGGTACGCGAGATAGACGCACAAAATTAAACATGTTTAAATTTTTCGCGTACCTTCGGCGTAAACACTATACGCAGAAAGTACGCAATGTGTACGCAAGTATACGCAACACTACGCTACTGTACGCCAAGCCTACGCAGCAGTACACTACCCTACGCCAGTCCAACGAAGCAGTAAAAGCTTGCTCAAACAATAAGCAACCGTACGCAACCGTAAGCAAACCTGTACGCCAGGCCTACGTAAATGTACGCAACCCTACGCCGAAGCAACATTTTCAGGTACGCAGTGCACAGGGTACGTAACCTTACGCCATCGTACGCCAGCATACACATAAGCTACGCAGGGACTACGCCGAAGCAACATTTTTGTTCATGAATACGCAGCTCAATTTCGGCGTAGTCGGTACGCCACACTACGCAACTCTACGCGGATCCGGTGTGAAAAGGGTTTTCTCTTCTCCTTTGGGGCACGTCTCAAAATATATAGTGGGTAGCAGATTATCAAAAGTTAAAGTCTAGAAGAAAAGACCTTGCCGAGTCATATATTTTGAATAATTGTGTGTCGAAATAAATGGGAAAGTTGTCCAGTTCTTCGACAGAGTGACACTGCCGATTCAGCCAATTTGAAGTGCCCATAAAACGTTCAAAATTTCATAACTTTCTCAATTTTTGTCCGATTTCATTTCAAATTTTCTGCTTTTTTTAAGAATAGTTTACTGTTGAAGTTTAAGAGGTAAAATGTTGGAATCGTCCACCCCCTAAAAAATTACGGTGGTTTGCCAACAAGTAATCTGTCTAGGGCTAAACGCTAACTGAACTTTTTCGTTGTCCGCTGTCAATTTGGATCATACAATAATGCTATACCCAAGGGATCTGCCCCCTTCTTGTAACGGCTACTGGCTTATCTAATGCTAACCATGAATTCATTTTGTATAAGTGTCATTACTACCTTCCCGTTTCAATAATTGATGGTTGAATAACCACTTTGGCTATCATTCGTCCAACATTCATTTTGATACATCTACCTTCTACTTGGCTCTTGGAAACTTTTGAAATTGTGCCAGACCACCTAGCTGTAAAGATTGCGTGACAATATCATGCTCAGGTATAGTAAGTTTTTGCTCCTTTTCTATTTTTTAATTGTTTTATACGGAATAGGCCGTATCAGGACAACTATCTCCCGAAAAATTAACCCCTGGAAAACTACCCCTCAAGGACAATAACCCCCTGGAAAATTACCCCCTAGGACAATTACCCCTTCCCCCCTCCCCCAGGGAAACCAAGGACAACCAGCCCCCGAGAATATTTTTTTCGGGTGGTAGTTGTCCTCGGGGAGACGGGGGGGGGGGTGATTGTCATACGGGGGTGGGGTAATTATATACAGTTTATAATTTGTATTTTACTTGTTGAAAATGGAAATACAAATTTGAGCTTTGAACTTTGAATGGCCATTGAGAATCTGTTATACAGCGCGTCCCAGAAAAAAAGAAACCGAGAATTATCGATGTTTTATCATGACTTAATCACAATTATAATGAATAAATGACACATATTTGTAAAGCTTAGATCCTCTTCTTTCATTTGATGCAACTCATATTTCACGCATGAGCGATTAAAATCAATTTGAAGAGAGGAAACCAAAAAGTCATTTGGCGGACGGTATCTGAATTTCAAAGAGAAAATCATATTTCTAGAAGGTTCAGTATCTGCCCTTTCATATCACACCTCAATCAGGAAAAATGAGCCAGGAATAACAAAGTTCTGTTTGTTAAAAGTGATGCTTGCAAGTTCGTTTTCACTGGCCGTCTGCCGTAGCAACAAGCAGAATTGACAAAAGACTTAACTCCGTTTCGATGAAAATCAGCCATGCATGAAGTCTTTCGTCTATGGCTGATCGTCAACGAAACGGAGTTAGGTCTTTTGTTAATTCCGTTTGTTGCTACGGCAGGCAGCTAGTGAAAGCAAATTCATATAATGAGCAAAAAGAAAGGAAAAAGAAAGTGAATAAAAGTGAAATTATGTGACAGAAGACGGGTATACTTTATTTTATATTTGTATACACATGTACATTAAAGACATTTTCGGGCTAAAAGAGTCAACTCTGACTAATTGCTTAATTAAAACCAACAAAGCAGGAAAAAGAAGAAGAAACATGGCAGCGCTTTGTACCGCCACAGTCGTGTCGTGGGAAACAACCTTCATTCAGGCACACGCAATGGTCGTTCATGTAACTCCATTAATGTTGACAATTGTCATCACCATCACGGGGTCCACTAATTGAACACTAACAATAAGCATTCATGACATACAATAAAAGCCAGCACTATTTTTTTCTCACACTTCCATTAGCTGCTTTTCAAGCTCGACATGTCTCAGAAACTGCTTGGCTTCAAAGAAAACAAGGCGTTCATGATTATGTTGAATTTGGAATAAATTGAACAGTTTTGTACAGCCCTTCCATATTACTAACCGTCATTCGGTTTCATAAGAACTCGCACGAAATTTAGACCGTGTTGATCGAGTATCTATAAGGTTTGTCCTGTAAGATTGCTACTACCATAATGACGGAAGTTATGAACATGGTAAACCATACAATCGTTGTTAGTCCTGACAAAGAGCCTGTAATCTATAAGATATCAATCATTTTCCTCTGTGTGATTTTGAATGCCATTGTCCTAGTTGTCATCATACACCAACACGAGCTCTAGGAGTACATGCGAATCCTCTACCAGTGTCTAGCTGTATCGGACATGGTTTTGGGTATCAGTTGGAACCTGTGGGTTATTTTGTGGTTCTCTGTGGAAAAGACCCAAAAGGCATGTGCCGCCATAAGTTTAGCGTTTCCCTTCGTGTATAATGTCTCCCTCATTTCCGTAATGACTTGCCTCTGTGGAATATGTCTCAATCTGTATCTCCTCGTCTCAAGACCGCTGCGCTATTACACAATTGTGACCAAATCTAGATTTTATTTTACTCTAACAATAACGTTTCTGGCGATAATGCTCCTATGTGGGTTTTATCTACCAATCCCTGCTTCTCCCATGATGAAACTATTAATAGAACGTTGTTTGGCTCAGGATGTCAGCGCAAAAGCTAAATGGGCGTCAATAGTGCATACGATTTTCAAACTATTTCACATTTGCGCGACGGTAGTCATCACGTCTTCATTGAACATCAGACTACTGCTCATAGCTCGTCAGTTGAGAAAAGGCATCGGACCTTCCGAGAATTCCCGCCCTACTGTACACTCAAGTCGTGGCGAAAATGCGACGGGCAGTGAACGTGGAGAGCCATCTACAAGTCACCAGGTCGATGTCGGTCGTGCTCCCGGCATGAACCATGATCGACCGCGCAGGAGAGGAATGAAAGGATTCGCCACGATTCTTTTTCTAACGGCCAATTTCTGTCTTGTCTGGACGCCAGTTGTCATCAATGCCTTGGTGCCGTTGCATCCCATCTATATCAACATATTTGGCACGCTGTCTGGAAGCTATACATGGGTGCAGCCAGTCATTTACCTGCTGTCAAACTCGGAAGCACGGAAACTGTGCTTAGTAGCTTTCCGTAAGTGTCCTATACATTTTAATAGCATAACTTGAATTCTGCTCTAAAGCAAGCTACGATTAATTTCTTATAACGGCTAATTTCTGGACACCTTTGTCTGGAAACCTTCTTTTGATTTACTTTCTGACACTATTCAATTCTGTTTTGATGACTTTCTTTTTGTGAATGTCTTTGACAAAACAGCTCTTCAGGGGTACAACCAATCATTGACCTTCTGAAAATCTCGGAGACACGGAAACTAATCTTTGTAGCGTTTCGTACTGTCTCCAAAATTAAGGATGCCCAATCGATGGAATTCCATTACAAATGCATGTTTAAATCTCGCACACAAGTGAAACTTTCCAACAAACTGATAGGACGTCATCCCATTCAGTTTCTTTCGGAACACGATGTACCAAGAGATTGGAGAGCGTTCAGTTTGGATCGGGAGAAGAAGGTGTTTCAAACTTTTCCGTTCTCTGGGTTGGTTAAGTGAATTGATGGTACGCGCACAATTTAAGACCTGACCGTTGTAATGATGATAATAATACTAATAATTTTGTTTACCCCGGGAAGCCTCATCAGCTCCAAGGCTCGTCTTCCTGAAGGCCCTGCGGTAATTAATACCCCATCAATTGCCAGGTACCCATTTACACCTGAATGGAGAGTGGCAAATATGGATAAATAATTTTCCAAAAAACCTCATTGCCGGGCTAAGATAGGAGCTTTCAACTTAAAGGCCCACTGCACTTCTTGTAGTTACTTGTGCCCTCTATATAACAAACAACGCCTAATCGGTGACCATTTGTCCCCCATGATCCCATTTTCTTATGTTAATTGAGAGCTGAGTTGATGAGATAACCACCTGTTCAGTGACATTGCAGGGCGGTATAATCCCTCCTGTAAACTAGTACAGATAAGCTTTAATTTGAGGTCCATTGGGGGAAATAAAGTCATAATAGTGGTCCTCGCACCCACAGCCGCTATGATGACAGGGCGTTCTCAGTCTGTGCCCCTGTTCTTTGGAACACTCTCCCCGCCCATATTTAGGACTCACCCACCGCGGACATTTTCAAAAAGATTCTAAAAACTCATCTATTCCAAAAACAACCCCAAGAACTATAAAATAAGTGTGAATTTGTATTACAATGCCTAAATTATGTCAATTGTTATTAAGTTGTTGCTATCAGTAATATAATATATTAACTTTCCTAGGAATTTACATGTTATTTTAATTTCTTTAGTAATGTTAGTAATGTTTGATTTTTATAAAATTAAAGTAATGTCAATTCGTTCAGGCATGTTGGTAATACTCTTGGTAATTTAAGTATTGTTAATTCCATTAGTAATATATTTTATTTTTCTTGAAGTTATCTTGGTTTGTGTGCAGTGCTTTTCGAAACTGTTATGTCACAAGCGCTATATAAATTTGTCGTATTATTACATTTTCGAATTCATAGTTAGATATGTTCCTTCAAAAGGATTGCTGTTCAAATGCCCTCCAAGACGTACAACGTCGCGACTGTGCTGTTATTTACTTGTGACGCACTTGGTACTGTTCTCCAACGAAATTGATTTTGTCGCCAAAGCTGGCTGGGCGGAGTTGATGATGGTCATTCATCGCTTGGTTAAGAGCACTAAATTGTTCATACTAACCATGATTATATTTACAGGTTAAATAACTTTCAAGATATTTAATATTATGTTTAAAACTTGAAATGATTACAGAAGATAAAAAGTGGTGGAAGTAGCCAAATTCGAGCCTGGCCCGTTTCATGAGGTGGCGCTAGTTTATTTGTCAAGATCACCAGATAGATAGCGGATAACGGTAACGGTATCATATCCGGCGACGATGGGATTATATTCGCCGTCACACCGTTATGAGTCAGTCAAAAGTCTCAGAGATCACTACTTTGGAATCCGATTCATGGTCACATTTCGTATAATTTTAATTAACGATACGTGTTATTGAGCATAAATAATTATTAAAGGTTATAGATTATCGGAAATATTACAAGAGTTTTCTTTTTAGTTTTGTTAGAAAATTAACAGAATCAGTTAATATGATTGAATGTAATAACGACTGCAGTAGACTGCAGTCGTTATTATATTCAATCATATTTCTTATTTTATTTCATGTTTTTCTTTTTGTTTGTTGAATACATGTCATTTCTTATTTCATTTGACGTTTTCTTTCAGTTTTTTGACTACATGTCATTTTGGGATAGCAACCAAAACCTCCAAAACGTTATCATCTAGCGTCCCATTTTCAATTTCTTGCATATAATCATAAGCATAAAACAAGTTCAGGACGGACGAAAGAAATAAATCTAAAGAATGACTTTTGTGTAGACACTGTATTGCATGAAAGTTTTTCATCAGATTGTGACCCAAAACAATTGTTAGAAATAAGAGATTTTATTTTTAATGTATTCATAATGTGTATACTAAAGTTAGTCTGTTACATTTGACGAAATGAATTAAAAGTCTTGCAGTGTATCTTTGCCGTTTAATTTGTTATACAAGGTGTAATGACATGACTGATGCTTAGAAATACCTGACTTGATGTTATATTTGGAATTTAGGTGATGCAAGTTATGTAATCGGACGGTATACTCGTCTCAAGGATTTTGTTGTTGTTGTTGTTGTTAAGACAGAACGATCATAAAATCAAATTTTGCTGATGTACGTGATTATAAGATGAAAATAAATTACTCGATGTACGATTGTCTGAGAATTGTTGATTGGGACGACCCCCCCCCCCCCTCCCCCTAACAACGCCATAATTTGCAATGGCCCTTTCCCCCACATCGTTCCTTTTCTCGTAAAGACCCCATCCGAGATGAAAATACAACCATGGAAAGCTAAGTAGACTTAGAATACAAATACATATGGGTAAACGTCATTTTTCCTTTCAGTACTCCACAAAAAGCCGAAAGAACGCCTCACTGTCCATCACCTCCCAGCTACGCGTCAACGATGGTTCACTCGGCTTTTAAGTTTATGACTTTTCGTGTAGACCTCTTATGGAGTCCGTAGTCGACATTGAGGCGAAAATTCTAGCCGAGAGCTTGTCGCGTAGGCGCCAAAGTATGGGCACACTTGTGAACTAGCGTCGCCGTACACACGCTCGCCGAAGATATATAAAGGGTTTATTTCATTTTTGGCCTCGGATGGGGGTCTTTAAGTCCGTACTGTGGCATGATATTTAGTTGTACAGTGCGTCCCAGAAAAAACGAAACTGAGAACTATCGATGTTTTATCATAACTTAATCACAATTATAATTAATAAATGTCATATATTTGGAAAGCTTAGATCCCCCTCTTTCATTTGATGCCACTCATATGATGCATATTTCACGCATAAGGGATTAAAAGCAATTTGAAGAGAAGAAACCAAAAAGACATTTGGCGGGCGGTATCTGAATTCTAAAGATAAAATCACATTTCTAGAAAGTTCAATTTCTCCCCTTTCATTTCTCCCCTTGACACCTCAATCAGGAAAAATGAGCCAGAAATAACAAAGTTCTGTTTATTTAAAGTAATGCTTGCATTTTCATAATTTGATCAAACGGGTTCGTTTTTACTGGCTGCCTGCCGTTGCAATGAACAGAGTTGACAAAATACTTAACTCCGTTTCGTTGACGACCAGCCATGCACAAAGAAGACGAAATACCTCATGCATGGCTGATCGTCAACGACACGGAGTTAAGTCTTTTGTCAACTCTGTTTGTTGCTACGGCAGGCAGCCAGTGAAAACGAACTCGTTTGATCAAATTATGGAAATGCAAGCATTTTTTTAAACAAACAGAACTTTGTTATTCCTGGCTCATTTTTCCTGATTGAGGTGTCATATGAAAGGACAGAAATTGAACTTTATAGAAATGTGATTTTCCCCTTGAAATTCAGATACCGCCCGCCAAACGACTTTTTGGTTTCCTCTCTTCAAATTGCTTTTAATCACTCATGCGTGAAATATGCATCATATGAGTTGCATCAAATGAAGAGGAGGATCTAAGCTTTCCAATTATGTGTCATTTATTGAGTTGTGATAAAACATCGATAGTCTTCGGTTTCGTTTTTTCTGGGACTCACTGTATGTCTACAATACGCGAGTTATTTAACCGTATTCGCTGTTTGCAGAAGTACAAAATTGTTTGAATTACCCGAGGGTATGTTTGCTCCCATCAGCATGCCGCCGAAAACAAGGTACTCTTTCGCGTTCAGTAGTCAGATAGAAATCAACCTATTATTAGGAAATTAGGAACACAATAAACAAGTGGACCCCTTCAGTTAGGTTTCCAGTGGTCTATGGGAACAAAGTCTATCAAGTGAAAATAACATTATCCTAGAACATGTCGAATGAAATAATTTTTGCCTTCGGAAGTCACGGTCATGGATGAAAAAGTCTACAGCATATGCCAAGCCCATACCCCCATCTAGCGATGGGCTGAGTATTTCGACAATTTCTGCGAAATGAGGTAGGTAAATTAATATTAAAAAAATCAGGAAAATTTTCTAAGTACATATTTTGGTGAGGTCTTATTGACGAAAGTACTTATCGTAGTAGTGTAAATATGTATATACATTGTGAGTAAAGTTTGAGGAACTATGCCATATTGTAGGTCATTTTACTCATAGACAAATAAGAATAATTGAGTGCCTAACATAGACTGACTTTTTTTAATGAATGTATTTGTCAATTTCTTTAGAAAAATTGCAAAGAATTTCGAAGGGGGGGGGGGGCACCCAGGTCTACATTTCATTGAAACGCGGCAGAGAAAGTTGCATAATTATGAAAAGGAGAAAGAAGACACTCATATAAACATGAGAAACAAAGATAGACAAGAGAGACAGATTGAGAGAGAGAGAGAGATAGAGAAAGACACACAACGAAAGAGAAAGAGAAAGAGAGAGACGAACGGTAAGAGAGAGAGAGAGAGAGAGGGGGAGACGGAAAAAGTGAGAGACGGAGAGAGATATATATATATAGACGAACAGACAGATATAGGGGAGAGAGATGAAAAAGAGAGATGAAAACGAGAATGGAGAGCGAGAGAGAGAGAGATACACAGAGAAAGGGAGAAAGAAAGAGAAAGAGGGAAAGAGAGAGGGAGATAGAGAGGAGGAGAGAGGGAGAGAGAGAGAGAGAGAGATATGGAGAAGGTAGAAGGAGAATGGAGAGAGGCAATCGCGTTTGAAGGAATTGTGCGAGCGCGCCGGTAGCTAAAGAGTTTGTACTTGCGACAAATACTTCAATCGCCCAGCTCGTTGTTGAACCATTCCATCTCTCAGCGCTCTCGACATATGGCTCTCGATGATGTCCCCCTTGATCTTCGATGGAATATCATCGAAATAATTTAGTTTCTTGCTCGGAGTAAAGGAAATCAGGTATATTTTAACAACCTGATATACCTCTGGCAACATAGAATAACAGGCAACGACTGATAATTCCATTTAATTTTGTAAAGTCATCGTGATTTCCATGCGTCTTTTCATACCCGTAAACGCGCGATGTTTCGTTACTTTCCACCGCTCATCCGCGTCTCGAAACGACATGATAAACTTTAAGCAACGCCTATTTTGTGGAGGCATTTACTTGGTTAGCGGTGCTTTTTCGACTTAACCGGTTGGTGTCAATTGGAAACAATTGAGGTAAGAAATATATAGAAATTTACATTTATTACAAAATTGTTTAGAACGATGTGGCAGTATACACTAAGAAATAAGGGTGCAATTGAGGTGCAAATTTGCATCCACCTACGCGTATGTGGTAGAGGTTGCTACTATTGAAGCAGAATTGCACCCTTATTTCTTAATGTGATACCATTTACAATTATCCATTGAATATTGTATCTCATTTAGTTAATTCATGCAATTTTATTTTTTATTACGAAAACGTATAACATATCGATGGGTAACCGCATCAAGATTCGTATTCCTATTTCGATATCAATTTATTTCATTATTTGCATTTCTAAAACGAATATTCAAACCTATTCGTACGCATATATTTCGGTACTATATATACAAACTAGAGTAACAAACTCGAATGATAGGAAAACGTATAACGGCTACCCGCATCAAATAAGATTCCTATTTTGATTTTAACTTGATTTTATTATTTTTTACCACATTTTTAACCCAATAATTCATATTAGATATAATTTAATATAAAGTGCTAAAGCTTGGAGGGATATATATATATATATATTTAGAGCCTGCACTAGCACCCCACAATTGCTTCTAATTTTGCACCAAGCCTCTTACCTAATGATGCTATTTTAGCACCGGGAGAGCTATTTTAAGCACTCTTGAAGTGTCTGTATAGTGACTGCACTAGCAGTGCTGCTTTCAGATCCAACACCAAAAGGTGCTACTAAGTTTACACCAAGGGTGGTGATGAACATACATACGGGCTATCAAAATCACTAAGAGTACGTATTACATGAGATTCATAATGTATGTACCGTTCTCATTTATCATGATTAAAAATGGTTTGTAATCATAAAAGGTAATGAATTAACGATAATTTCAAACACACTCATCAATTCTTATTCCTCTTTCTTTTTTTGTGTATGTACCGAGTATATTTTTGAGACGCCCATTATTAAAGACAATAGATCATTCTATTTTATGTCATTTCTTAAATACAGTCAAACCTGTCTATACAGCGACCGCCCCAGGGAAATACAAAAAGTGGTCTTCGTAGATAGGTAGTCTTTGTAGACAGGTTCCTTTAGTACATGTTTCAATGAGAAACCCTTTTCAAGGGAAATAAAATATGTGCTTGTTGTAGACAGGTGGTCTTTGTAGACAGGTGGTCACTAAAGCATGTTTGACTGTATCGAAGTAGGTTTAACTTAGTGATTGATTAAGTACTCGCAAACGACTACTCCAATATTATTTGCCAAACGAAAAAAACGCAAATGAAGCAAATTGTTTACTCTATAGATCCCTGAAGATCAATTTGCTCCACTAATCCAACGCAAATCGGACGACGATGAGGTATTCGGTCAACGGTGCCGTTACGGCACTTCGATCTTCCCGGACCGCCATCCTCGTCGTCATCCTCGTCGCTCTCTTTCTCGACGAGACACTCATGACTGTAGTCGGTGAGTACGTTCATCAAATATTATTTGAATTTTCAAAGTAGGGTATGGAGAGTGGGATCAAGGGAGAAAAGGACGCCGGACGGAGAGAAAGGAGAGAGGAGGGGGAACAGGGGGGAGTGAAAAGGAGAGAAGAATATAAAAGGGGTGGAGGGTAGGGAGACACTGATACATATACAATGAGATAGATTGGGAAAGTAAAGGGGGAGTATAGGAGGATGGATGAGGCTGGTTTGAACGGAAATGGTGACAAAATAGAGAATTTATATCGGAGTATTCAATGTAAAGACGAAGGGCTATAAACACGTATAAAGAAAGGAAGAAACAGAGCTAAAGATGTTGGAAGTTGTGCAATAGAAAATAGGTCCTGTATTAAAATATATATTCTATCAGTTTAAAAATGACCTATATATTTCCAGAATCCTAAAAATAAAACAACGAAAATGAAAAAACGCCAACAACTAAAGAGAAAGAAAATGAAAAATACATGTAGTATGAAATGAACAAATTCTCCCAAAATATAATTGTGACAAAATTATTTCACTGCCGTTTTTCTTTCAGTTCCCATCATACCAGACATCTTCATGAAAACCTACTGCTCGAATACATCATCGGTGGAAGGGACAGCATCACCAAACGGATCGCATCATCTATCCCAAAGTGGTAGTGACGCAGAGAGTGGTATGTCCGATCTCGTACCCATCTCGCGCCTCCAAGAGTACTCGTGGTACGACGAAGAGCTCGCTAATAAATTCTTCGCGGAGCATCCATCGTGGTTCGATGATAACAGCGGTATAGATAGGACGACGACAACGAATTTGATCGGGACGGAAAACGAATTCGTCAATGAAAGCGAGATGGACAGGGGGGTTGGCACGACAGAGAGCCTGGATGAATGCATCAAGCATGTCAACATCAGGACGGGACTCCTCCTGGCGTCGAAGTTCATGATGCGCTTAGTCCTGAGCGCTCCTCTTGGTATCTTCACAGAATGGTAACTATGGCATCCAGAAACAAATGCGGATATTAAAGGGCAGAGAGGGACAAAAAGAAAGAGAGAGAGAGAGAGAGAGAAAAAAAAAGAGAAAGAGAGAGATTGATGATAAGAAATATCTGTGTCGAAGAAGAAAAGAGGCCAAATGGTCCAATAAGCAGTGAAGTTTACTTCATTTGGAAATGAGGAATCGATTTTTTTTTTTTTAAGAAATCAATTTTGCTTTATAGCATTATGTACATGATGCTTTATTACGTCGCACTGTGACGACATTTTATTTCAAAATCCAATTTACTTTTCTTTCCTTGTTACCAAACTCTGAAACCTGAGTATTTGCGAACGATTTTATCAGGATGTCAAGTCTCATTAGATGGATAACATGTTAAAAATTAATAACCCAAAGTTAATTTGCAAGGAGATTGCAACGAATGTATCGGTCGAAAATACAAAAAGGGTTGACAGCATGACTGATCTAATTAGCTTTGATTGACTTCTTGTTCAATATCTTAACAAATGACCGATATCCCTTCCCGCCCTCATCCCAGTTCCGTTTCGTGATGAAGCATAAACGATCCGTTTTCCCGCCACCCGGTATTTCATTAGATCGGAGCGAGGCTGAACAAGCACAAAGTCGTGCGTGGCTTTACAATCAAATGCAATGATATTCCATTGGGGGTTGATGGTATTAAATAAGGTGACATTCCCGAACGGTGCCCTTATTCACAGAATTCTAAAATAAGGGGAGAAAACGTTGATTAATTCTCGTCTGTCCAGTCGTATATCGTTAGCCATGCTTATCCCGTTTCCTCGTTCTATTTTGGAGCTCTTCCTTTCGATTTTTGTTCGGGTTTTTTTTCGGTGCACAATCTCATTTCACCCGTTTTAAATTGAGTTCAATTGTATTTCGGACAAAATTGATTTTTTTTTTTTTTTAAAGGACTTTATTCATTTCAATCTCTCACAGTGCCTCATTTAAATGTTTTTATTCCGTTCGTATAATGAACCAATAAGCATAAACGACCTTTACCCACTTTAAAATAAAGGATGATTTCATACGCTTTGAATTCCCACATTAATACATGGAAATTCTTAAGTCCGAACGTGTGTTGTGTGGATGAGAGCACAGTTGATTGGCGTATTTCCAGCCATGGGCGGGGGGGGGGGGGGGGGGAGGGAGGTTATTTGTCATTTGGAGTCACCATTCTTACTAGTTAGATGAAATACGAGATAGCAAGCCGTCGATTAAAGGAAAGTTGTTGAAAGGGAGTGTATCATATTATCTCTCTCTCTCTCTCTTTATCTCTCTTTTTTCTTTCCCTCTCCTCAATTCTCCCCTTATTTGGGGCAAATACCCCTCGTGTCCCCTGTAGCTACCCTATTAGGTGGGTTAAATCAACGATTATATCTGGGTTATTATTATTCAAGTAGATATTGCTGGTCTTCTGAGCAAGGATCCAATCTGAAACCAAAGCTATACCTCCATTTTTTTTCTAAACAAACGGATGCTATTACGCCATGTTAAAATTATCATGTCTTGCAAATACTATTTAATGGGTCTTAAATTGAATTTTCGATAGACTAAATATTATAAATTACTGGTTTTGTTTTTATTTATGATTTTGAAAAAAAAAATTATTCCCCGTTGCATTTTGTTTCCGCAGGCTCCTCGAACTTTGTCGCTGTATATTGCAATATACTTTACATTATTAAATACTTAACCTTTTATTCATAAATCTCCTGTCGCCCCCTCTCTTTTCTCCCCCCCCCCCTATCTCTCACTCTCACTCCCTTTCTCTCTATCTCTCCATCCCTCTCCCCACCTTTCTCTCTCTTTCTCTCTCTCCATCCCCTCTCTGTCTTTCTCTCTCTCTCATTTAGCTTCTATTCACCCTCTCTATTCCCCCTCTCATGTATACAAAGTACAGTTATATAAAATTACTGTAAATAGATATCCTTTCTCAAATTCATTGATAAGAGATCTTTTTAGAGGTCCTTTTATTACTTAGTCTAATTGCCACATATTTTCAATGGTATTTCATCATTTCACGACAGGATAGGATATTTCATTCCACTCTTCATAAGTACCATCATTTTGCTGGCATCATGTCTAGGTAAGTCATCAAATAATTATACATACTATTCAATTGTAATCATGAATTTATGACATCGTTATATACCAAGGCAACGATTCATAAAATCTGGTATCAATAACAATACGCAATGGTTACTAATAAGCTCTGATATCGTTGCTTTCGAAAACAGCTATATAGCGTATTGCAGAAATCACATATTGTGCATGTATTATTGTCAAAGCTGAAGTATTATTTACCAGGAAATGTATTGTTTATGATTTATAATTCACTCATTCTCTCTTATTTGTCATATGGCAACATCGTGTGGACAAATACAAGACCTTCTCAGTTGAAACATTTATTTTTACTTCAGAAGCATTGTCTACGATATTGTACAAACTCTCATTATTTGGCCCAATCTAAACCTTTATTTAGACAGTTAAATACCCTCAATATTTATAGCCTAAATACATATCAAAATGCTGTGTTTGTATTAAAATGTATTAAAGGTAATGCACCATCATCTCTTGCCACCATGTTCCAAACTAACTCTAAAATTCATAAATATAATACTCGAAATAGTCTAAAGTTACACATTTGGAATATTGATAAACAGTACATGCAACAATCGGTAAGATATACAGGGCCCACAGTATGGAATTCTCTTCCATCCTCTCTCACACAATATGTTTACTTAAACCCATTCAAGAAAAATCTTAAAATATATATATTATCCCTTTAATTTGTTTTAGTTTAATACTTATTTCAAAAATATTTATTTTATTTTAAAATTACCATAAGAGAGAAAGAAGGGGGAGGGGGAGGTGGTGGTGGGAGAGGGGGTGGGGAGGGAGGGAGGGAGGGGTAGAACAAATCCATGCGCAGAACTCATTATTATGTTATTATATCTGTGTAATTATTGTATTCATTTGGACGCCTGAATTAACAAGCAAACATAAGCTTTCTACAGGTGCTCCCTTTTCCTTTTACTCATTTTCACAGTTTGTTTAAATTAATTTAACAATGCTCATGATTTGTATATTTTAAACTGTCTGTACTTTATCACATGTATATATTTGTTTGTTTTTTAACGGAAATAAAGTCCTTTGAATTGAATTTTGAATTGAATTGAATTATCGGGATCGTAATTAATACATAATAGAGCATAGATGAATGGTTAACACTATTAACACACCAAGGAATTAGGGTGCAATTCTGCTACAATAGCAGCACCCTCTATATCAAAAATACCTACGCGTAATAAATAGCAGAGGGTGCTAGCAGAATTGCACCCTTTTTATGTTGAATGTTAGCATTGTTCCAGAAATAAGCAGTGACATGTAGAACTCCATAGTCATACAAGTTCTATAAGCATACTATAGTGCAACAAGTATTTATCCGTACATATCTGCTCTCGTATTTGAACAGGAGCCCATATTTAAAGTAGACCAATATTTGCGTTGAAATTTTGAACAAAACCTTGTAGTGTTTGCTTACCTCATGAGAACGAGTATATTATACACAATGTCGCTATTAATTATGTGGGCCCTTTGGAAAGACGGTTTACACCTAGCAACGCAAGATGAGTACACCTTTTACTGCCATTAAAGTTTCTGACGAGTTTACATATTATTCTTTTTTCACCGTGGGGCACAATTCTTCAGAAATATCTGACAAGCATAAAGAAAGAAGAAAGAAAGAAAGATATAAAGAAAGTGAAAGAAAGAAAGAAAAAAAAGAAAGAAAGGTTCTCACATAGAAGCATAATTCTGTCGCAAAAATCGCTGATGATCACCTCAAGAAAAATCTGAATCGATAACGTGATACATTAGAAATTATTGAAGAGCAATATTTGGAAATGTCTATGCATTTATTTGCAGAAATGGTAATAGGTGGGAAATATATTTGCAATATTAACGGTTTAATTGAAAGGTTGAAGGTACAGTTCTTGTTCACAGAGAGCAATTTACAAACACACATTTTACTATTTGCTGCAAACTACTTCGGCTTTTCTTTATAGTATGTTGCCTCAGTATTGGTTTGTCTTTAGGACGGAGCATTCTTCTCGAATTAATAAACGCACATTATGCTGAAGAAGGAAGTATTTGAATTCCTGTCTCTAAAACAAGAATACAAATAGTGTAGGCAAATAACTTCCTATTGAGTGCATGTTTGAACAGTGCTGAGACTCTGAACTTCATAACATAGCAAACACGTGAATATACCAAATCGATTTGTATAATTTGATAATTGTCCATTTTCATCCTCTAATGTGTTGATATGCAATAACATGCAATACTGCAAATCAAGACAGAAAATAAAGTACAATTAGAAACACATACATACATGTACAAACAAACGATCAAACCAGTATCATCTGTTCATAGAACAATTCAACGGGTGTAACTCTACTCGTCATCTTCTCAAACTTCTTTCTCATCAAATATTATTTAGCCACTACTTTGTCTTTTCTTCCATGATTTTCTTGTTCTGTTTGTGATTATTATCCTTAAGTGTACTTATATTGTATCTACATTTTATATCCTCGATCTACGGATATTACATAGGTCTACATCTGTATCTATTCTTCTTCTTCTTCTTCTTCTTCTTCTCCTTCTTCTTTTTCTTCTCCTCCTCATCCTCCTCCTCCCCCTTATGGAGACAGTCGTTTGATACCATCCATTGCTAAAAACATATACAATGTACGTTCCTACTTATTTGTTCTTACAGCGTATGCGTTCGGTCATTCATTCGTTGTATTCCTGATAGCCCGTCTGCTCCATGGAGTAGCTGCTACAGCAATTGAAATAGCTGGTAAGTGTGTCTTTTGTAACCATTAGTCCATGGGCCAAGACCAGAAATTTGAGTTAATGGTACCACTCAAGGTGGCAAGATCTACTTATGCATTTTGAAATGTCCTACATCTATACATAATATTTTGATATGATAGCATTTCCAGACTGGCAGCTTAGTCATATAATCAGCAGTTTCCATGGCAACACAACTATAAAACCGGTATTATTCAAAGAAACAGTTAAAGTCATTTACAAATTATAAAAACAATTTTGAATGCGTAAAAATATACAGTTTAGAATACCTCACCATAAAGGGAAGTAATACAATTCAATTTACATCACCATTTATAACGGTTGCCATGGTAACGACCCCAGAATAGCCTCAAATCAAGGATTTTGGAGTAATTTCAGTAATATATTACACAATATACTCATTCAAGACAAGTAAAAGTCCTCTTTCCAAAATAATGACAAAACAATATGACTAATACATCATATAAGCCAAGAATATGCTATATAGTACCTTCCTAATATTACCATGGCAACATGAATTAGAGTTAACAAGATGCCCTGTACGGTACTATGCCATATTTTGGATATATTTTGGCATTGGAGAGGTGTTGAAAGTTCATTTTGTTGTCTATATCCAGGTTTTCAGGCCCAGAGAATGACAGTTTAGAATACCTCACCATGAAGAAAAGTAATGAAATGCAAATTACATTACCATTTATAAAGGTTTCCATGGTAACGACCCCAGAAGGGCCTAAAATCAAGGATTTTGTAGCAATTTCAGTAATATGTTAAAAAATATGCCCATTCAGGACAAGTTTAAGTCCCCTTTCCAAATTATTGAAAAACTATATGACTAATCTATCATATAAGCCAAGAATATGAAATAGTACCTTCCCGATGTTACCATGGCAACATGAATTAGAGTTAACAAGATGCCCTGTACGGTACTATATGCCATATTTTGGCTGTATCTTGGGATAGGAGAGGTGTTGAAAGTTCATTTTGGTGTCTATACCCAGGTTTTCAGGTACAGGGAACACAGCTAAAGCATTATTTTAGACATTAACATAGGACATCATTGTATTTTGTTTATACATTTGCAGAAAATCAGAGCAAACTGACCATAACAGTTTTCTGCCACTGCATATTCAAAAAAGAATTGAATCAAATTGACAAGAATGCAATTCATAGCTGTACACGATAATTCTCAGTTAATTGTTAAAGGACAAGTCCACTCCAAAAATAATTTACTTTCAATGGAAGCAGAAAAATCAGACAAACCAATTAAAAAAAGTTCGAGCAAAATCGGATAAAAAATGATAAGAAAGTTATGAATTTTTAATGACATAAAAAACTTTGAAAATCACAAGACAAATTGGCAACTCACTCATGAGTCTGTGACGTCATTGCCTCACTATCCACCTTATTTTCTTTATATTGATAAAATACATTTCCAATTTTTCCCCCTAAAAAAATATATATATCCTCACACCAGCATCTAAGTTATACTTGATAGTAATATGTTTTTGTGTGGATGCACTATTAAATATAGAGTAATTTTTTAAAAGTTAAATCATGAAAAATGTGAATTTTGATGAACTGTTTATATACAAATCAATGAAAATGAATATACAATATTCAGAAAATAGTATAAATTCTTCAAAGTTCATGAAAGATTCGTGAAATATACGCATGTACGCAATATGATACAAATCATACGACCTGGGCAAAAGCATGGGGAAATCAAGTTTGGGGGGATAAGCAAAGAAATTAATCGGACAAATATTTATATAAACCAATTGATAACTAGTGAGGCCATGACGTCACAAACTGAAAACCAAATTGGCAATCTGTGTAGTGATTTTTTAAGTTCCATAGTTTGTCATACCTCAACAAAAACTTCAGAACTTCCCTATTAGTTTTCCGGTTTTACTCAAATTTGTGTTTGCTCTGTTTCTTGTTTTTCGGCATCTTTTAAAAGCAAATTATTTTGGGAGTGGAATTAGACTTTACCATTATTCTCTCATTTCCTCTCTCTATTGCATACAGAAATATGAATATAATCTTTTGCTTTGAATAAGAAATTTGAACATTTTATTAGTATCAAACAGGGAAAAGAAGTGGAGAGGAAATAATCAAAACGAACATACCTGCTAAATGTTCATTTGTGATGGATACGAATGCTGGTATGTTAAAACGTGAAATAATTTATTATAGAGCGATGATAAATTATTTGACTTTAATTGATTCGTTCATTTTACATGAATGCGGTGACTTGTCGGTAGACCGGCAGGCTGTGGTATCTACTCAATCTATCAAACGATAAGAAATCTAGCTGTAGTTAATACACAGACAAGAAAGTAAATAAAGCAGGTAGATGCCAGATTGGTGACGATGACAATGATTACAAGTTTGAATAAAAAATAATCAAACAATGTGTTCTGAGGTCATATTTATTGCATTTTGAAGCAGTTTTAACCACCAGCGTGTTATTGAACAATATGTTAAATAAAAAATGTTTGCAAAAGGTATGTAACTTCTTCCAGCTCAGCACATGATCGCAACTTTAAGAATTGCATTCTTTCATATAATACCCCCATAAAAATTATTATCTATCCTTTCCTGGTGATGCTACAGTATGTCTGACATAGCAACTCCTATGTTGGTATCGTATGGTCTATTGTAACAGGAGGTCAGCTCTGGTACAGCTACATACCACTGTCTCTTGTTAGCTCACTAATGATTGACATATGATGTCATTAGGTGAATGATATCTGGAGCATTTTTTTTAGGGTGGAGCTTAGCAGGTCTGAACAAATTATTCTAAACAAATATTAAACAATCTATGAGATATATTTAGATGTTTGAATAACAAAATATGAGTTGTTTGCAGCCCTGCACATTAACAGGAATCAACTTATGTATGGATGTCACCCGACCTTTAAAGGGACTTGTTAACATTGTTAAGATAAGAGAAAATGGTGCTAAGGTAGTGAATTCAATGCTAGATGTACAATTAAAGATAACATTGCATGTAGAGGGTTAGTACAGTACAACAAATAAATAACAAATATAGCTAAGATAACAGCATGATATAACAAATAATTATAAGTGTCTTATTTGAAGAAACACTGTTACGTATACTACTCTGCAAGTTCCATATTAAAGTGAATTTTTGAAAGTAGAATTTGGTTCTCAAGCGTATATCGAACGCTTTTCATAAATCCATGAATACACCTACATGTTCTGTATTTGCAATAGCATTTTTTATTTATCATATAATTGTACTAAAGCTATAGATCGGTTGAGTGTTTTTTTTCTTGAAACCGAGCGGACCTTGCCCCCCCCCCCCCCCCCCAAACAAAAAAAAGGGAGAGAGAGAAGAAAAAGAAGGGAAAGGAAAGGGAAAGAGGAGAGAAAGGGAAAGAAAGAAGAGGAAGAAGAAAAGAAGGGGGAAGAGGGAGATCGGGGGGCGAAAGGGCCTTGCCCCCCCCCCTCCCCCATCAACAAAATAGGAGAGAAGGAAGGAAAGGGGGAAAAGGAAAAGAGGAGATAAATGGAAGGGAACAAAGAGGAAGAATAACAGAAAAGAAGGGGGATATCAGTTGCAATTTTCCCGCCAACAACGTGTGGATCGGGGGGAGGGGGGGCAAAAGGCTCTTGCACCCCCCTCCCCCCCCCCCCCCCCAGCAAACCTAAAAGAGAATGAAGGTAGGGAAGGGGTAGGGAAAGAGGAGAACAAGGGAAAAAACAAAAAAGAAAAGAAGAAAGGTAAAGAAGATCAGTTGCGATTTTCACGCCAACAAGGTGTAGATCTGGGGGAGGGGGAGGGGGGGGGGGGCTCGGGAGGAATCCCCCCCCCCTCCCCAATAAAATTTGATACCGGTGATTTACAAATGTTGCTGAAATGACGTAAGTTTCCGAAATTTTTCTTCACTTTTTAGTAAATTATACTTTGTTATGCGTTTGTTGGAAAATGACAAATTCCTAAATTTACAGTCGGGCAAGAAATATGCTTATTTAGAGGCCTACATGTCAGGGCCCGCGAAAGAAAGAATAGTGACCTTTCAGCGTCACAAAATAATGCTCATCTGATCGTGATTAAACACCTAAAACCACTGAGTTTCTGGGGGCTCAGCCCTCTGGGCTTAGAGAATGTGAATTGAATTGTGTCCAAATGGACTACTTAAATTCAATCACACCATTCTTGTCAAAGAAAGTAAAAAAAAAATAGGAAAGGGAGGATGTGACAAAATAGTTTCTGAGACTTCGTGCAAACCGCCTGTACTATTTCTGCACAAAGAAGGCGTTTTGATAAACAGACACAAATTTTCTGGCATTCATATTTACCTTTGATTCAATTATTCTTATTTTGCTCGTAATATTCTTCAGGACAGTTTTGATACAATAGCAAACAAATTAATGAGTGGATGATATGTGCTGGTTCCAGCACTGCATACAATCAAAGGAAGTTTTCTGGCATCTATTGTAGTCATCACAATGTTATATCTTTCTAAACCCTAAGAAACAGCTTGTAATATGCAGTGGCAGAATACTTTTATGGTAATTTTGCTCTGATTTTATGCAAATGTATGAAAAATAGCGGTGATGTTCGTTGATCGTTTGTTTCGTTTCGTTTATTTCCATTTCCAACAAAATAAATAAAGTACATGGGATTACATTGTACATAGTAAAACAATGAAACTTAGAAATATATTTGTAATTGGTCCACAGTGTACAACAGGCATATCAAACAGGTTGGTCATGGAGGGGACTGCTGAAAAGCTGGGCTTGCAGATTGCAGTCCCCTATAACTTATATAAAAAAATTAGTTGCAAAAATAGTATATCAATAATAAAGGAACGCTCAAATACACAGCCAAATAGACATAACATATAGAAGGAGTGAAAAGGACAGGGAAAGAAGGGAGACAAGGAACGAGAGAGAGCAGGGCTCTTACCTTTAACACACATAACACAACACGGGCCGACTGGCATACGGATGGCCAGTACAAAATGAATCAAAATATACAAATGTATTTTATTGAAAAGTTAAATAAATTTAAAGAGGGAAAGCTAACGCTTGATAATTACGCAAACAAGATTTTTTTAATTTGAGTTTAAAAGAATTTAAACTGGCGGCATTCTTGATGCTAACATCAAGAATGGTCCATAGCTTCGGGCCTGCGTAAGTGAATATGGATTTAGCAAGTAAAGTTCTAGTTACTGGCAGATGAAATTCGTAAGATTGGCGCGTAGGGTATTTGTGTATAGTTTTATTTTTGATGAATATTAAATTGAAGGCTGAGGGTAGCGTATTATTATTTAACTGGTACATAAACTGACCGAGGCTATAACGATATAAATCATTAATTTTCAACACATTATTTTCAACAAATAAAACGTCAGTATGGGATCTCCAGGAAGTGTTACAAATAACACGCATAGCTTTTTTTGTAGAAGTATTATTCTATGAAGATAAGAATCGTATGTATTACCCCAAACAATAATACCATAATTTAAGTAGGGCAAAATTAATGTCGAGTAAAGCATTAGTAGGGAGGAGGTTGGCAGAAAAAACTTAACCTTATTTACAATCCTATGTTAATGTCCAAAATTACATGTCTTATACTAATGTCCAAAATAATGCCTTAGCTGTGCTCCCTGTTCCTGAAAACCTGGGTATAGACATCAATATGAACTTTCAACACCTCTCCTATCCCAAGATATAGCCAAATTGTGGCATATCGTACCCTACAGGGCATCTTGTTAACTCTAATTCATGTTGCCATGGTAACAATGGGAAGGTACTATATAACATATTCTTTGCTTAATATATGATATATTAGTCATATAGTTTTTCAATAATTTGGAAAGGGGACTTTAACTTGTCTTGAATGAGCATATAGTTACTGCAGTAAAAGTACTCCAAAATCCTTGATTTTAGGCTATTCTGGGGTCGCTACCATGGCAACCGTTATAAATGGTAATGTAATTTGCATTTCATTACTTTTCTTCATGGTGAGGTATTCTAAACTTTCATTCTCTGGGCCTGAAAACCAGGATATAGACACCAAAATGAACTTCCAACACCAATGCCAAAATATAGCCCAAATATGGCATATAGTACCATACAGGGCATCTTGTTAACTCTAATTCATGTTGCCATGGTAATAATGGGAAGGTATTATATAGCATATTCTTGGCTTATATGATGTATTAGTCATATAGTTTTGTCATTATTTTGGAAAGGGGGCTTTAACTTGTCTTGAATGAGTATATTGTGTAATATAATACTGAAAATACTCAAAAATTCTTGATTTTGGGCTATTCTGGGGTCGTTACCATGGCAACCGTTATAAATGGTAATGTAATTTGCATTTCATTACTTTCCTTTATGGTGAGGTATTCTTAATTGTAAATTTTTACGCATTCAAGAGTGTTTTTATAATTTGTATATGACTTTAACTGTTTCTTTGAATAATACCTGTTTTATTGTTGTGTTGCCATGGAAACTGCTGATTATACGACTAAGCTGTCTATTCGGAAATGCTATCATAACTTTTTACACGTATATATGCCCAACAAACAAAAACAAAGTACAAAGGTTTTGCCACCTCTGGTGGTACCAATATCTGGTCTGGCCCATGGACTACATGTACAAGGTAAATATAATTTCAATAGGCCAAGCAATTGACAGTAATTGCCACTTCATCCAAAGTTGATTCCCCCCTCTCAATTTTCTCCAATGACATTGAGCGACTTATTGTAAACGCTGCGCACTTAGAGCTGAATGGTTTTTAAAACCGATTCAAAATGTTAAATTGATATGTTTAGTTTCATTATAAATTATTACGCAATGGCTCAGATTCTTAAATTTAGAATGAAAACATTTTAACATCAATCCTATCTGCGTCCAGAATTCAATGTGCGCCAGAAGAGACTGAATGTGATGTGCTTTCGAGAAACTCTTACTATCTATCTTAATCATAAATGATATGTGACAACATATCCTACACTGTATAGGTCACCATATTATTCATCATTGTAATACGAAGGTATCAATTTCATCTTCTCAAGTTTCTTTCTTTTTTTGAAATCCATTCGTAATGAGTAGTAAACATTGAAATAAATTATGTCTTTTCATTAAACTTCTTTAGTGAAAAGGTAATATTTCCCGATGTCACAATATCTCTTGAATATCTGTTAACCATTGCATAAAAGGTAAAAGCTGCTAAGTTCAAATTCTGAAGCTTGCCTTGTATCTATAAACACGTTTGTTTATTCAATTGGAATCAAAAGCTTGACCTCAGATTCACAATCACTATCATTTTAATTTCTCCTCGAATAAATTCCAATGTTTAAGATACAACGTGGTTGAAGTAGGCAAATATTCTAAGAAGAACGAGCTTTGCTTTGAGACCGTGTAACATATTAGTGCCTGCAGTGTTTTCAAGAAATCGGCGCACATACTTTTATTTTTACTATGTGCTTAATACCCTACCTAACTATATTTTTTCGGGTTTTTCTATTCTTTCTAGTTACCGCCTTTTCCCTAAAAATCCCTCTTGTCTTTTGCATTCTGCTCGTAACATTCGTTATTCACGAGGGTGATATCCAAAGGCGAGTCATTATACTAACAAAATTAAGTCAAATACCAATTTACGCCTCCACATCAAAAATTAATATAAGAAAATACTTCGTTCTGTGGGTGTAAGAAAATGTATACTGCCATCGAATCGGGGGCATGTATCTCATAAATTGCAACTTTCACGTGTCCTGGGCAATTCTTCGATGCAATTACAATCAATCTCGTAGGGCAAGGCTGTCATATTTCACACCCAGTTGAATTGGAGCTGTCTTGGGAGTTTTAATGGCCGTCGTAAAAGTCGAATCTTCCGCGCTCTGCAAATTGACATTTTGATTTGACAAAGGCGTATTCATCTCGTTTAGTGATAGACGATTGCATTTCTGAACTTGATTCGTACCCATCTTTGCTGCTGTTCCCTGACGTTAAAGAACAATACATGATTCCTGATTGAACGGCAGATAGTGAGCAATCCATAACCGTATGTTTGAGCAAATTGAAAAAGTAACCTTTTCCTAAACATTTGCTAATATAATGGTTTAATAAAGTTGGGTGTAAAACTGATCGCAAGATAAATAGGCACATTGGAATAAGATAGCATAATGGTATATACTTTCATTTCACAAACCGTGATAAAATATTGTACAAATATCACATTTATAAATCTCACGGTAAAGATATACACAATTACAGAAAACAATTCTTAGAAATATTGATAAAAGAAATATTGAGGGGTAAATACTATTGTGCTCTGCAATAAAAAAAAAATGGCTGCAAAGCATACCTAAAGCTTCGGTCACAAATACCATTACGAACTGAAACGAACGCCGTACGGACGATTTGTAGACCATTTCGTAATATCTTCTTAAGAAGGCCGTACGAAACCAGCGTTTTGCATAAATTGTGTACGAACGCCTCACGAACGCCAGGACTCGTTCGTACAAAGGCCATACGAATCTCAGTTCGTAAGGCGTTCTTACGATCGCCGTAAGAGCCCTCTATGAACAACTTAAAGCGTTCTTAAGATTATCGTAAGAAAAATGAGGCTTCTAGAATTGTCTCTCGACCCTGCGACATGTACGAAGATCTTACGTGGTTCATACGATGTTATAACGACGTTCGTACGTCCGCCTTACGACGAGAGGGTTTCGTACGAGTATGAATAAAACTTGGCCAAGAAAATGGAACAGTCTGCGAACTTAGAAACGGTCTATGAACGGTGTACGAACTCTGGTTTCGTACGGCCTTCTTAAGAAGATCCAACGAAATGATCTGAAAATCTTTCGCACGCCGTTCGTAGCAGTTCGTAATGATATTTTACCGAGGTTGGTAAATACAAAGGGAAAATGGGCTGAAGAAGTACATGAGAAACGGAGAGAGGAAGAGAGAGAGAGAAAGAGAGAATGTGTGTGTGTGTGTGTGTGAGAGAGAGAGAGAAAAATAGAGAGAGAGAGAGAGAGAAGGTAGATATAGGTTTGTTAACATATAGTGTCTTCCAATAAATTGAATCTTTGTTAACGACGTTGAGTACAAACCAAACTTTATTTAAAGAGTATGTCGCTCAGTATGGATATAGCGTTTGAAGCTGCAAGAATACGGCTATATCTGGGAAACATAGTACAAAATTCAACAAGATAATAAAAAAAACCCTCTTCAGTGAGCCAATGAATCTCTATAAAGACAATGCATAAAACATTTGTCTAAATACTGATCAAGACTCTAATATAGAAAGGGAGGAAGAGGCAGCGGTAAATGCTAAATTTCATCATATGTTGTGAAACAAATTTTATGAAAGTCGTATAAACTATGTCTTATTTTGTATTGTGTACACTGATATGTAATGTTTTCCTTTGCCGAATAAATAATAATAATAATAATAATAATAAAACTTATGCATGCATGTATTTGTTTACAACTTATAATATATCCATAAACTCATACACCTCTCCAGTGAATTCTCTGTACGATTGCCCCTCTCTCTCTCTCTCTCTCTCTCTCTCGCTCTCTCCCTAGTATAATTGAAAAGGGAGAAATGTTCGATTTTATTTGAAATATTGTACAATTTTGACTATATAGGTCTTGGTGTGGTGGCATACAGCTATGCTGATGACGAAGAGAAGAGAGGCTTTGCCATTGGACTGGCTATCAGTGCTTTCGCGTTTGGCTCGTTAGGTATCAAAAAAGTCAAATTCAATGTCTTCAACTGTTTGTCTCTGTTGCAGTAGGATATATTCGTAATGTAGATACATTGTACCAGTCTTTTTGTTAAAGATAAAGGTGAGTTCTGGTCATTCGATTGCATTGTGAAAGAAAAGGTGTGGAATAGATCAGAAAAAGTTGATCATGTAGCATGTAAGTATTGGTGTGTACTGCAAAGTTCTGGAGTTATCAAAATCATAATAAATTTGGCCCAGTCTTGGTAAAGTAACAAGCACTGTACACATAAAGATGTTTATGGGACTACACAAATGGTGTCGGGGTTACCAACCTTGATTTCCTAATCTGTTATGCTCATTACTCAGCCAGTATACATTTCTACCAAAATTGTTTGGCAAATGACATTTATTTGTAATCTTAAACATTATAGTGTAAGTTTCGTTTGATTCTGTGAGAATTAATTTTCTTTTTTTACCAGAACTCACGTTTTACTTTAATGTTGTAGTCTACCCTCCAAAAGCTCTTAGACTGTTTCAGCAAAACTGCACCCCTTAAGCCCTAAAGACAAATACACGACAAAAACATGCCACCCCCTCTCCATTAATAGCGATGTTTTAGGGGGTATTACTATAAGGAGTGTTTGTAAAGTAGAACTGTTAAAAGTGTTTTTTCACATCGCAATAGAGTATATTGATATATATAGTAGAAGCGCTATATAAATTGTTCTTATTATTGTTATTATCATTGTTATTATTATTATTATCAATATTGTTGATATTATTATTATAATTATTATTATTATTAATTTCATTTCATTATTGTTATCATTTTTTATATTATTTCTTTTTAGCTGGTCCTCCGTTTGGGTCTATTCTATACTCTTTCTGCGGACAAGCCGTTCCGTTCCTCATACTTGCTGCCATAGCAATTCTACTGGCCTGTGAGTTTGACGATGATAGCAGTGCATAGTGTTTATAGTTTCCTCTGTGTGACTATACTAATATAATTTTTTTGAAACCGATGATACACGATGACAGATGATGAGGAGGAGGAGGAGGAGGAGGTGGGGGAGAAAGAGAACGAAGAGGAGGAAGAGGTGGAGGAAGAGGAGGAAGAGGTGGAGGAGGGGGATGAGTAGAAGGGGGAGGAGGAGGAAGAGAAGGGGTTAATAGGAGAAAGAGGAGGAAGGGGTGGAGGAGGGGGATGAGTAGAAGGGGGAGGAGGAGGAAGAGAAGGGGTTAATAGGAGAAAGAGGAGGAGGAAGAGGAGGAAGAGGTGGAGGAGGGGGGTGAGTAGAAGGGGGAGGAGGAGGAAGAGAAGGGGTTAATAGGAGAAAGAGGAGAAGGAAGAGGAGGAAGAGGTGGAGGAGGGGGATGAGTAGAAGGGGGAGGAGGAGGAAGAGAAGGGGTTAATAGGAGAAAGAGGAGGAGGAAGAGGAGGAAGAGGAGGAAGAGGTGGAGGAGGGGGATGAGTAGGAGGGGAAGGAGGAGGAAGAGAAGGGGTTAATAGGAGAAAGAGGAGGAGGAATAAGAGGAAGAGGAGGAGGAGGAAGAGGAGGAAGGGGTGGAGGAGGGGGATGAGTAGAAGGGGGAGGAGGAGGAAGAGAAGGGGTTAATAGGAGAAAGAGGAGGAGGAAGAGGAGGAAGAGGAGGAAGAGGTGGAGGAGGGGGATGAGTAGGAGGGGAAGGAGGAGGAAGAGAAGGGGTTAATAGGAGAAAGAGGAGGAGGAATAAGAGGAAGAGGAGGAGGAGGAAGAGGAGGAAGGGGTGGAGGAGGGGGATGAGTAGAAGGGGGAGGAGGAGGAAGAGAAGGGGTTAATAGGAGAAAGAGGAGGAGGAAGAGGAGGAAGCGGAGGAAGAGGTGGAGGAGGGGGATGAGTAGGAGGGGAAGGAGGAGGAAGAGAAGGGGTTAATAGGAGAAAGAGGAGGAGGAATAAGAGGAAGAGGAGGAGGAGGAAGAGGAGGAAGGGGTGGAGGAGGGGGATGAGTAGAAGGGGGAGGAGGAGGAAGAGAAGGGGTTAATAGGAGAAAGAGGAGGAGGAAGAGGAGGAAGAGGAGGAGGAGGAAGAGGAGGAAGGGGTGGAGGAGGGGGATGAGTAGAAGGGGGAGGAGGAGGAAGAGAAGGGGTTAATAGGAGAAAGAGGAGGAGGAAGAGGAGGAAGAGGTGGAGGAGGGGGATGAGTAGAAGGGGGAGGAGGAGGAAGAGAAGGGGTTAATAGGAGAAAGAGGAGGAGGAAGAGGAGGAAGAGGAAAAGGAGGAAAGGAGGTGGAGGTTGAAGAGAAGGAAGAGGGTGAGGAGGAATACGAAAGGAGGTAAAGGTGTGATGTGGGCAAGAAAAAATACGATCACGATTATGGTGGCGGTGGTAATGATGATAGTGGTGATAATGATGATGATGATAATGATGATAGTGATAACGATGGTGATGGTGATAATGATGATGATGTTGTCATGATGTTTTTACGATGTTGTTAAGAGCTCAGTACACCGGCAATTCAGCTGTTCATGATAGTCGTTATCCTATCCACCAGTTTATGTGTGCTATTAATTTCTTATTCGTATATGTAAACAGTTGCAGAAGTTCTCTGCATCTCACCCGAAGCCCGTAACGACAGTCCGGATCCTGCCCCGGTCTACGTACTTGTCAAGGATCCTCTCATCTTGGCTTCAGCAGGTATAGTCTCCCATTTTTTGATAAATCCCAAGATGGATTATACGGTTTTCTTTCATTTTACTTATTTTGTTAATCAAATACTCTTTAGTTCTAACTGTCTGAAACACATTTTGTTTACCCCTTACATGGCGCAAAATCTACAAAATATATTTTTGACAGCGAGAAGACATTTAGAAGAAAGAGGAAAGTCTTCCTTACAACATATTCACAAAAATAATTTCACTTTGGTACTTTCCAATACGTTTTAACGATATTTAAGATGGCCTTTTATTTCATGTTTTCTTATTTGCATCAACAATTCATATTAGAGATGGTACAATGTAATTGATAGAAAATTAATTTTTATTTTCCATGTGAACAGGTGCCATAGCTGTAGCCGGTGCTGTGATAGCTCTCCTCCAATCCTCGCTACCCTTATGGCTACTCCAGACTACAGATGCCAAGGATTGGCAATTAGGTAAGGGCCGTTCACATCAAAAAAAAATTCACATTCATTTTCAATCTTCAATCGTATAATGAAATGGTTCGGGGAAAGTGTATACCATACCACACGGATAGGCATTGTATATATCTTGATCATGATGACTACAAATTACAAAGAATTTTGTTTGGTAGGAGCATTGACAATCCTATCTAGAGTTAACGTCAATTCGTACGATAAATTGAATTGGGAGTAAACTAGAATAAGAGAGAGAGAGAAAAAAAAAAAAGTTAGAGAGAGAGGTTAGTTAGAAATATTGAGAATTAAATAAGCCTTTGTTTTTTAGAAAGCCTTTTCTTTTTGCTCTTTTTTATAAATGCCAATATAAAGCCTAAAACATTCATGGCTAATTGTATTGATAAAAGGGGTGGTGATATTTTGTCTAAGTATAGCATATGCTAGGAGGCCTGCGTATTTATCCTTTAATATTCTACTGCAAAGATTTATAAGTAAATGAAAAAAGAAACTTCATTTTTGTTTTTACTTTATCGTTGTAGGGGTCATTTTCTTGCCTTCGAGTATTATGCAGATCATTTCAAGTGTACTATTGGGATTTTATGGCAACAGGATAGGACGGTGAGTACAGCCACACACAGAAATCAAAATCAATCAAATTTTCCTTACAGGTTTCGATAATGTTTTGATAAAATATGTTGTTGTTGTTGGTCGTATTTTTGGCGTTTAGTCAAATTTGACTACTTACGCCTAAATTAGTTCTTAGGTTTTATCAGTCAAGGTAATCGCGTCGTAAAAGTTGATAGCTTGGAAACTCTGTGCGCCTGTGCTTCGGTGGCCCACTGCTCGGGATGTATACATTGAGCGAGCTTATCAATCAATTGGATCTAGGCCACTCAGATAAAAGATAATGATACTGATATCTTATATAGCCACGCTCATGGCGCGTTGACATTATTTGTAGTTTTCCACCAATTTCCTTTTAAAGTACACGAATCTACATGTTGCCATTTTTTATTAAAGACTTCTTCAGCCATTGTCATGGTAACGAATTGTTTTTTTAAATAATTATATACATTTATCATCAATCAACCAAAATGTAATGTTAGTGGCTAAATAAATCTATTTTCATCTTCCCGATTCATTTTAATACAAATCTTACCAGTTCATAGTTATGCTCAAATCTTTCGGTAGCCATGGTAACAGAACATTTCAGAAAATAACATATATTTCTCATGAGTAACTGTACAAACATACAGAAACTGTCTAAAGTATATTCATTTCATGTTAAAAGTTTTATAACCATCATAATCCTGGTCATTCGAATTGATATTTGTGCTATGCAACGACATGCTAGCATTTGGTATAATATTTTGATAACACTATATTATAACTAAATTATTTGTTAATCTAAAATAAAAACAAAACATGAAACAAATCTATCAGTATCAGTGCAAAAAAGTAAAAGATGTTTATATACCTCACTTAAGAAATCCAGCCATTTGATTGGACGCAGTTGCAGTCGTGATTTTAGCCATTCCCGTAAAAAAACGAAAAATGCCATAACCATTTAAATCCCGGCAAAATTCCAGTTACCGGGAAAATAATAAAATCTTGCTGCGATACCCATTGGTTACAGTGCTTTTTGTCTGCGATCCCCAAAAGATCGGAAATTTCAGTCATTTTTGTCGGTGATAAACAAACAGTTTCTCAGATTTTCCGTGATGTTTTAACCAATCTTAACTCGATAAAAGGATAAGGTAAGAATTCTTGGTAGATTTTTGTTTGAATTCGGCATATAAAAGGAATATCGACTGCTTTAATACTCGAGGACTGGCTGTTTTTATACGCTCAAGGGAAATTCTCATCTGCTGCTACCCCTTGGCGCGCCATCCACCCAGGCGTATAAATACAGCCAGTCCTCTCGTAGCAGTCGATATTTCTATAATAATTACTTTCTATCAGGATTTTATGTTTTTATGGTAATCATCATTTCTGACCAAAAGGTTGCTATGACATCACGATAATGCAGACATCAAAGTAGGTTTAAGCTTGGCTTAAATTCTCAATAATGATGTGCGGGGGCTAAATATTATCGCAAATGTATCCTTTCCCTTCAGACGAATCGTAATCTATTCTCGTTTTCTGTTCGCTTGTTTGTTTATTTGTTTGTTTGTATGTACAACCCAGATGACTGGCTTTCCTTATCTGCCTGTTTGCCAGTAAACTGGGTTTGGTAAAATTGCCAGAAAACCTTGCCATGGCAACGAAAATTTATTTTCAAAAAATAGCATACTTTAAAATAAAATACATAAATAAGCATAATGTAAGTTTAAAGAAATATATCTGTATCAATTTAGCTACGTGTACGATTGCTATTAACACTGGGGCTATCCCAGAGTCAGGGTCACACTTGAGAATGACTGTTGTCATGGTAACAGCTTAATGATTTTGTAATGATTTATATTATAATGAAGCAGCAGATAGATATAGTAAAGAAATCATAGTGTATCAACGTTTAGAAGAAACATACTCTTTTTTTACATCTAGAATTCACCAACAATCATGGCTAAGATTGCTTTTCCCTCAAAACTTCCATGGGGCATAAAGCTAGATAAAAACTATTGTCTTGAAAACAGTCAGAAAACATTAAACATAGAGTGAGTAAGAAATAATGCGATCATGTAAACAAGTTTGTTTTTCACGTTACTTCTCCAGTACCAAATAACTAAGCAAAACTTCTGATTTCGTCAGAATTTTATTTCTTTATTACTTTATTCTTTATTCTTATTTATTGACCCCCACTTTATTTTCAGAGCTTAATTGGTACTGTCAATTTCTTTCAATTTTGGCACAGTCATAGGTTATTGTCATAAAATATGTCTGCAACATTTTCGAATTCATGAGGTCATCGTGACGTCATCCAGGCGCCATTTTGTGAAATTTTCCGAAAATCAACTCATCATCATATCTTCAATGTTTACTTGAAATCATCAAACCTGGTACTAATGCCATGTGACGCTACATGAAGTAGTACCACAATGCCCTTTAGTGTTGTAAAAATCGCGTGCTCTATCTTGTTAGTGAAAACAAGTCAGAAAAAACCTTGGAAGTGGGATTTACCGTGCAGGGCAAACAATTCTTTACAACAATTGAACCTCTTCCAGGGGGGTGTTTCATAAAGATCCTAAGTTGAACTTATCTCTAAGTTGGACTTAAAAATTATGGAAAGCCGTTAGCATCTTTGAAAATATTTTGTAAAAGCTTTTTTAAGAGACATAAAATGTTGATTCAAATCATTCATAACTTTCTATTATCAAGGAGATTTCATGTTCTTGATGTGGAATTTATAAAAAGTCTAAAATACTTGAATTTTCGCTTTGAACATATTTTATTTTAGGCTACAAATGGCTCTCCATAATATTTAAGTCCAACTTAGAGTTAAGTTTGACTTGGGATCTTTGTGAAACAGGGCCCTGGAAGCCTAACTTTTTTGTTTAAATGTTACTTATTTTCACTCAAATAGCAATGTAGAGGGTATGAACACAATATAATAATACTACATTGTCGATTAGTGAGAGAATGTTCACTTCTATTCTCTCTGCTTTTATCCAGCGAACGATGGAATCAACAGTGAAACGAATTATGATGAGACCCAAGATATAAATTGCTACTCCGTGTCATGGTTGTAAGAGCAGCAATGGCGAATTTTGTTGTTTAAATGCAGCAACAATCATTTACATTTTTCTTTCTCTGTTGGGGGTTCAAGGATACTTCTAATAACATTTCGTTACCATGACAATGGCCTTATTTTGTTACTTGAAATGACTCACATTCTAATTATAGTCAAACGGGCAGCTAAAGATGCTTACCATTTGTTATTTACCATTATAGTATTTTCTTAATTCCAATATTTCTTGATTTTTGTCATGGTAACGAACCAGAAGTCACGCCCATCACCTACTTTGTGGCAAACGGACAGATAATGATAAAAGAGGTTTCTAGAAAACAGAAAGTCACAATTTAACATTATGCAAACTTTTATTTAACAGTTTTTTTTAAATTAGTTTCAGGTTTTTGTTCTTTGGTTGTTGTATTAAAATTTGTCTAAAACATTTTCTAAAACTATAGTGTACTTGATCCGTTACCTATTGTATGGTGGAAATTGCTATATACAGTACTACGTAGGCCTACAATGTGTTTCCATTCCAAATGCGCATTCTGTAAAGAGACGTCAGTTCATTTCGGATAACAAAAAAATTACTTATCCATCACATTATGTGATCATTTCGTTTCTGTGTGTGGATAACAACTTGTGTTATATGTGCATTCAAGAAAATTTGTTCAAAGGACAGATTTATGGTGTGTAAAAACTTTGAAATATAATTAGTTTATATAATCCCGTACTCTGAGTATTAAATCACACCTTTATGTTTCATTAATGATGTGTGTAATATCCGGCATTAAAATGTATATTAAACAGGTTTATTACTTCAAACCCTTTTTAACAATTATTTCACATTATATTTACTTTGATATGATTTGATTTATGGGTTTCTGCATCTTTTTTCTTTTTTTCATCATACATTTTCATGAACATAATATGGTTTCATACAATATTTTAAGTGTATATAATTTTATACAGATAATAAACGAAATTAAACAAATATATTGAATGCATAATTAACATACATTAGAGGCAGGAGGGCTACAGAAATAAGCAAAGTAGCTTGACGTGCCCGCAGCCCTCAACTTAAATACAACAATAAAAATAACTAGACATGTAATACTTGTTTGGAACAAGTATAGGTGGGCTGGTCCAACTAAAATTTGAGACAAACTAGATCAAAAATAAGCGAGATACTGCTTAAAAATGCTAAAAAATCAATATCATGTAGATTCATGACGTGAACGAAATTCACCTTCTATAGGCATAACACGCAAATTATGAAATTTCTGACATGAGGCCTTTAATCGAAATTTTCACTATGATGACGTCATCAAAATGAAAAATGGTGACAATTAAGCTTGTAGAAAATTGTCTTAGCTACAACATATCGAAATTTGGAAGAAAATCGATCAATATTTACAGAGATACAATCAGTTTTCCATAAATATGCTGACTTCATAATATGCAAATACGTATTTTGAGTTCGAAGACCATTTTGATGACGTCAAAATATTTGTAATTGCCAAATGAGACATGAAATCATATTTCCGACTCATCCTTTATCCAAATATGAAGAAAATTGGGTCCAAATGAATCCCAAAGAGCTATAATGAATTTTGTATAGGCATGTTTTTGCCCATATATAAGCTACGTATTACAGGAGCTCGCGCGCACGGACATTTATCTTGAATGGATTCTCATCTTCTTATTAATGGTCATAAAGAGATAAACATGGTATCAAATTGTTCGGAAAATTATGGGAGATATCATGAAAGAAGAAAAAATGGCGATTCTATGTTGCGTAATGGTGTTATGCGCCAGTGTTATGCGTGTGCGCCATTTTTTATAAAATGCTTAAAGTGGCCTGAAATGTATGCAAAATAAATTTGCGACGATTTTGAGCATTAAAAATGTTTGCGCGCGCACTGACGCGCGGACGTACGCGCATGCGCGCGTTTTTTTTTTTTTACCTGAAATTGACCGGACTGATATTGACCTTGATCATGATAAATATGAATGAGAAATGCCTTTTGGTTATGAAGATATGATAATGAGTTTATTTTCAGGAAATTTCACCAAATGACGCCTAGATGACGTCATCAGTCAAGGTCAAGGTTGAAAACCTTAGTGTGTTTTGTCCATATGCCTATACCTATGTGTGCCAAATATCAAAGCATTTGATTGAACCATTTTAAAGTTATCTTGAAACATAATACACGTTCAGTCAACAAATTAAAATTCATGATTTTGTTACATTCTTTCATATTTTGAGCCAAAAATGACAATGGCATGCAGCCGTCCGTATCTGATTCCTGAGTTTTAGCATGGATGCCATGCAGTACCTCTCCTAAAATGCTGTTTCTAGAGCTTTTTTATGTTTGGCTGGACTACTGTTAAGTTCAGACTTGGATTCTCCTTTTTGATCAAAAGTGCTTGGTCAAGTGGTCTCTCATTTCTTCGAAAGTGCAGGGTTTCCCGTATAGTTCAATTGAGAAGTTCAAATCAACATGCATTTTTAGCAATTCCGCAGTGACACTGTTTGTATTCCCCCAATCCAGGTGGTTATGTGCGATGTTATCTCTGCTTCTCCTAGCAGCCAGCATAGCAACGGTAAGATCATAGTTTTTATAAATAGTTTTCTTTTAATACCTGGAATTCCCATGAGGATGTTTGTACTTTGGGATGAGGCTACAAATGCGGGCCTTTTTTTTCTGAATGGGTATACGTATCGAAAAGACGTTGAAATAGGGACAGTGGGCGAACATTGAGAAAGGGGGAAATAAATACAAATGCCATGAAGTAGACAGGTAGGGTGACGAAGAATGAAAGAAAACACTAGAAGCTTATACAGTAGGCAAGCCGATACTTACACGCAGCATCTAACTAAAAGATTGTTACGTAGAAAATGGAAAGGAGAAGAGGGGAAGGAGGAAAATATTGAAAAGGGGAAAAAAAAAGAGTAGACGAAAAACTGAAGGAAAAGGGAGAGAAGATGAAAGAGATGAACAAGCAAAATAGTTTATTACTTTTTGTTATGTTTTGGTTTTGGAGAGACAATTTAAATAAGCTCAACCGTGAGTATAAAAGAAGCGTATAAAGTGTTCTAGAATCATGTAAAACTAACTGTTTTACAAAAATTAAGTCAGCATGAGAAGCAATATAAAAGGCATGTTTTCTTTTTAAACTCATGTTTTCTCGTTATATCAAGGAATAATTTATTCGCGAGTAATGTCAAATGAGACATAATGGGGAAAAATGAATGATATTTTTGTTGGAGGTGTATTTCTCATATCATTTTATTTAAATTATCTGTCCATCAGGTACCTTTGGTAAAACAAGCAGTTCAGCTCATCCCAGCCATGTTAGGAATCGGATTCTCTTTCGGTAAATACGTCATTAATATTTCTCTGTTTTTGCAAGTGATAGAACAGTCAAACCTGCGTTTAATAGCTTCCACCTGTATAGAAAGATCACCTAACTATAAAGACGACAATTTGTGTTTCCCTTGAACGGATTGTTATATTTAAAACTTGAGCAACCTAGATTTAAAGAACGCCTGTTTGAGTGGTTCGTTATCAAGGTTTCAATGTCTATGGAATGTATGCCGTTTTGTCCCATTTTTAAATAGCGCCACCATACTACGTTGCTTTTTAGAAAATAAATCATCTCTTTTGGTATAATCCTCGAAAGGACGACTTCCAACTAGACGCTCAGTCTCCCGAACATTTGCTAATCTACATGTGTTACTGATTAGCAACTAGACAATCGATTCCCGAAAAGTATGATTGTAATTACGATCATTAATAACAAGACATAGATTTCAATATTAAAATGGTTTGTTTTTTAATTCCAAAGGCTTTTTCATTTCGGCCACTTGGACACGACAATCATGTCCACAATGTATAGTTTGATGTGCCACCATCATCATCACCATCATCATTATCATCAGCACTATCATCACTACCACAATCACCTCATCACCATCCTCATCATCATCACCATCATCATTATCATCAATATAATCATCATTTCAATATGAAAACACATGCAATTTATCATACGACATTGAAATAAGGTATAATGGCATTAAAGTAAGCTTCCAATATCATTAGCTAAACCTTTTCTGTATTAAAAAAAAAATCCTTTAGTCATAATATCTTTATTATCATCCGTCAAACGTGTTTATTCTTCTTTTGTTTGTTTGTTATTGTTTTTGTTGCTGGTAGGTGTGGTTGACAGTACTATGACGGCATCCATGAATCTTGTAGCTGATATCAAATACAATGGGGCATACGGTGCAGCGGCGGCTATATCTACTTTCGCGTTCTGTGTAGGGTTTGCAATAGGTAAGTCATTCCATACTCACTACTAAGGCCGGGGGCGGATCTACGGAGATAAAAATGAGACACGTGTGTCCCCCCCCCCTTCCGTAGAACTAATTCTGGCACATATTATAATCTAATCCCTGTATTATATTTCAAGTGAGACATATTAATTTGTGTCATTCCTGGTTAATGTTATCTTTACTCTTACACTCAATTATCTATGTTACACCATAACTTTGAAATCTGTTATCCAATGTACAAAAATTGAGAATGATCCGTTTGGATTGAATGGAGTAAACAAAAGATTGTGCCCTTAGGCAGCTTATTTAGGGCCTAAATAACTGGTGGTGGTGGGGTGGTGATGGTGTTATCGTATTTGCTATAGTTCGGCTGTGTTTTATATTTTGGAATAATCATGGGTCTGTTTTGTTGTCTAAGTCATATCCTATTTTATTAATTCCAGGACCAACTATCAGTGGACTTTTAGTGAACTCTATCGGATTCCCATGGTAAGTTAATTATTGTACGAGTTATCTCATTATGATTATTTCATTGTTTTCACTTTATGTCATAGCTATGATATTGTATCGATCTGAACTTCAAAAGAAACAACCGTAATGGTGAATAGTTATTTATTTTATCCCAGCCAAATGTTTAGTTTTTGTTTGTGGTGTAATTGTTTCCTCATACTTACTTTACATACTCATTTTACAGGACAATGCGGACCATGGCCATCTTGGCTGCAGTGTATGCGCCATTTTGTATTGTACTCAGAAACGTTCCCAGCAAGGACCAACTGAAAGGCACAGAGAGAGCAGTCTTGTTGCCACATCATCAACTAGAGACTACAGCGGTCAGGCTTCAAGATGGATGAACACCATCGTCAGCCGTAGTAAAGGAGACACCATTGCGGGGAAGTGTTTGTCGTGATGAATATGATCATGGCTTCCCCATGTAGAGTGTTCGGTTGTGTTACAGTGCAATGTACGGTATGCGCAATGAATAAATACATTCCACATGTGTGAATGTTTACCCTCTACTTTAACCCCCCCCCCCTCCCCTCATCCCCCACCCTATCTAGAAAAGAAAGGTTTTAAAAATTGTGCCCATTGACGGGGCAATAGAGAGCAGTATATGAACTAAAACATGGGGTTACTAGCCAAGTATAACTCCATGACTAAACTGTCCATGAGAATGGTTTATGTACAAATTAAACTGCCCATGAGTAATTTCTCTAATAACATGATAAGGAGAACTAGATGTATAGTATGTCCACAGCAGTTGCGCAGTCACGGGGGCGGCATAGTCACATGCCCTAATAGAATCGCCCCACATATAGAATATGAAAAAGTAATAAAATTTAAAGGGGAGGCACGAAAAGAAGAAGACAATAGGACCCTCCCACGCACCCTAATAGGATGTATTGTAAATTAAGGGTCCCCCACTCCCATTCGAGTGGACCCTCAATAGATGAACCCGTGATAGGCCCTGGCTGCTTCTAAGCTGAGTATGCTTCATGGGGATACGAAATAATAAGTTTTTATTGTTTTGTTTTATGATATTCAAATTGAGAATAATATATTTCGTAAAGTGTAAATGTTCCAGGTTTTTAATATGTACATTGCCCGTGTTCATATGCAGTACTTTCTAATGTGTATTCTTCTACCATAAAGATAATAATAATTACAACATACTTAAGAACAATTTAATCGAAAATCAACACGATAAGTGTGTCCTTTGAACGATTGTCTATTAACGACGACATCAATATATTGCTGTTTGTAAAGATACACCAGTTCATTGAGCTCTATGCAATTCAACTCAGAGTTTCATCGTTGTACTAGCATCAGTTAAATTACACATTAATCAATATTTAAAAAAATTACCTGATCTAATTTATTAAAAATTATTAAATTACGAACAATATAGCAAATCAGGAAGTCGAACAGCACAAATAATTCATACATCTGTATCATTTTATTACAGTAAAATACACATCAAATATGATAACTATCTATTTTATTATATATATATAGTATGGATGCAATTGTTTGTACAGGAATGTTACATGCTACCTACAAGCTGGCTGAAACAATACTCAGATAACACCATTTAACATATACGACTATTATGTGAAAAATGATAAGGGAATAGGCTTTTTATTAGCTCATTGTCTTGTCAAGTCGGATAGTGATTTTGCTAAGAGTACAAAATATTATGTTTTGCTTCTTTTTCAAACATAAAAGTCGTTTTACGATTACATAAAATGTGATTACTAGGTATAACATTTAGATATTCACCATAGTTTTTATCTATGTGCGGATATGAGAGAGCTTTGTGACATAATAATCTGTTTAGAATGGGATAAATGTCTTATTTGGTTATTACAGAACGTAGGTAATAATTTTTTCTGCATGCTTGAATGTTATCAAATCTGTTATATTCAGTACTATATATTGCTTGTGATTGATTAAGTTTAAAAGTTTAAGGAATTGCAATGATTTATACCTGATGTAGCGTATTGGTCCTGCAATATCAAAATATCTATTTGGAAAAAATCATCAGAATATCTTGCTTTTCGATTAAGCGATACAAAAATTATAATATAAATCATTTTACATTTTCTTGGCACACTCTAAATATAAATCAAAATCATCCAAAATATTTACAAAAATAAATCATATTATAATACGGGTGTATAGATTGTATAACTAGTTAATACGCGGTCGTTTTAACCTATATTCATTAACCTATTTAGCTCAATTGATGGACATTTTTAACCCTTTGCTTACTGGAACCTGGTAGTCTCTGTGTTAAGTCTATGGGAATTACATAATTCAGTCGTCAACGGGTTAATAGTGTGTTATTGCAAATTAAATTTGAATGAAGTTACCATGGTTACGATTCAGTGTCATCACAACGTTATCAATTTCGTGTATTTTTTCCCCATGCATTAACATGCAACCACCTTTATACGTAATAATAATAATAACGTTTTATTTACCCAGGGTAGCCACTTCAGTTATGAAACTGCTCTTCCAGCGGGCCCTGCATAACATAATATGTTATTACTACCCTCCTCCAATCTAATATGCTGAGCGCCTAGCTAGAAGGCAGAAGGTCCCATTGTTATAAGTCTTTGGTATGACTCGGCCGGGGATCGAACCCACGACTTCCCGTTCATGAGGCGGGCACTCTAACCACTGAGCCACAATGCCCATTAAAGAAGCATATCCAATATATTTGAAATGATGGTGTTGTGATCTTCACACATACATACATGTACATTATTTTAAAATAATTATTGTTATATTCAATAATATACAATTAAATACAAAACCGCCTCCTGGTATAAGTTCATGAGGCTTTTCAATATCATTATGGTGAAACACTTCATTTGACCATATACATGTATGTACTTTCTTGCATAGAGAAGTATTGTTTTTCATCTAGATGTTGCTGCAATATACATGCATTACTTTACATATATACTATGAAAAGCCTGAAATGTTGAAATACAAAGTATTCTAAAGGTACTATGTCCCATTTGCAGGCCAAAAAACGAAAAGGTTAAATTCCAACGGCATTTGAAAGACAATACTAATTTAGACCTTCCCTAAAAAATGAGGGGCTTGAAAATGTCTTTAAGTGGGAGAATAACGACTATTAGTTGTCAAATCGACTTAGGAGCTATAGAGCCAGTAAGTAGTAGTCTGATTTTTCAGACCATTGTACGGAATGGTCGTACGTTTTATGCTGCGCAAAGATTCAATCAGTTTAATTTTGGCCATTACAAGAAGTGGGTTATTGATGTAGACAAATGCTCATGTACCCTTTACAGCTCATTTTATGTATGTTATTACCAAAGATGAAAAAAAGCCAGTCAGTCACTCAATAGTGTCTGACAGTGAAGTCTAGCAAGTAAACGGGTTTCCTTGCATAATTTGTATATTAGGACACTGCTAAAGTTTAAATTTCACAGATAGGACATACATGACATATTCATAATTCCTGCAAAGTTCTACATAATTTGATGTTGGCTGCGAAAGGGACATAGTATCTTTAACATAGTGATTGCATATAATGTACATAGGAATTTTTTGCTTTGTTAGTTACCATTAAAGCTTGTCCCATTTGAACATTAAACGATGACAGGATTTGAAATTATATATAAACGAATATAAACTATTCATCACAAACCTTGCTGTAAAAGAAGTAATACATGGGCAAAGATACAGGGGTCACAGAAGCAAGTGCCCCATCAAGGGTAGAAAAGGAGGGTTCGAGGGGGGAAAGAGGAAAAGAAAAAAGACAACATAACAATAAGGTGAATGAACCCCCTTCCACACCTTCACCCCTATTGGCGGCCTTTTTTTTGTATTTCATTTACCGAGGACCCCCCCCCCCCCCCCCCCCCCACCGCTGCTAATGACATCATTTGCATGAAGAGAATCACAAACTGCAGTTTAGCACAATGTGCAAAGTTATATCAAGTTATTAATTATGGTAATGGTTTTCGGGAACAATTCATTAGGTATTGATGCTCAGGATTGGAGAGCTAGCCCGTGTCTACATATGGAAACGTTGTATCATCCGCTCAATCTGACTTGCGTGCATAGAACAAATCAGCATTTTCCCATGAAAAAGTGAAGTTTTCTAAAATATGCGTTTCTTACCAGCATTGGGGCGCCCGGAAGTCACTCGGGTAACATTTCATAAAGTATAATATAAAAAGACCATATGCAAATTGTCTGTACTTTCGTTGGAAAAAATACATTTATCCAGCACAATGTCGTCTCTTTTTGCGTTGGAGAAGAGCAAATAGCGAGTTTCAATCACACTTTGGCCGCTCTCGCAAGCTCTCACTCGTTTCACTGTTGTCAAGCGACTTTGGGGCAAGCGGTTAATGAAAATACTTATCTTTAGCTTTCTTCTGGTATTAAACTTGTTTTGATTGCTTGTATACTTTTGTCGGAATAAAGGAAACAAAAATGCTCGACCAATAACTTATCAGCGTCTGAATTGACCTTTTGACCTTGAATTCCCTGATGCAAGCGCAATAATGACGTCATCTTCGCTAAATCGGTGTCTTTTATCGTAAAATGCGACACTTTCTCATTGTTTATACATCTTTTTTTAATTATTAGTAAGATATAACATATTTTTTTCTGATATCACTGAAGTTTTGGGTTTTATTTAATGAGTAATTTTAAAATAAGAGCCATTTTACTGTTTTAATTTACTGGATCGTACCATTAAAGTCGCAGGGTAGAAAGATGCATTTTCCAACCGCGCCAAATTTAATTTACGTTCCGACATTCTGTTAAATGGGTTCGTGTTGTTAAGATTAAGAATCCACTGCTTTCTGCTCCAACAAACGTTCACATGCGGAGTCGTTTATCAACTAAATTATTCAAATTTATGGATGCTTCCTTGCTTCCCAGGTGTTTGTGTTGCTGTTGAATCATTTTATTCACCTGCTATCATTTTTTGTACTCCAATTGCCAGAACGCAAATTTCATTTTGGTTTATAGTTTCATCGGAGTAGTTTATCAACTATATGTATTCAAATTTATGAATGCTTCCTCCCCAGGTGTTGGTGTTTAATGCATTTCATTCACCTGTTATTATTCTTTGTACTCCAATTGTTAGAATACAAAATGCATTTTGGTTTTATAGTTTCATGCAATAAGTAAGTCAATAAAAGAGTATGTTCTGCACAATAAACACAATGGCCCGAATTCACAAAGCAAGGTTTGAGCTCAGACCAAGGTTTGAGCTCAAACCTCCTTTTGTTTTGCCAAACCTCCTTTTGTTCTTTACAAACCAGGTTTGTAAAAAACGCGTAAAACGCGTCGTATGACGCACATAAACCTCGGTTTGTCGACAAACCTCCTTTGTGAATTCGGGCCATTGTGTGTCCTTATTGTACAATGTAATGTGTCCCCTCATTTTGTAAGAGTTAATTTACCCATTCACATAATGGAACTACCTGCCCGATGAAGCCAGTGGCCTGTGACCCATGAGCACTCAACACCGTGTGGGAGTCAGTCTGTGGTCAAATTCTTTTATGAGACATATACAAGCAAACGTTTCCATATGGGATCTGCATTTTTCCGTAACTTTTTCAAACTTTATTTATATGATGTTTGGTGGCCATACGGTTCGAAACTCTGATGTAGTGTCACCTTCCATACCGTTTGAAATATCTAGTAGGGCTACTATCAGTCAGAGAATAGGATTAAAATGAGGTTTGGTAGATTGACGAGAACTTACGAAAAATCAACCGGAAGTAATTCAATCTCCTTATCCATCACCTATTGAAGTGTGTGAACATTGCATTGATGTCATTCATAAAACATAAGCGATATCTATGGAACATACAATCGATATCTGCAAAGTCTTTGCAATCGTCTTTGCTTTTCGCTGTAGATTCACGAAAACACCCGATACAGGGACCTAGAAGACATTACCGCGGGCCTACAGGACATTATTGGAAACTTCAGAAACTTCAGAGTTTCAGAGGAGAATCGTGTTGTCATAGTCGACCTAAACTGTGAAAAACATGGTACCATCACGAATGTTATGAAGGCTCTTGATAATGTTCAGGGGTACTACATTTTGGGTGCCGAAGCAGGCCATATACGCTCTTCAAGAGGAAATAATTGGAAAGTTCAGAAACTTCAGAATCTCAGAGTAGAATCATGTTGTCATAGTCGACCTGAACCTTGATGAACATGGTATCATCACGGATGTAATCCAGGGTCTTGATCATGTTGAGGGGTACAAACTTCTGGGTGCCGAAGCTGGCGTTGCGCTCTCCCAGAGGGCGTCCTAGGAAAGCTTTGTTCTCCTTGCAGGGGTTGGGTTTGATGTTGTAGGAGATGTTCCTTCGGGCCGTCGGATCCTGGCACTGGTCGATGAGCGTGAAGGTGATCCGATGGGAGAATGGCCAGGGTAGGAGGGCGTCGTACTCGCCGCGGTTGATGCACACGAAGATAGACATGAAATGACTCTTGGCTAGAAAGGAGAGGAAGAACATGAAAGAAGGTTAATTGATATGATAGATGTTATCATTTTATTTGACAGCTACAAAAGCCACTAGACTATAAGTGCTATAAGTGCATGTACATGTAGACACTGGCTCGAAGACCAACGGCTTCCATTTTTAACTGTGAGAATTGGCAATAATACTGTACTAAAGAGAGCAGTGAGTCTTTGTGATCTCTCTCTCTCTCTCTCTCTCTCTCTCCCTTCTTCTTCTTCTTCTTCTTCTACTTCTTCTTCTTCTTCTTCTTCTTCTTCTTCTTCTTCTTCTTCTTCATCTTCTTCTACTTCTTCTTCTTCTTCTCTTTCTTCTTCTACTTCTTCTTCTTCTTCTTCTTCTTCTTCTTCTATTTACTATTGTTCTTCTTTTTCTTTTTCTTCTCGTAATATTGCTTCTTCTTCTTAATCTTCTCTTTCGTCTTCTTCTTCATCTTTCACTTTTTGTCAAATCTAGGTAGGAGAGAATATTAAAAACTAGATTGAGAAATGAAAGGAAAGAAGGAACGTATCGCAGAAAGACAATGAAAGGGAATGAACGAAAAAGAGATTGAAAAAAATTAAGTGCAGAGACAGACAAGTGGTGGAGGGTTCTGGGACAATTACTCCCTGGACAGTCACCCCCCCCCCCCCCCCCCCCCCCCCCTCCTTCCAGGACAACCAAAGAAAACCGGGTGGTAACTTTTCCGGGGGGTAATTGACCTCGGGGGTGTTTGTCCTTGGGGGTTTATTTTCGGGGGGATAGTTTTTCGGGGGATGATTGTCCAGGGGAGTATTGTCCTGATACAGTGGTAGTTAGATCATATTTTAAGACAGAGGGAGAAAGAGAGAGACAGAGACAGCGACGGGGAGAGAGTTAGAAATACAGTGACAAACAGGAAGAGACAAACAGACATACGGAGAGTGGGTGAAGTAAGATTCATGCACACCTTTTCCATCACCGTTGAGACAGCAGGATACCGAGAGCCTATACCCATGTCTACTGGTTAAGAATGGTGGACTGAAGATGGTCACCTTCTTGCCCTGCTTGGCTTCCTGCATCCTCTCTGCATACTTGTCTATCTTCCAGACAAGCTGAGAGCCATAGAGCTTCTCAAGGTCGCGAACCTTCTGCATGCATACTCCAAGAGAGTCCTGAAACAGTGCAAGGAATAACAGTTTAAACGTTCGACAAATAAGTATTAGTAGCTACTTTGTCATTTTTATGGAGGGGGGAATGGTAGTAGAAGTAGAAATAGTAGTAAAGAATTAATGCGTAAGCACTAATCAGGTAATTTTTGATTAACTTTCGCAATGATGCAAACTCTGAATGTTGAGCCGATACCTTTCTGTTAATTATTGCTTAAATGCAGAAGTTAGAGTTTCCATTATGTCTCCGAACATTGGCAAAAAATAGCGCTTTAGTATAATGTTATGCAGCAATATAGAGGTGTCGTGTTTATGTGGATATGTCACTGGACTGTGAATCACAAGGTCCACGGCACTAATGTCCTTTGGCAAGACCTTTATCTAAATTTGCCACATTCGACCCAGGTGTGATATTCCTTGAAATGCACTGTGCGCCGATATTAAACAGCTGCCGGTGCTTAAGCTAGGGTAATACTTATGTAGTTTATGCAAAGAACACTGATGTTGTCTTTTGAACAGGAATTGCGCCATATAAGTGGTACGTATTATTGCAATACTCTTGTTTACACTATATACATGTACATGTTCATGTTATGTACTATCTATGGTAGATGTAGAACAATTATATTATAACATGGGTAAAATACTATGACTTGTGAATCGCCCCTTGTAAACCATTTTATACTAGGGTGGATATGATAAACTATTGGCGATTCATGTGTAACAGTGGTTCATTAATTCAGACCATAAAACTATAATTGTTCCCTGCCAATCGTAGGTGGCATGATGCTGTATGTCATATATATTTCAACCGCTTATATATATTTTTAAAGGTATACCAATATACATGTATAACATCCAGACACAGAGTACTGTCATAAATCATTAAAATATACATGAAGCTTTTACTATTGAGTCTTGGCAGAAAACTATTGATTGTCAATTACAGCATTGAAAGCGCAAATACCAATGGATGCTTTTTTCTTATAATATGCAATCCAGCTCACTATTTCTCCCAAACACATCAATGTCTCCTATTTTTTTCTTAAAAGGAATAACAATGTATAACATCCTGACACAGTGAGTACTGTTATAAATTATTAAGATATACAGCCATCGACGTATGAAGCTTTTCCTTTTGTATCTTAGCAGAAAATCATTAATTATCATTTACTGCATCGATACTGTTTTCCTATGGTGTGCGAGCATGTAGGTCACTGTTTCTCCCCAAAACATCGATGTCTCCTCTTTAATTCTCATAGCATCCACCTATCCCTTAAAGCGTACGCTTTGTCATTATATGAAATTGCATTGTACATAAACACAGCCATACACACTGAGTGTATGATGTTGATGATATACCAGTCAGAGTGCCAGCTAATCGATCAAAAATAATTAATTAATCGTGCACCAATTCTCAAGGAGAATGACTATACACGTACATTATGGAGGATACGAATATGGTGTACCCCGTATTAACCAATATCTCTGCTGGTACCAAAACACTGATGGAGTAACTGAATAGAACGTCTGAATAACAAGTAATATTTAGATTTGAAATAAAATAAACCATTATGCATTATCATGCGGATGAATAGATCTGATATCCATTATTTGTTTGATTTTGGGGGGGTTAAGATATAGCTACGAGAATGGTATGCTAAGCGTGTTGACTGTGTATAATGACATATTAAGAGCCTGACAACCGGTACAACAACCAAAAAACAGGGGCAGAATGAACAAATAAAAGAAAATCTTACTTTATGTTGCATAAGAAGGTCATCATGTGTTTGTAGTTGTTCTTTGTTCTTCAGCATTATATTTCCAACAAACGTAAGATGTTCAGTTGGATCATCGGTGATATGCTTCTGCATCCTCTGCCTCTCGCACTGTCAGTAAAGAATACATAAACAATAAACTTGTTTATATTCAGTTTTACTTCGTCTTTTGAACATAGAGTTGCACTCTTCAGGGTTTCATGAGTTAGGGTCTTGAACAATTCTTAATAAAAATCCAAAAAAATGACAATGACTGTGAGCATTTAACAAAATGAACATAAATCTATAAAAGTAATTGCAAATACGTTAAGTTAATATCTAATTGAGGTTTATCCTAAACTGGTGTTTCATACACAAACATTTATGTAAATGTATCTGCAGTAATGTAACAAAATAACTGATAATGCCAAGTCATTTTTAAATTTTAAAATCAATGAATAAATAAGTGATATCTCTCAAGTGATTTTAAAATGAAAGACATTTAAAAGATGAGTACACATAAACATAGAAATATTAGAACTAATCTCTTTCGGGAGGACAATACAAAATAAAATATGATTTCCAAAACAGTTTACGTGACTTTGGTATATCCCTAAACACTTCTATTACTATAAATCAAGATAAACTGTAGAAAGCACCAATTTCGATTGGTAGCTTCCCTAACACACAGTGGTACATAAACACTCTGCTGATGTTACTGCTATTCGAGCGTTACAAGTTAGAAATGTGGACACCCCTTGAAAGGGAATCTTCATTAGGCATGCTACATTAACGTCCTTGAAACTATTTCGAATACATTTACTATTATTAATAATAAGAGACAATGTAAATAAGAAATCTGGACGCCCCTAGAAAAGGAATCTTTATCAGGAATGCTACACTAATGTCCTTGAAACTGTTTCAAATACATTGACTACATGCGAAACCTGTCTATAAAGACCAACCAAGGGAGACGAGAAAAGTGGTCTTTATAGGTAGGTGGTCTCTTTAGACAGGTGGTCTTGGTAGACAGGTGGCCACCAAAGCAGGTTTGTCTGTATTATTAATAATAAGAGACAAAATAAATGAGAAATTTGGAAGCCACTTGGAAGGGAATCTTTATCAGGAATGCTACAATAACGTCATTAAAACTGTTTCAAAAACATTTATTATCACTAATAACAAGAGACAATATACATGCTTCATACCATAAGAAATGAGAAATACCATAATAAAGTTATGACTCACCTTGTAAGTACATCCGAATTCACTAAATGGACAGGGAATCTTCGATTTCGGACAATCTTTATCGATATGGGCTTTGACCTGAAACCAAAGACAAACAGACACCAGGATAACAAAATGAAAACATATCGTCGTTAACATTATCATCATCAGAATACATTGCTTTTTTGTTTAATAATCTTCAATGATATCGTCTGAGAAGCTATGAATTACATTGGTGAATTGGTGGTGTACTCAACTGATAGTGAACTACATGTATAGAAGCTCAGTGTAATGGTACGATGTCAAATACCGGATAATTATAACTATAAACCTGTATTAAATATAAGAAATTCACTTTGTGGCATAGTGAAAATTGTTGACTTGGAAACATTTACTATGCCAATCATATTAAACTGCTCAGGGAAGCATGTCGGAAAGTTTATCGTTATAAAAGGGAGGAGTTTCCACATTTCTGTTGCATTAATGTAATCACTGATTATCCGGTGCTTGAAATACTCTGAGACCTCAGATGTTAAAGATTGAATTTTTTTGATAAAGGTTTTTCGGGTTGATGGGGCCGGGCTTTTAACGGTTTAATAGAGAAAAGAAATAAACGTGATGAACAAGAAGAAGCAGAATCATTGCACGTATAAATGACCTCACCTCTCCGCGGGGTATCTCTGTAAGCTTGCAGCCGTTGGGACATGGCACGGGGAAGTTCTGGCAGGCATTCATGTGGGCAATCTCGTCTTTAAAGAAGATCTTCTTCTGGCAGAACTCGCACTGGACCATACGCTTGGTGCAGTCCTCCTCCAGATGCGACTCCAGGAACCTCTTGTCGAAGTGGGCCCCGCAGATGTTGGGACACTCCACCTCTATGTACAGGCACTTTGCAAAGTGGTCCTACAAAATAAATGTATCAAGTCATCAAGTTACGAAGGGAAGTCGAGAACCGGTTTGATGTGATCTCTAAGAAAATATCAATTGAATCACTTGAAAGTTGTTGAAGAAGTACCCCCGAAACCGTTGGGACACTCTACCCCTGCGTACAGACGCTTTGCAAAGTAGTCCTACAAAGAGAGATGATCTTGTAAAAAAAAAAGTTCTTTTGAAAATATGATTATACTGCACATCCACATTCATGTAATTTTCTGATTGGTCTTTCAGAGGGTACAGTCGAGAAGCCAGTTAAGACGATCAGTCGAAGATATCATTTTAAAGTTTTAACGTTATCGAAGTCAATTTTATTACCCTCTTAAAATAACAAAATATAGGGGAAACTGGTAGAGGTCGTATTTAAATAATGCGAAAATGAGGAAACTTAAATTGATTTATAAATAAGAAAAATTGGGCTTGAAGAAATAGGGAAGCTTGAGCCCCTCAAGTCCCCTTCTTCAACCGTAACTGAAAGAAAAACATAAGAATAGTAGCCCATCTTTGGTTGCGTTTATCGACTAAATTTTTGGCTAGAATCAGGTTTCTCAAACGTCTTTCAGGCAAATTTAGAAGGTGATAAACACAAAGCCTTTTTTAAAGGGCTTTGGATATGGGCATAGCTAAAGACGCAAAAAGGTGTGTTTTGTATGTGACATACAGCCAGAATCACGTTTCTGAGAGATCGATAAACGCAAAGCCGTTTTGAACCTCACATGCAAATAGGACCACCCAGGTGTTGTGTACAAGCATGTGTGTGAAGTTGACCTCCGAGAAACTGTCTGCTTCCCGGGTCAAAACAGCTGGGCTGACACAAGGCCTTTATTTTGAATCGTGAAGGGACGATAAACGCGACATCCCGCAAATCACGATCGTATAGTGGGGTATGATAGTGGGGTTCAATAGTGGGGTACGATATGTATAGTGGCAAGCCCTGATAAACGCGCCCTTTGTTGGAAGCATCTCGTCATCCTGATGAAAGTTTGGTGGTCATGATTTTGTTGTAGCGATCGACATACATGACTGCCATAGTTATCACCCCTTGAAGCAAAATCCTCTTCCCCAACCTAACCCCCTAATCTAATCTCCCTCTCCCCATGAAAATAATTTAAGAAAAGGAGACAAGAAGCCAATATCTTATTCTGAGAAAGGGACTGATTAATGTGATTAGTGGAATTACGTTTATAGTAGCCTATGGGTAGAATGATTTTCATTAATGAGACGTCAAATTTGAACCCGACATTAATGTTTAATTTCAATACATATTCAATCCCGTTAGCCCTCTTTCAGATTTTCGTTGAAGTTGATTGCATTATGCATTATTTGCACCTCTATTGTACGCGTTTTAATTGAAACGTGCATGATTTTATGCAATTTAGCCTGAACGGCTGTGGTTTGGAGCACAGTCATTAGCCTAATTGATCTGACGATGGGTATTTGCTATATAGTCTCATACATACATGTACAATAGTCTCAAAATTAGCGTTGGAATCGGAGTTATACGTATCAAATTTCAAATTGGTAAACCTATTCCCCTTTTGTAATATCACAATGGTCTCCTTTGAAATTGCTTTACAATTTTATAGGGTGCGTTCAATTAAAAATGACTAAATAATTAATTACTCACCGTGTGTTGACAAATCGTTAGTATAAAAACAGATATTAATAGCTTGCAGCTCTAAAAGTGTGCGTAATCCAAGGAGTAATAACAACAAGATAAATGCTTGAATTATATATTTTCTTTTAAATTATTGAAGAAGATTCCCATCTGTGAGGTAGTTGTCTCGGCATTCGTTTTAACAATGTTTGCTCATTCATAATCTTGATGTATAGAGGGACAGAATGACAAGGAATCGATTGATATAATATGCGGGTCATGGCTTCCATAACAACTAATTACTTTCCCTTGAAGTGCTTATGATTGTCAAGATCATATCGAAGGCGCATGCTGTAGTCCATATTTTAATGGCTATCGATTAATTTCTAATGGTATATATCTATAGACTGTTTCAAGAGTAGTCATTTCAATTGGATATGTAAGTATTGCAAATTGGGGTCTTTGGATTTGAATGACATATGCCAATCCAATACATATATCATTCATTATTTCTTTCCAATGACAGTTGAGATCAACATCTGAGTGACCCCCCCCCCCCCCCACCCCCTCTCTCTCTCTCTCTCTCTCTCTCTCTCTCTCTCTTTCTCTTTCTCTCTCCCTCTATCTCTCACTCGCTCTCTGGACGATTAGCGTCATCTTATTATCTTTCACTCCTCATCACCCAGCTATTTTCTTAGAACAAGATCACAAAGACTTTCGAAAAATCTACATCAGGCAACTTCAGTAGCCTTGTCCATAACCTAATAAAAATGTGCAAACATTCCAAAGACTCACTCATTAAATTTCTGAAAACTTATTTTTGATTCCGAAAGATTTATTTCTTAAGTCAAAGAGAATTTAAAACTAGGGACAACACTTTTGGATTTAGTACAAGACGAATGGTCATTTAGATTTTAGAGGTTTGAATGTTCACGCCACATTTTGGAAGGATTTGCGGTAGTCGGCAAATCCTTCCAAAATCGGATCGTAGTTAGGTCTTATAGTGTGCGGTGACCTTATCAAACATAACTTATGCAAGAATCCATTTAATGGACGGAGCTGCCGCCTGTGATGGTAATAGAAAGACATACCTTGTTTTCCTTGACGACCCCCGTCCATGGACACCCTTTGTCGTGGTTCGGGCATTTTACACTCAGATCTCCTATCTCGTTCCCGAATGCTGTATCCACGTACACCTGTAAAAAAGGTCAAAGGTTAATGTTGAGTTCTACAAAGATACAATGTATAAGGATTTTTTTGTTTAATCCAACGACTTTTATCGGTTATAACCTCCAATTCATAAATATATTATACTGCGCTTTAATTTTCATAATGTATCTTTCTTAACAGATGTTTCTGAATTTCATTAAAAGATCAAATACAACATATTCAAATAACAATCATAGTATATAATATAATTGATTAACATAAAATTTAACAACTGAAATAGACAAAAAATGCATATATATATATATATATATATATATATATATATATATGTATAATTGAATACTTGAAAGTATGGAGGTAATCAAATAATCAAGATAAATGCAGAGGCCAACTATCAGAAGCATGAATTATTGAGTCGATAGTGACCGCGAGGGCGCTGTTATAGGAGTATGTAGGAGAATAGAGTGTCACGTATACAAGTTTTATTTCCAGAAAGTATATAAATAAAAGGTAGGAAGAAAGAACAGAAAGAAAACAAATTGCAAGGGTGTGCATGTTGGTGTATTCAGGTGAAGTAAGTGTTCGATTCGTTTAGTTCATGAACTGATCATCTTAAAGTGTATAAAGACAAACAAAAAAATCGTTAAAACCTTAATAACGTTCAAGAATATTTGGATATAAATGTTATTTATCAAGGCTATGAATGAATAAAGAGATGCAGAGTGTTTAATATTGTCGGGTAAGGCATTCCAAATATCTGGACCATGGTGTCTTTTCGATTTAAAGGCCATAATAATGTTTAGGTTAGTTAAATGGAAATCGGATGAGTGTCGTGTAGGATAAGAATGTATAATACTTTTGTATACACAAATATTTCAAAATGCTAACGGCACAAGATTTATCCACAATTAATACATGAAGATTGCAGTTTGAAAAATGTGAATATCAGCGATTTTTAATGTTTTTGGTTCATAAAATATTGCATCAGTAAGGGCTGTGTATTCTGAATGTGTGCAAAAACGAAGTGTTTTCTTTTGAAGACAATATAACATAACATAATTTTCATCTTATTACTACTACCCCATACTATGTATGTTACCTTAATATCATGTTATTAACTATATTACCCATATTATTGTAGCTTTGCCGCGATGATAAGGCACTAAAGCATTCAAGGAATTCCTTCCTACCAGGTACCCATTTGCTTCACCTGGGTAGAGAGTGACAAATGTAGATTGATGTCTTGCCAAAGGACATGAGTGCCGCGGTGGGAATCGAACCGTGATCCCCAGTCTGATGACGTATACCACGACACCCCACGTATTACCATTTATATAATAATACAACAGGATGAAAGTACAGGTGAGGCTTTTAATGCCATTCATTCGCTGTAACTCAAGATTCTGAATATAAATTATCTTTCAATATTTAATCTTGGACGAAACATAATTATTAATTCAAAATGTTTTATTTTATAGGAATGTTTGATACATTATAAGTAATCTAATTGTGAATACTGCAGCTCTCTAAAATTTGAAGATAAGGACAAATGTTGAGCTGACATATTTCTTACTCGTTTCATTGTAGCAAATTTTAAAATGTCGAAATGTAAATGCAAATCTTTTTTCGAGGGCATGTTCTCTGTTCAGTTTTATATTTTATGTTCAGAGATAAGGTATTAATATAAATTTTGCATTTACTTTGTACATTTATGATGTTGATAAATGAATGTTGATGGATAAAAGCGATATAGCTACCCGCAGGGTTCTTCGTTTGGTGGTTATCAATTATTTTGTCAAACCACTGCTAATTTAACACATATTCTGATAATAACCCCTATCCCTAGCCCTATGGATATAAGACACTTATAAAACAATGTAGCTACTCCTTGGGTTCTACAAAATCGTCAAAACAGGAATTCTTTGGATGTGTATCAATTGGTTTGTCAGACCACTACCAATTACATACACACTTTGCACGGTGACGGCGTTTCGCCTCAAAATTGCGCTCGCCAATATTTCATCACAATGTAATAGGCATATCCTCGCATCTGGTAATAAATTCATAAATAGAGCCCCTCTTGTCCTTTTGCACGCAATTAGTTTGAATTATTCATGAGGTGGTATTGACCGGAACACATCGCCCATCCCTGCCCCGCATTGGCATGTGTTCTTTATTCCTATGGAGACAGATCAATAAGGGATGAACCTCTTTTGTGGACGGACAATGAGGGCGTAAGGGGATCGATAGGGGGTATAAGATATACAGGTAAAAAGAGAAAGAGGGGGCATCGTGGTGACCTCGTTTTTTGTGTTTTGGGGGTGTGTTTTTTTGTGTAGAGTGTGTTATTGTAGATGAGGGAAGTTTTGTCTGTACGTATTAAAGGTTGCATTCGGCGTTTTGGAATGTTGCATTGGGCAAGGGCATATCAGAATCCACGAAATATAAGGATAATGAAGGATAAAGAAAAATAGAGAGAGGGGGGGAGAGATTTAGATGTAGATTTAGATCTGAGGAGTAAAGGAATGTCAAGAAGGAGAGAAAGAGAGAGAGGAGAGAGAAAGAGTGAGAGCGGAAGTGAGAGGGAGGGAGAAAGAGAGAGGGGGAGGGAGAAAGAGAGAGTGAGGGAGAGAGATGGGGGACTCGAGAGAAACAAACAAAGTTGATAAGAAATACGTCCCTGTACATAGTATAAGGGGAAATGATTGAGAATTAAAGTGAGAGTGGAAGATACTGAAAAGGGAGGATGTGATAGAACGTGGAGATAGAGAAAGATAGTGAAAGACAGGGTGAGATAGAATGAGAGATGAGGAGATAGTATGGATGAGAAAAAAATGGTATAATGCTCGCTTTACACGCCGATTACCCTATATGCCTGATTATTGGTAATTATCTTAATTAGTATTATTTAATGATTGATCTGATTAAATGGCATATAATTAACTTACCTTGTCTCTCGCTACAGGAGCCTGGTCTAATGGGCATCTGGGGGATACTCTGTGACAAGAACGAAATGATAAGAATGATCAGAAAGATGATATTAATAACAATAAAATGATAATTATGAAAAAAAGTAATACGAATAATAGTCATAGTAATAATACATTATATAAAATGGTACGAATTTAAATGCAAATCCTAAGTTCTTGGTCATTCCTAATATATTTAACAAATCCCTCTCATCTTTTTTAATGAATTCTTTGAAAATAACCTTAAAGTCATGGATTTTCGAAAGCTAAATAGACGATATTATCATCAATATTTTCATCATGACCATCATCATCCTCATGATGGCAATGGAAGTCGTCAAAGAGATATGCTAATTGAGATAATTTTATAAATATTATAAGTAGATTTTTTTATTGCCAGATTATTGGCTGTTCCATGTTTTGAAATGTAAAACTTTGACGGACTGCAGCACCTAGACCCCCCCCCCTCCCCTTTCTGCCTCGTACGCCTATGTTGAAAGCCAACAATAATTAATGATCATAAGTTATTATAACTTACGGGTTATTCCCTACTTTATTACCATGCATTCATAATTTCATCACCAATACTACTACTAATAATAATGATGATGATCATGATAATAATAACAACAATGATAATAATAATAGTCACAATAGTAACGATGATAATAATGATAATTATAATAATAATAATAACAATAATAGTAGTAGTAAAAATAATGATAACAATAATGTTATTAATAGTCACAATAGTATGATAATAATGATAATTGTAATAATAATAGCAATAATAGTAGTAGTAATAGTAATAATAATAATTAAAATTAATATCATCTTCATCATTATCATCATCATCTTCATCATCATGTTAATGAAATCATAATGGTATGCAAAACAATGTTGATCATAAAATACTCGATAAAAATATAATCTGACAACGGTTACTGGGGGGCTTTAGCAATCAATCTGCATGGTTTAAGCTGAGCAGTCATAATAAATCATTACATGTTTTTCGAGCAGTCAATAAATATTATCCTCAAAACAATGCCAATATATCCCATACACGTAGGCCGAGTCGGGCAACAGCAAATACAAAAAATTGGGTTAACTAGACCCCAAACCTTGCAATTGAAATCACTTTTTCAAAAAATTTAAGCAGATCCGTTATGCTTTGGGTCGTCGAGGTAAACGTCTGGGCGCAAAAAATGTTTGAGTATTATATCGCCACATATGTGATAAATCGCACAAATTTCACATGACCTGTAAAAACGTGTTTACGGGAAAATTATAACGGGATATTGCAAGAAGATAAAGCTGTAATTCGACATAAACCTGTCGCACTGCTTGCTATAAATATGATCCAAGCTAATGTATTTCGAAAGAGATGATTGAAATCGAAAAATAGCAGAGAAAACGTACTTTCGCCTTTCCTTCATTGGAGTAAATCACAAGATGTCGGCTTTCTGTTCATTCTTACAATCTACTCTGATTGAGGGGAAGACGAAAAGTATTAGTAATTGTCTGTTTTCGTTGCTAATTTTCGATAATGTATTGCTTTTAATCATGACCGAAATGATTCAGACAACTTAATATATGTCTTATGGGATAATTATGAACGACTGTGCACTGTTTCATTAAAAACGTGTCATCAATAGCAAAAGATAAACAAAATCTTTATGCCTCAGTCACACCAACGAGACCGACCCCAGCCCGACTACAGACCCAACCAAATATAACATTACCTCCTACAGCAAAAAATCGATCAGAAAAAAATCAGGAGAAAATAGAATTAACTGATATAAATTTCACATTATGTAAGTGATGACTGATGAATTATATGAGTAGGTGATTAATACAGGCATAAAATTACCCTATAAAACATGATATTTTAAGCAACATTCCAAAAGTATCTAACATCTGATGCAATTAAAAAATAAAGGAGGACCTACCTTAGAAGTTCGGGGAGACAAGCAGAGCAACAGCGATGACCGCATTCCTCAAACTGGACCGGGTAGCGAAGGATCTGCTGGCAGACCGTACACAGGTACTTCTTGTTAACTTCTTCAGTGAAAACGACTTCCATGTCTCCCATTGTAATGCCATCTTTCTTCTTCTTGCCTCCACCACTCCCAGACGACTTCCCAGAACCTTTCCTTGATCCTTGATCTTCATCCTCATCCTCCTCCTCCTCCTCCTCCTCATCATCATCTTCGTATTCGTCGCCTTCTTCGTAATACTCCTCTTCTGGCTCAGGCATTTTTGTTTGTCGAGTGTCAGACGGTACAAGAAATCAATGGACAAATATCGTCACGTGCTTGCTAGATTTCCTTCCTCCTCCTACTTCTCGAATCAAATTAAAATTCAATCGATGAGGGTTTTTTGTTTCTTTCTCCCTCTCTCTCTCTTCTTGAGCACAAAGACCCGAAGGCAAAAATGTTGGAAAATGATGCGATTTAAACAATTTGGAAGTGTTCCATTACAAATGTGGTTTTGTGCAAACAGATTGTGATCGATATTCCAAATAATATGACAGTCCTAACAGCTAGTTTGACAATACTTGCTCTTGATAAAGGAAACTTAAGTAAGTTAAGAATCCACCACTTTCGGAGTATACGATTTACTGTTACTTTTTTGTAATTGCAGTGTGTACTGTTGAAATAACGTCTCACTCTGAAACAGCTTTTTTAAAAAGTATTCACTGTTGAATTGTCCTGTAGAGTAGAAGAGTTCAACAAATATAAACGTATTTCTCCTTTACTTTCCCGGTCGAAATCTACCAAAGAACTATCCAACAAACCAACAATTATGGCGGGAAAACCTGGTGGGATGCGGGCGTGTCGTCTGCAAAGTGAATAATCCACAATTTGTTTGATATCCAACGCGCTCCAAGCTCTGAGTCCACGTCACAATGGGTTTCTCGAATCGTCCTCGAGAGCGATGTGATGGTGGGAGGCTGCCGCTGCTACTGCTGATGAATTATCAAAATCCGATTGGGGCTCTGAAAAAAGGAAGAGTGACGTTCATAAAATGAAGGGAATGTCATACTTTTGATTAAAAAGAAAAGCCCCGTTGATCTGTTGAATCTACTGCACAATGAATATCACCTTGAACCTAAAAATGCAATACTCTTTTACCCTAACAATGTAGACCTACATGCAATGGAATAGTCGATTCCACGTACAGTGTATACAACAAAATGTCATTTTCGCATGATGTTCAAGGCCCGATAGTCAATTTTGTGGTCGAAACGTGAGTAATTATTTAATAGGTATTAATCCGAACAGAATCAATGAATCAAAAATTGAAATGTAATTATTTGAATGGAATTCGAGGTTGGATGATGGATTTTCTTTTCGGAACATGTGAATAATAAAACATATCAACCGAACAACTTCAACATTAATTAAAGTGTTGGCAAGTGCTATGTCGAATATTATATAAAAAATGGTGAACAAACAGATTGTTTAATATTCATTTTGATAATTGAATAAGGGAGAGTGAGGAATTATGTATTAAGCAAATATTCACATGGTTAAAGAGATATCGTTCAGAGTTGGAATAGTTAATTTAAAATAGTTGGTCTTTATATTGCATCATAATGATGATACATCACCTAATTGTCAGCCAAATATTCGAGTAATCTTTTACTTCTACTTTGTATAATGATTAAAGTTTTGTTGCCAAAGCTATATTTCGGTATGAACGTTTGATTTGTATAGATTATGTATACTTTAACTTCTTATTACTTTCCTTTTTTGTTTTACTTTTTTAATCCTATTTTTTTATGACAATATTTTAGTCCATGGACACCTAGATGTGTATTTAAAATAAACCTAATTGAATTGAATTGAATTGAGTTCACATTTTTATAAAAAAAGCCTTGACATGCAAACGTATAAAAACTAATCGTCTTCATTTGGTTTATTGTTAATTCAAAACTTCAGGGTATATAAGAGCAGATTCTATATAAATGAGAGAATTTGGATGCACGCATTATAATACATTTTTACCTTCCTTAGATTATGAAGAAAAATAAACCTTACATGCAACTCAAGAAAAATGAATAATACTATAATAAAGATATTGGCGTGTTGTCACTATCCTCTGACACACACACACATATCCCTATACGGACAGAGTGAATGGGTCTATGCGATAGGGATTCATTTATATGCATATTACTTCCGAGTCAATAAATAATGCATGAAATATATGACCTTTCTGTATAGAATGGCCAGTGTAATATAAACCAATTACTCAAATTGTGTGTTTGAAATCGCTTAGCAACCTCCTGTTGTGGAATAGAAAGGGTTAGTGTAGTGAGGAATTATGATACTCTCTAGGTTTCCACAGTGAGTCAGTGCTCACAATTTGAGGCTGTTGGTAACACCATTACCACCATGTGGTAAGGCGAGGCGTCAAAAATAAATATTCCAGCTTGCGGCAGCTAACTGCACTGGACTGAAAAGGCTGTTGATGTGTAATATTTCGTCATAAGAACCAGCTTATGATTTCATTTGCCTATGTAGTGACTGATGAGGATTAGAGGGGGGTAGTTATTGGCATGTGCCCCTTTTAAAACTCAAATGGCATTTCTGAATTCAACCTGCATAATATATAGGGAAACAATTATATGCCGGTTTTATGTAAGCTGAATTCTTGAAAATACAATGTAGGCCTATATGTATATTAAAGGAGAATGTTATATATGTATTTTGGGGGTCAGAATTTTTTCCAAAATTAAATTGTGCCCCCTCCCCCCCCCCCCCCACCCCTCGCATACAATCCTCGATCCGCCACTGGAAATATCTTTGTAGATATTATAATTATCATCATACCAGTTTATTAAAATCATTAAGTATTTTCAACATCAAGATTGCAATTTATCAATACCATCTTCACTTGTGTTGTCACAATTATTTAACAATTTCTTATAGTCATTCATAATGTTCATCATAGTAAATAATGTCCGTAGTTCCTTAGATACGTGCGTATGAAGCCACTTCACAAAAAAATGAAAAAGGAGTACTCAGAGCAAAACAATAACAATTAGTTTGGTCAACGTTGATGACTCCATTTATGATTAGCCACGCGTGATGAATTCGATAAATTAGTCCTCAGAGCAAAGCAATATAAGCTCAAAAAGTAATAGATCATGATCTGGGGAATTTTATTTCAAATTTGATTAATAACGAGCATGAGCGACCTTCGAAATAAAAATTAGTTTGGTCAACGTTGAGAACTCTATTAGTGATAAGCCTTGCGTGATGAATTTCATCAAGCGACTATTGTATCATCAAAATGTAATACAATTTGTGCCATGGAGCCAAGATAGCGTATCTCCCTCCGCTATAATGCTAAGTTCACACCGACGCCGAATTGATGGCGCATTAAATCGGCGAGCAAAGCGGCGGCAAAGCGTAACAAAGCTTAATTAAAGCGTCAAGACGGTAATAGAGCGTGAGAAAGCTTTGAGCAATTCGGGACATTCGGCAAGAGCGCCAATTTTGTTTAAACTGTTTAAATTTTTGGCGCTGTTGCCGAATGTCCCGAATTGCTCAAAGCTTTCTCACGCTCTATTACGGTCTTTACGCTTTAATTAAGCTTTGTTACGCTTTGCCGCCGCTTTGCTCGCCGATTTAATGCGCCATCAATTCGGCGTCGGTGTGAACTTAGCATAACATATCTCAGGAGATCGTGAGATTTTTTGAAAAAATGATGCCGAATTGATCGGCGATTTAAAGCGCGACATTCGGCGTCGGTGTGAACTAGGCATAAGGGTAAGGTTATACGTACTGCAGTCACATCGAGAAGACCGACATCGAACCGACATTATGCCGATCAACATTTCTCAAATTTCGCTATGTCGGGAATCGATGCATACCCGACAACAAACCGACGAGCCGAACTAACCTGGGGTGTGTTCCATTTGGTAAGCAGTACAAATGCATCCAGCCCCCCCCCCCTCGCCCCCCCCCCCCCTCCCCTCTCTCTCTCTCTCTCTCTATCTCTCTTTCCCTCTCTCTCTCTCTCTCTCTCTCTCTCTCTCCGGGAACGGAGGGACCGCATTCATGTTTCCAAAATCTCCGGTAAAGGGGTACTTTTCACACAACAAAGTCCGGCTCGTAATACACAAAAAAAAATCGGCCCGCGTTGACCTTACACCACGGACTTAGGAGGTGCTTTCAAAGGGAGGAAACATGCATACCCATACCCTCAATAACACTGAGTGGGGGGGGGGCGATCCAGTCACTATTTTACCGATAGCCCAAAATCATATACATGCAGCACAGATATAATTTTTGCCTGTATATTGGTGGGGGCTTTGGTCATATAGGTGGATAAATTGCGAGAGAGCAAGGCAGTCATGTAGGGAGGGTAAGGGTGGGTGATAGTGACCTAGTATGTAAAATCATTTTATATAAATTATGAAGATGCCTTGAAACGATGCCAGCTTGAACGATTAAAAATAAGGCGAACAAATGATGTAATGTTTTTGCTTTATCTCTAATTGAAGACCCACAATGCAAAGGCTGGATTCCTGAACGAAAAATTGTTGGCATGTAATTGCGAAACAAACAAAAGTATAGTCAATATAAATGCAGGACCTCTCGTTTTAAGCGAAGAACAATACCATATTTTTATTGATCTTCTTTATCGTTGATTTTTCTACGATTTTTCTTTTTAATCAGACTATAACTTTCATGGTTTCATTGTATGATGTTTTTGAATAGATATCCTTTTCTATTTATTATGTATCCTCGAAAGTTGTAAACGCATACATTTCAGCTTTTTAGCTGCAGCATGTGCATCATTGTTATCTATATTTTTCGAAAATAAACCTTGAATACGAATTAAAAATTACGTTATTATAAGAATGGCTATCCCATTCCCAACTTGCCTGCGTCCTAATTATATGAACTTTTTTGTTTTATCATCCTCCCTTTTTCGGGTCCATACTGTGCCCGAGAAGCTGGAGAGTGATTTTCTTAACATATAGCTAGATTATTACTACACTCGTCAAAATGCAAGAAACATCTGACGTCTCATCTAAGCCGCTTTAAAGTGACTCGGTATCATTGTTGAAGGTTGATGAAAAAACTGCGTTATTTTGTTATGAAATGTTACTTATTAAGTTCCTTGGCTTCTACCGAACTAACCCTTTAATATGCAAACAAATCCTGAATTAATTCTCAAACTACAAATATATTTGTGGTTTTCTTAGAAGGCGTCACTATTTGACACCCTCTAACAGTGAATTCTCCAACCAATTTTTGAATTTTCCCAACCATTTGTCCATGAAATAAACATAAAACAGGCTTTCAAAAAAAATGTCAACACTTAAATGTTAGGAATAGTATATTGAGCAAAGTCATTGCTTTGTGACGATTTACATTCACCTCGAATTTAATTTAAGAATATTAATATAGTTGGGAGAATTCAGGTATCGATCAGATCAGTTTTTACCAATTTGTATCATTAATAATGGTCTGTTTTCACTCAAACCTTCAGATTATCTTTAACAACGTTACAAAGTCATTTTAAGGGCTCCATTCGGGCTCCCATTGGTTTGCTCTCGGTGTTATCATACGCATTGTTTGGGGGGGGGGTGCTGCTTTGTTCGGTTCAAAGTCGGGCGAATGATTTTCATTCTGCCGACATCACCCCGATTCAGTGGCGTAATGAGCGAAAAAAAAATTGGGGGGCAGAAGAAGAAGAAAAAACGGGAAATCAGCAACATATGTTGTAAATCACTAGCATTGAATTAGAAATAAACCACGTTTGAATTTTATTTAGGGGGCCACCCCTCCCCCCTCCCGGGGCCCCTATCAGTATACCAGTGCCCCGATTGGCATGGAGTTTGTTGGTTTATGGTCGGTTTGGGTTCGGTCCGGCGGTGTGACTGAGGCATAAACATGCATCGCATGCACATTCATTATGGGCAGAATTAATCAGTGAGTTTATGTTACTTGTTTTGACTGGTAACCATGACTACGTCCATGATTAGTTATGAATTTTAATGTGGTTATCGAGGAAGGAGGAACGGAGGAACGGAGGAAAGATATGGGGGCTGGTGACGCTTGAACTGGGGGTGGTAATAGGTGAATTAAAATGCATGCTACTGATGACGACGATGACGACTACAAGACGATGATGTTAACGATGATGATTATAATGATGATGGTGATGCAAATGGTGTTGAATATGTTAATGACGTTAATAATTTTGTTGTTGTTGTTGACGATAATGAAGATGATGATGCACTTGTTGTTAAAGATGTATTGACCTTGATGATTTTCTTGATTTTGTTGATGATGATGATGAGAGATAATGATGAGTGATGAAGATGTTGATGATGATGAAAAACGTAATGATGATATCGATTAGTGATGATGATGATGATGATGATGATGATGATGATGATGATGATTATGACGATGATGATGAAGATAAAGATGATGATGGAGATGATGATGATGATGTAGGAGATAATGATGATGATAATGATGATGATGATTATGAAATATATATTGAAGCTTTCATTGATTATGAAAAGATGATGAAAATAAGGTTTACAAAGTTTTAAGTGGCATTTTTTAAACAGTTTCTTTTTAATTGTGTTTTAATTATTTGGTCTAGGTATTCGCTTCTCTTTGTTGGCATAACAATGATTCGCGTGAGCAAAACCAATCAAGTAATTATGTTGGAGAAGGTGAGTCTGATCTGCGGAAAAGCTTATCAGTAGCCGAGAACCATGACTAAAGCACGCAAGCCTCGTTTAGCACATTGGCTTAGCTATCAGGGGGTAATGGGACAAATGCCCCCCCCCCCCCACCCCCATCACATGACGAGCCAAAAAGTCGACTAGAGGGGAACGGGAAAACGAAAAAGGAATATAAATCGATGACGCAAGGACCCAATCTCATCATCCCCCTAAGAACTGAAGAACTGCCTCGTTTATTTGCATTTCATCCACCGCATGAGACCGCCCCCCCCCCCCCCACGATGCTGGTACGCCCTCAAATGTTTGGACTCTGGCTATGCCACTGGCGAGGCACAATTACCGTGACTGTACCATCGTTCAGTATTGATGTAGTAGAACGAAGCAGAATATCGACGGCACAAACATGATATTGGTGAATGTAACATATATTTGGACCATGTTTTTAATTTTGAGAGCACAATATTGATCTCTATCCTGTCAGGATAATGATTTTGATATTGAAGATTAATATATGCTAGGCTCATCATCAAGCATGTTGGATGATCAAGTCACGTATCACGTTCAGTCTCTAGAAAGTAACAAAGAGTAATGTGTCTATTTGATGATAATGAGGTGACTATTCAACCAGCGTATGTAGTCCATTACACTTATTTTCTCTACTTCTTTTATTTTTTCTTTGTTTCAATGTCTTCCCCTGTTGTATTCTCCTATTATTTCACGCTATAATCGTCACAAGTGTTGTAATGTCCCTGTAAATAAGACATTTTGCTATAATCTCGTGTATTTTGTGGTCAATTTTTGTAATTATAAGCCCACGTTGTCATTTAAGTCCTTAAATTGAAATAAGAAATGCATCACTCTCGCTGTGCTATATAAACTCAATTTAGAATGTAAAATAATATTCCCATACCAGGAGTTATCTCAAAATTTCAAAAGTCATACCAATTAACAATCCTATATTGAATCAAATTCGAAAGTTTTGTGCCCGAAGATAATTCTTTCTTTTTCACTTCTACACACTATCTCTCTCCAGGGGCTGCACTTTTGTCCTTCAACATGATTTTGTATACAATTCATTTATTGCCGCAATTGTAATTATTGATTCATATTATTCCGTAATCAAATTACAGAAGAACATGATTTCATTTTGTACATATACTTGTATTGTTTGAGATGGTTTTCAATTGTTAGCATGGCTCACCATTTTCTAACACAAAGTAATTGCTGTGAGGTCGTACTTGATCATGATTATTGTGTTGATGATTAATGCATCATGTACGATTGGGTTATTGTCGTATAATTGTATTATTTATTTATATTATTCCATTAGCAATTACAGACGAAACTGAATTTCCATTTGGAGATGTTTTATCAAACCTTTGCTTTTAGCGTGGCCTATCAGTTTCAAACACGAAATAAATTGTCTTGAGGTTGTTAGAACCTGATCATTTTGAATTGTTCAGAAATGCATGATTGATCTTCATAGAAAGGTTGGTGCCTATTAGAAAATAAGGGGTTTACATTGACGGTCCATCGTTACGATGATGACATGATGAAACCATCCTATGTTTGCAACAGATGCAACAGTAGTGGGAAGTGGCTTTCGTCGCTTCTAATGCACCTTGGCGAAAATTCCCCACTTAAAGCGAGAGGCCAATGTGTAGCCTACCATTCATTCCAACCTGGGTCATGAGGGTGGACATCGAGTAGCAAATGCGGATTAATACCTTGCCAAAGGAAATAAGCATCAGGAATAGATTCGAACCCCCAACCTCTCGAATGAAAGTCAAGTGAATGAACCACTATACCTCTACTACTATGATACAACACGACACACAAGACAGTACAAGAGCATCGTGGAACTTGTAGCCATCTTGTAGTTTGAACCTCCGATCAATATCACAAAAACACCACAAGCATACAAAACTTACCAGATAGTTACACCAGATCCATGTAAACACCAACTTCTTAAATCGGGGGCGCACCAACCAACAATCGGAAATTACATCCGAAATTAAAAATACCGAAGAAGGAAATGGTAAAAAGATGGCCACTTTTTTGTGGAAAATACTCCTTTAGAACAATTTGAAGGGTGGGCTTGTAGACTTGCTTCCATCCCTACATATAACATAACATGGTCAACATTTGGAAGCCTTGTACCCTGCGAGTCGAGATCGATTTCGTTACGTCCCTGTCTTTTATCTAGTTATTGATTGCTTAGAATGTTTGGTACTCAAAATAAGCGACCAAAGTGACTGCGGTTAACGTTTACATGAGTGAGGAGTGTAATAATAGCGCGTGATACATTACATAACAAGATTTCCTCAAATATGATAACGGACTTACGGTGGGGGGGGGGGGGGTGGGGGGATTCGGGCGAAGGGCGAGGCACTCAAAAGTTTTCTTTTTCATCGTCTTAGAAAAAATGAAGTTATATTTTCTTATACTCAATTTGATCTACTCCAACAGCTGTTTTATAATTTATCCTGATAATGAGATGTTTCCGAAATTTGTTGGAATTTGGCTTGATTCCTGTATTCATTACTTTTTCATTTGACTTCTTTTTAACGAAATCCACGAAGGAGGAGGAAGAGAAGAAGAAGAAGAAGAAGAAAAGAAGAAGGATGAGGAGGAGGAAAAGAAGAAGAAAAAGTAGAAGGATGAGGAGGAGGAAGAGGAAGAGAAGAAGAAGAAGAAGGGGAAGAAGAAGAAGAAGACAAAAGAAGAAGAAGAAAAGAAGAAAAAGAGGAAGAAGAAGGAGTAAAAGAAGAAGAAGAGGAAGGAGAAGAAGAAGGAAAAGAAGAAGGAGAAAAAGAAGAAGAGGAAGAAGAAGAGGAGGAAAAGAAGAAAAAGAAGAAGAAGAAGAAGGAGTAAAAGAAGAAGAAGAAGGAGAAGAAGAAGGAAAAGAAGAAGGAGTAGAAGAAGGAGAAGAAAAAGAAATAGTAAAAGCTGATAAAGAAGAAAAAGAAGAAGAAAAAAGAACAAAAATAAAAACAAGAAGAAAAAGAGTATCAGGAGAGGGAAATTAATGAACCTAAGATCATAAAACACAGCACGATGATATGATGATGACATAAATTCTCATCAGGGGTGGTGAAAAGGAAGATGGAAAGGAAGAGAGAAAGGAAAGGGAGAAAGGAGGAACTGGGTGCTACAAACGATGGAGCATGAATAAGCTTGTCCAGGTGACAGGTCGACAATAGAAAATAAATACTACGAAATGTGATTTTTCTGTTAATGAGGGCGCTTCTCAAAAAACGTTGAAAAACACCAAAAGCGATAATATCATCAGTTCCATATCTTAAATAAATCAACTTTGTAATCTTGAAGGTAGATCTAGAGACACAGGGTTTAGCCCTCCCTGACCGAATAAAAGGAGAAAGAAGAAAGGGAATAAAAATAGAAAGAAAGAATGGAAGAAAGAGATAAAGAAATAAAGAAAGAAGAAGCATATTTGTTGTTGGACTTGTGCCCGCCCCCCCCCCCCCCCCCTGTCAGAGAATCCATCTTTTGTCACAGAAAATCAGATACAATTCTCTTTTTTTCATTATACAATTTAGATTAATTTATTCCTTGATTTCGTAATTAATTTGAATCAACAAACATTTAAATGTAAACATTTTAACCTTAAAAACCAAAATGTGAAGATTTTTACCTCATAAATTACATTGTTGATGTGCATTGTCGCCCTCTGTAGACTCATGTAAAGAATGTTTATCTCTGGAACATCATCATATATTAGGGACTTTTAGATTTGCACGAAAACAATGTGGATTGCAACAGTCGACGTCCTTTTAATTCTCTTCCTTGAATGGACGTCACACGTATCAGTCCACGCAAATCTAAAAGTCCCTATTATCAACTATAAAAGAACCCACAATCTGTCCTGAAACATTATTGCTTCGTGCATTTGTGATTCATTTTATATGTGATTAGTCAGTTTAGATAAAAGCATGACGTTTTTGAGCTGTCATTACAGATAATGGTTTCTTTGAATTGATCAAGTAATTTCTTTACATTCCCACCACATAGTGAAGCATTAATTGATACAAAGTCACTTACAAATACGCCGACACGTTCTTCTTTCTAAACTTCACGTTTGTAGTTGTCATTGAGGATTAGGATTAAGCAAAAATTAACAAATTAAGATAAACGTGTTAAAGAGCAATTTCCCTCAAAAAAAAGGGAGAAGGCTTTTTATTCAAGGGGGAAGAAGAAAAATTAAAAAAATTAAGTGAATTTTAAAAAGGAAAAACTATATAGAAAATATGAAATTGTAATGCTGGTCAGCAAGGTCAAACTTCACATGCTTCGTCCAGGTGGTTTATTTATTTAGTTATACGAGTATCAACACGGCTAGCTATTATTGCAGTGGCATAGATGCACGGAAACCATGGGGAACACGTGCCTCCTATCGAGTGACGACGGAAAGTGGGGAAAAGGAGAACAAGGGGAGAAAACGTTTAGGGAAGAGAGGGAGAAAATTACTACAGAAAAAAGAGGGGATATAGGCGCACCATAATCACGCTTCCCTTACAAGAGGGCTTGGTGATAATGCACATGTCATTCACCGATGAAGACCGATGAGCCCGTGCCCACACACACACGCAAACACACAAGGCAGTGACCATTTATCTTATCTTCTCTCATAATTATCACAGGTTGGGGGTGACCTAACATCGTACGTAGCCTACATTTTAAGGTCCATGCTTTTATCTCTTTCATCTTAGAACCACCGGCCAAATAAAGAACCTACAATTCGCGTGTAATACTACGTGATATTTATAGTTACCTGTCAACTGGTACTGAATAACTCTAACTGATATAAGGATTATGGATGACTGACCATTATCATTATCAAACCCTGACCTCAACTAGGTAACGAATCTTGACAAGGTTACGTCAAAGAGAATTGCTTGGAATCATATAAATAAGCTCTATACATAATAAATTCGAATATGAAAGGAAAAAAAGCTTAAAATTTCGGAATTTCCTATTACTACTCCCACCTACCCCCCCCCCCCCCCCTCGCAATGATATACAGTGCGTCCCAGAAAAAACGAAACCGAGAATCATCGATGTTTTATCATAACTTAATCACAATTATAATTAATAAATGATACAGATTTGGAAAGCTTAGATCTTCCTCTTTCATTGATACAACTCATATGATGCATATTTCACGCATGAGTGATTAAAAGCAATTTGAAGAGAGGAAACCAAAACGTCATTTGGCGGGCGGTATCTGAATTTCAAGGAGAAAATCACATTTCTAGAAAGTTCAATTTCCGCATTTTCATATGACACCTCAATCAGGAAAAATGAGACAGGAATAACAAAGTTCTGTTTGTTTAAAGTAGTGCTTGCATTTTCATAATTTTATCAAACGAATTCGATTGACTGGGTGTCTGCCGTAGCAACAAACAGAGTTGACAAAAGACTTAACTCCGTTTCGTTGAAGATCAGCCATAAGCAAAGAAGACGATAGACCTGATGCATGGTTTACCAACATATTCAAATCATTCATATTTTTTAAACGAATGTTGTTCTTGACATCCTCAAAGCTTTCCCTAGACTGGACGTAGACTGGATTCCAAATTGTAGTTCATTCATTAATAACAGGTAAATCTTAATCAGGTCCCCAGGAAAGAAACATTCAGGAAAGAAACATCCATAAATTTGAATATGTTAGTAGGCCGGTCTATTGCCCGCCAGATTGACAAATCTTCAACATTTAAACTTTTCTCTTACAGTCCTGGATAAAATAAAAAATAAAACAAAATAATTTGTCAATAAGGTTCCTTACTTTGTACATTTATTTCAATACATCTTTAAAAGATTACATAACAGTGGATATTTGGATATATACAACATGTACAAATAATGCTTTTGCTAGGCAATGATATTCAAATAAATTGATAAATTAACATATAGTTTAACATCTTTAAATAGAAAAGTATACACTCATACAACAATTTGTTTTTATGTTGTTGTTGTTCATTAACGAAGAAATTACACCAAAATAATACATGTACCATTTTTTTTCGAAATATAAAAGAATCAAAAGGCGATATGTATACGATTTTCTAGCAGTATTCCGGCTTTGTGTTTATTTGCTTTAAACAAACAAGTACTTACAGATTTTAAATCTTAAGTTTAGACGACAGTTTTAGGATGGCCTGTTTAAATCCATTATTCTGGTATATCTGGTACATGTTTGTATAAAAGATTAAACTTTATTATTTTTCAACGGAAAGAATTATGCACTTTTAAATACTCTGCCTAACATAATTAAACATTAATTAGAGAAGATGTATAAAACATTATTTGGGGAAAAACATTTAGGCGTATTAACCATCAATTAGAAGTATTAAAATGCAGGGAAAGAGTTTACTGATTGTCTGATTAATGACACTTTTGGAAGATAAATAAATAATTCACTTTAAAATCTACCTCAAGTTAGGTAAATTGTGCATTTTATATTTTGTGTGTTAAGGAAATCATCTAGATAATTTGGAGCCGTTGATGAGAAATGTATTATCTTAATCATAGTAGGTCGATTATCTAGATTGTATTACATATTTAGATGATATCAAATTGCCATAATCGGGGCAGTAATATAATCATATTACAGTACTGTTCCGACAAATAATAATTTAAGCAAATTGTGGGCATCTCTGGTTGAAGAATAGTGAAGCAAAACTAAAATGTGAAAAACTTAAATTACGTTGCAGTTTAGACCTTCAATAGCGTTCACTTTACAGAAAAAAAGGTACAAGAAAATATACGTCACTGCTCATCAGCTGATAATAGGCATTATGTGCAAGAAAAATGCGCACATTTTTTGTTTCTAGACAAAGTTCACTAGAATCCATGCGATTTTTTCGCTGATGCCACTTTGGGAGTTCGTTCGGTGAGAATAACATCGTAAGGCACTGGATTCCTGGTCAGCCCACCATGTGACTTGAGGGACAGCGAATCAGGACCGCTGGCTCCAGATAAGTTGTAGGTATGTATCAGATGTGTGAGGAAGATGTATCGTTCTGCTCGTGCCATTTGGTCACCGATACACGTTCGTCGACCTGCGATGGAAATAGAATGATGCCAAAAGAAATTAATTTATGTATCTGGAATTTAAAAGGCGATCTCCCGAGGTAATGTTAAGTGACAATTCTACCAAGTCCAGTTTATGCGAACTATCAACGTGTCCACACACAAACAAAAGTATCCCGAAGCTCTATAAAGAAACGTCGTATAAAGAATCATCGCATAGCGAACAGGGCGTGCACACACAAGAAACGTCGTATAAAGAATCATCGCATAGCGAACAGGGCGTCCACACGCACAAGTACACGTAGTACCATAACTCTACAGCCAAACGTCGTATAGGTACGCAGTGTGTTGTGTTTGTTTTTTTGTCGGCTGTCTTACCAGCCGGCTGCGCCGCGGTCATGAAACGGCGGAATGAGAGGTCATGTCTCCTTTCGCGCGCGGTCACGTTAAGCCCCGTCCAGTTATGCCGTTCTAGTTCGACCATACGTCCATACGTCCACACACGAAACATTCCATGCTTCTTTATCGAGTTCTAGTTCGAAACGGTGCTCAGACCCTAGTTTCGTTATACAACGCTTCTTTATACGATTTTTCGTTAGTAAGCGTATATAAACACACACACACACACAATTTCATCGTACGGCTATCCCGAAACGGTAAAGCTATACCGTTTCGGGAATCTATACGATTATTCTTGTGTGCGTGGACACGGGGTATGACGCAGTGCACATGGAACCTGTCGAGGGCATGGAAGATACTACTTCAGACATCATACCAACGAGACTGGCCATAGACTGACAACAGATCGAATCAAATTTCCATTACCCCGAATGGTCGGGAATCGATCGTTGTGGAGTCGTTGTGGAGTCGGTACGGGGATGTTTTGACTGTATGACTGGGATATATTAATTGTTTTATAACGTACCGACTCCGAATTGAGCGTTGACCCTTTCGATCAGATCGGTGCGGAGATTGCCGTCCTCGCTGAGAAATCTGGATGGTCTGAATTCCTCTGGCTCTGGAAACATCTTGGGGTCTCTCAGGACAGGCAGAATATTTGACACTATGACGGTTCCCTTGGGAATGAAGAATCCTTTGAATTCGGTGTCTCTAACGGCGGCGTGGGGTACAGCTAAACGGAGAAGTGAGAGCAAATTACATTTTAGTTAGGTCAATGACCAAGAAATATCATTAATAACTTAAAGGTGTCATGGTCTAGTAGATGCGTCATCAGATTGTTGCCGATCAAACGAGACTGATATTTGCCACAACTAAGCCAAGTGTAGTCAATAGGTGCAAGTATAAATTAATTTATTGAATGCTTCCAGTCATTTAGGGCATGTGTGCTAAGACCTGGGGATTTGTAGGTACATTAAGCATCCTCTGAAGCTATTATCATCTGAATATACCATTTATGCTAATACGTTTCTCATTTTGACTCCCCGATCAGTTGGCTTCTTACTTAATCAATCATCATATTGTTCGCACATTGATGAGAAATAGTAAAAAGAGGTTGGAACAAAGGCCCCTCAAGCCCCCCTCCCTCCCCCATCAAAAGAATACTTGAATGCTATTATTTGAAAACTATATACAGTCAAAACTTTCTATCAAGGCCACCCAAGGAAACAAAGAAAGTGACTACTTTAGACAGGTGGCCTTCCTAGACAGCTTCTAAAACACTCATTTCTCTCTAGAAGGAGGCGAAATGCATGGTCACTACATTACATACAAGTGGTCTGTATGTAGAGGTGACCACTATGACAGGTTTAACTATATATTCTATATGATTTCTGTTGGCTTGCTTTTGTTATAAAGAGGCTTTTTCTCTATGTTTTACTCCGACGTTTCCAGAATCATTTCACAAAACTCACCGAAGGGTCCTCCCACTGCAAACCGTATACCCTCAACCAAGAAGGCTTCCGTGTATGGTAAGTTCTTCCTGTCAGACAGTGTTGGCAGACGGTCTCTACCAACCACACGGTCAAGTTCTTCCTGGACTCGTAGCTGTTCCTTTTCATACTTCGCAGCAAAAAGTAACAACCACTGGGTAGAATTACCTGGGAATTGAAGAGAATAATAATGATAATAATAATAATCAAAATGATGATGATAATAATAATAACAATAAAAATCACAATGATGATAATGATAAGAAGATTCTTATTTTTAGTAATATTATCATCATTGTCATGATTATTATTATTATTAAAGAAGAAGACAAAGGAGAAAAAGAAGAAGAATGTTAATAATACTACTAATGATGATGATGATAATAACATTAGTAATAATAATACATTTGTTAAACTACTACTTATGATAATGATGAGGATTATGATGATGATGATGATGATGAAGATGACGATGTATGTACTAATGATAATTAAAATTAACAGATATTAACGCTAAAAGCTCTTGTAACCATCGCAAAGACTTTTGAGAAATCAACCTAAAGATAAAGCCTTGTCCATCACCGTATGCAATTTGCGAACCTTACAATGACGTATCATGTCATCCTTAAACGATTTCTGGGGGATATACATAAAGGTCTTGAAATTGCCCTTTGATTTCTCGGGAGTCTTCTCGAACGCATTTTCTTTTTCAGACACACACTTCTGTTTTAGGTTATATTAACAAGATCAATGATATAATTGAAATTATCATATGTTAGTTTTGAGATGAAAGACGATATTTTATTCTAGTATAGAAGACAGTGTAAAAGGCAGAAATTTATTTCGAATGAAAATTCGTCCTAATCGTATAACCATTAATGCGTGGACAATAAAGATGAGCCGTATGGATGAAAAAGAATCTACTCACTTGTTGTGTCTGTTCCGGCTGCGAACATATCAGCTATGAAATGAAGAATCATCTTGTCACTGAATCCTGTCTTGTCGCTATCGACACCCTCTTCTCTCTTCTTCCTAATCTCATGTAGGAAGGCATCAATGAGGTCTCTTGTTTCCGATGCAACGTAAGTTCTTTTGTGACCTTCACGCTCATGGACGAACAATCCAGACTCGAGTTCCCTTGACCGTCGGTCTAAGGAACTGTACCCACTGAATGGGAGATACTTCATGAAGCTCAAGTAGTTCGTGACGCCCGCTACGTCGGCGGCGTGGAAGATATCGTCCAGGGCTTGCAGGAACTGCTGGAATGTCCTCTCGGTGTAGGAGAAGCGATTTCCAAAGGTCATGGAGCTGATGATATTGCAGGCTGCCATGTCGATGAAGGGCTTCAGGTTGAAGGCCACGTGCTTTCGTGAGCAAGCGTGGAGAAGGTGCTTCGATTCTCGCATCAGGTATTCTTCAAAGACACTGTCCGGTTTGCCGACTCCAAAGTGGCGGAAAGCTTTCATAGCAAAGCGTCTTTGCTCTTTCCAGTGATTATCAAAGTAACACGTTGCGACCCCTGTGAAATGTGAGAGATGGTGCATTCTGATAAGTAATACACTTTATAGATGGAAGGAGAATTGTTCCTTTATGAAGAGCAACATACGGGCTGAAAAGATATTCCCCTCCCCTCCCTCAAAAAATCTAATTAGCCAAAACATCCATCTTAAACAAGTCCTTCTCTCGAAGACATTATCAAACAATAACGTTTGTAGCCTCCAAACTCTACAAATTAAGTTTGACTGTATATCTTTATGTACTATATTATGGTTATTTCATAGCGTATGTAACTGTAGATTATTATGTACTTTTATTTTGGTTGGACTTCTTACATCATGTTGCCATTAATCACACTTAAATTGTGATTGTCAGAATGCCACCGTGCACAACGGTAGATTAATTTCTTTGGTTAAAGGAAGGGGTGGAGGAGGGGGGTGGCATGGGATCGATTGAGCAATAAATAAATCTCGACCAAGCAACTTACATTAGAATCACATCTGAAATATTCTCAAATGTGCAATTAGTTCAAAAGTACGGAATAAGTGAACGTCCTTCGGAAAAGATTATTTCAAAATATGTTAATTAACCGATTGCGAAAACGGCCGCCAACCCAGCCCCCCCCCCCCCCCTCCCCTCCATCTCCACGTAAAATGCGATGATGAAATATAAAACAAGGGTAGCCCTAAGCTGTAATATCCCCCTCTCCACAACCAACGTCTGGATAAGTCACTGATATTTTAAACAGCTTGTCAAGTTCATTTGAATCTATGTTTAATTATTGGATTGACTTATTAATGCCGTGTCTAAATAAATGAATATGAAGGTAAGATGACGAATAAAAATGCAGTGGCATCGAGTGGACCATGAGTTAGAGATGTTGTGGTCCAGTGGATGGGTATCTGAACCGTGAACCACAAGGTAAGGGGTTCGAGACCATGTCGCAACATTAATGTCATTTGACATTTGCCAAACTCTGCCCATGTGCGATAAATTAGTACCTGGCAGGAATGAAGTCCTTAAAATGCTTAACACTGTTATGGCAGCCATGATGAAGTTGGGTTCATCATACGAGAGGGCCAATTTTAAAGGTACTATGTCCCATTTGCAGGCCCCCAAAAAATGAAAAGGTTAAATTCCAACGGCATTTGAAAGATAATACTAATTTAGAACTTTCCTCTAGACGAAAGGGCTTGAAAATGTCTTTTAGTGGGAAAATAACGAGCATTAGTTGTCGAATCGACTTTAATGATTGCAATCATTTTAGATATAGTCTGATTTTCAAACCCTTGTACCAAATGGTCGTACGTTTGCGCGGCGCAAAGATTCAATCAGTTTAATTTTGGCCATTACAAGAAATGGGTTATTGATGTAGACAAATACTCATGTTACATACAGCTCATTTTTTGTATGTTATTACCGAAGAAGGAAAAAAGTCAGTGGGACACTCAATAGTGTCTGGCAGTGAAGTCTATAAAGTAACCGGGTTTCCTTGCATTATTGAATCATAGGACACTGCTAACGTTTACATTTCACAGATAGGACATACGTGACATATTCATAATTCCTGCTAAGTTCTACAGAATTTAATGTTGGCTGCAAATGGGACATAGTACCTCTTCAAGATCGATTTGTTTAGGTTTGATAAAACATCCCCCCCCCCATGAGTTGCAGTGTCATGATTGCTGTTCAATACTCCATTGGTATTGATATTATCATTATCATGAAGATATCTATGATAACTCACCATGACCGTTTGTGTAGACCTCAAACATGGTGATCCTAGGCCGGTCACTGAACGCGTCATCCTTCCTGCTGAAAGCCTCTTTGATCGTCTCGTAGTCGTTGATGAACACGGCCAGATGACTTCCTAGACGACCACAGAACACGGAGCCGTACTGCTTCGACATGTCCCATACGCTCTGCGCCGGGTTCTCCGGGTCCATGTAGGGCAGCATTCCCACTATCGGCCACCCCATGGGACCAGGGGGTAATTTACCTCGACGTCGGCGACGACCTTGTCCACCAATTCGTAAGGAGATCGTGGCCAAAACCAGGCTGATGAGCGCGAGGATGTACGTTGTGTGTCGCCTGTTTCCCATCAACCGAAGGAGAAACTGTAGGGTTGATTTTAAAGTCTTCGGGGACGCTGCCCCATATTTCTTCATGATGACGTTCAACATTGTAAAATAATTTAAATTGAATAAAATATAAATCCGATGGCTTTCCCTATCTATAAACAGTGCTTACTTGTTAAGTAATTCGATCTATTACGCAGAGATTTATTCCCCCTTGTCTTGAAATTATTTCTCTAAGGCCTAGACTATGCTCAGCAGAGTGACAAATACAATGTAGCACAAAAAGTCATAGGACTCAGAGACAATGCTTGTTGTGTCTCCGTCTTTCTTTGATATACGTCTGTATTGGTACTGAAAAAGTTTATATATATATGGGGATGTAATCTATGATATCTAAAAAATAAAAACCACTGATCAAATTGACGAATTCTAAATGCGGTTTTAATTATTTGTGCTAACGCCCATTGATAACAAAATTATTTTTAGTCCTGATAAGAAAAGTGTTTATAGTTTGGTCTAAAATTAGGACACAGTCTAGATTAACAGTGATTATGGAGTTGCCATATAACTTATTTGAAGGACTGGACAGTGATAAAGATCACGGATTTGGACGCTAAAAATAGTAGTTATCATAGGCGCCGGAAGTGGGGGGGGCAGGGGGGCAGTTGCCCCCCCCCCCCCCAGTCAAAAAAGTGGGGGGGGCAAAACGCATTTTTGCCACCCAAAACGCCCCCCCCCCCCCCTCAAAAAAAAAAAAAAAACAGTAAAGGAGTAAAGATGATTTTTATTTTTAACCCAAAAGAACATAACATTAATAAAAACCTGAATTAAATGACGTATACAATTTTATTCAAAGAAAAGGAAAGTTAACAGGAATTAAATTTCCTAAACATTGCGCATGCTTTCTATATTTATCAATGGATTTTATTATTATAATAAGAGAAAAAGAAAGAAAGAGAGAAAGCAAAAATAAGTGACCTGCCAAGGTCACAAAATATGCTCATCTGACCGTAATTAAATGCCTAAAATCCCAGAGCTTACGGGGGCTCCGCCCCCGAACCCCACCAAGGGCCCTTTGGCCTGTCCCCTGTATGCTCATCTGACCGTTATTAAATACCTAAAACCCCCGAGCTTTCGGGGGCTCTGCCCCCTGGACCCCACCAAGAGCCCTAGGCGGTCCCCTGTATGCTCATCTGACCGTTATAAAATACCTAAAAAACCCGAATTTCCGGGGGCTCTGGCCCCCGGACCCAGCCAAGGGCCCTTAGGCGGTCCCCTGTATGCTCATCTGACCGTAATTAAATACCTAAACTCCCGAGCTTCCGGGGGCTCTACCCCCGGACCCCACCAAGGGCCCTTTATGCTCATCTGACCGTTATTAAATACCTAAAACCCCCGAGCCTCCGGGGGCTCTGCCCCCTGGACCACACCAAGAGCCCTAGACGGTCCCCTGTATGCTCATCTGACCGTTATTAAATACCTAAAAAGCTTCCGGAGGCTCTGTTCCCTGGAATCTCCGCCAATTGGTGGTGAATGTGATGCAGATTTTTCTTCTGCCCCCTCCTTCTAAACGTATTTGCTCGTTGTACGTCACTGCCCCTGGAAGGTGAGCCCCCTAGAATGTTTGCCCCCCCCCCCCCCCCCATTCTAAACTGCTTCCGGCGCGCCTGGTAGTAATCAACTTAAGTTCACGTCATAACCTATTACATAAGACTAAAGACTATCTGTTTTATTTGCAGAGACATCCTCAAGGACTAATTTTGTTTTGGCGATGTTCATGACAGCTGCTCCTTTCTGAAAACTTTAGTCGTACATACGAAGCCACTAAGTGTTATTAACGCAAATATTGCTCTGCATAGTGGGGTGTCCAAAGATCATGCACATTCAAAAAAATAATGAGGAATGTGATATTCAATCTATGATTTCTCATATTCATATTATTTATAATCAATTACTATCAAATGAACAACGAAATTCTAGAAAATTAATCGACAACTGCAATTTACCTGAGAAGTACCTTCATATTGAAATTTTGTTTCATTAAAAATGAATTCATTTTAGTTGACATGCTCTAAAATTTTATATCAACAGGATCGCAAAAACTTTCGAGATATCAATTCCAAGGCAATGTCAAAACCATGTTGTTTATCCCATAGTAATGAACTTATTTTTACGTAAGTTTAATAACAGAGCAACAAGACCAAGCTCTGTTATTATTAGGATCTCTGTCCAGTAGTGCCGTGTTTGTGCCATCGAACTGGGTCGACCAAATCAATTGATTCATAATATATATATGCAATATTTTTTCCCGTAACATGAGAGTAATTTTAATAGTTTCATACTATTAATTAAATGTAATGTTAACTGTTATTGTATAATTGTTTTAAATAGAGGCACGCTACAAGAGTCCTATCTTGCACCCCGGGGCAACGTGTCTGACACGGCCGGTTGTAGCAACTACTCCGAAGATCAAGATTACATTAATCTTGATCTAAGGAGACACGAACGAACGTACGTAATACCTCATTGTGATTAACGCACATTTCAAAAGGTGATGGACAAAATTATTGGCTGATTTTTCGAAAATCTTTCCTATCTCCTTTTTTTTTTTTTTTTTTTTAAATAAAGATTCTGCTGTCTAAGTTTAATATCACACGACAAAACGTTCTTCATTTACAGCACCACATATCCCCCCCCCCCCCGAACAGCTCTATCAGATTTGAATTTTCCTTAAATGGCGATAATTTGATCTTAAATCTTGAAATTTCAAAATAACTTCTTAAGAATTCGCCATCATTCAGATCCTTGCCAACGCATGAAACATGACGAACAAAGGAATGACGTAACTCATAGTCTCAGGGATACTGCTGGGGGATTCCCAGATTATCAGACAAAATATCTCACTTGAATAACAATTTAAAAAAATATATTGGTGTAAATATTTCATTTATCATTTCGCATTTCCCCTTTCATTATTTTGCTGTCCTCTCTCTCTCTCTCTCTCTCTCTCTCTTTCCCTCCCTCCCTCCCTCCCTCTCTCTCTCTCTCCCTCTCTCTCTCCTCTTGTTTTCTTTTACAGGGGAAGAGTTCCCCTCTAGGCACCAATTTCACAAATTTTGATAATACATTCTTTTCCTGGGCACTTTTATCAAATCGTTTTACGCGTGTCTTTTCACATCTTCTTTGGCTCCTCTCTTACCTTGTTTACGTTTTATCACGCAGTACGTATTCCCTTAAATAGTACGCACATCATTGTTATCATTATATACTAACGGTCATTTAAAATTGTGCTTAAAGAGTGTTCAATTTCAGAGAGGTACAAGAACATGAAGAAAAATGAAAGCTGAATCTATTATTTTAGTTTGAAACAATATTTTATTAAATCATTTTACACCAGAGAATGTCAAAAGAAGTTAGATCTGCATATTAACCAGTAACGGTAAAGCAAAGTATTATATTGATACACGTAACTTTACAACTATGTAGAATTCATGATCCGAGAAATGAGGGGGGGGGGGTCGTTTTCCTTTTCTTGACACCCGAGTGTCAAATGATAACGAGAGTGAAACATATCAAATAAATAATGCTGGTATTGAATTAATAAAAGGGATGTATACTTGAAAACGCATGTCAAATGTGAATAGAAAATTGAATGGACCATAATTAAAATTGTTTTGTGCTGTGTTCGTACTCTTTATATTCCAATAGTAAGCAAGTAAATATCAAGACAAGTGTCATCATGTGCAGATAAATAAATACAACTATTTAAAGACATATGAATAAATATGTTTAAATAAATTCAACTTTCATGACATCATATTTCATGAAGACGCTATTCGTGTCAAAATTACAAGAAAATAATACATACAGCATAATGATGCATAGGCCTTGATATCGCAGATATGAATACATATAGAGTATAATATCTCAGAGGTGTATCAAACACTGGGTGCAGTCCATGTCAGGTTTTGTTTGTTTAAGCACGGTGGCATACTTCAGCCAATGGCTGTTCTTCAGCATGGCCGTGCATATAAAAAGCAATCACAATTTGACAAAGAAACATACATTATAGATTAACATGATTTACATACAAAGTTAAATAAAACATACACATATATATAAACAAATAGGTTACAAGGCGAGAAATCCAAACAAGCCCTAATTTAGAAAAAGAATACGAACAGAAAAATATATACAATAGATTTTTTATTTTTTTTAATAGAAGAAAAATAAATCAGTTGTTTTTGTTTGCTAGTAAAAGTCAAACATGACATAACAAATATTAAAGTCCTTTTATTGAGAAAAAAGGAGTGAACAAGAATTGCTCTTGGTTTACGTACGGCATGCACGCCGAACCGCCCAGGGGTTCCCCTCTCATTTAGGGGAGGGTGACCCCGTTGACCAAAGCTTTGGATACGCCACTGGACATTTTTACTCTGGAGTCTACACCATATCGCCACTGCCAATGTTGTTTTCCCTTTAGGGCAATTGACCTTGGTAATGATAGCCATTCGGTCCCCTTTATCTTCTCTCTCTTATCAAATTTTGGATTTACACTCTCCAATGAATGGCAATGCTTACTACTTATGATAAAACAATTTTTGTGCGAACTAGTCAATCTATGTTGTATTGTGCAAAGCTTGTTTCACACAATCAAGTTGGCCTTTTCCCCCTTTTTTTCTAAGAGGTTCGGTCGTTTTGAAAGCATACAGTTATTATGTATATAATATATTTAATCTATTTGACTTTACATGTAGGGGTCTTTAGAAAGTTTCCAGACAAATGCATTCGGGGTAGAGATTCGGTAGACGTCTAGTTTTGAAAATTTCAGAGAACACGAAGGCAATAGTTCTGTACCGTTCCACCCGATCGCTCCTCATGAATAATTCATAATGTGATATCTGGCAACTGAAGGTCGATCGGCCTTCGTTCGGCTCGCAGTTTGTACGGAAATGGCGACCGACTCAAGCCGAAATGTGAGTCGAGACTAACCGAATCTGGACCGTCCGGTGCGCTAAAGTCGAATTGGTGAATAAGATGACTGAAGAAGATGAAGCGCTCACTCTGTGCCAGCTGCTCACCGGGACACGCCCGTCGGCCTGTAGGAAATGGAGAAGTGGAGGGGGGAATGTGAAATCATCTTTATAAAATATGTATCTCTTGAGTAATTTTTAGCCGTCGACACGATCGCAAAGACTTTCGAAAAATCAAACTAAGGCAATATCAGTATCCTGGTTTATCGCCTCTCCAAAAGTCCGAACATTACAATGACGTCCATCTCTCTACCTGGACTGTTTTGCATCATTGCCCCCAAACTTTTTGAAAATAAACTAAAGATAGAACGCTATAAAGCATTTCAAATTCACATTTCTTAGGGCGATACGTATTTGTACTGCTTGTCGCGATAGAGATCACTGTGCCCCCTTGGGTTATTTCTTTCAGCATGGAGTAAATAAATGAAATGAAAAAATAATTTTGTTAAAGGAACGCATTGAATGTCAAAAAGGTTGATTGATTACGTTGTTCATTATTTTAGCAGAAGAGAATGTAATAAAAAAATGAAAAGAATATAGACATATTGGCCCGAATTCACAAAGGAAGTTTGTCGACAAACCTCCTTTTGTTTTTTACAAACCAAGGTTTGTAAAAACGCGTCGAAACGCATCGTATGGCGCACATAAACCTCGGTTTGTCGACAAACCTCCTTTGTGAATTCGGGCCAATATGGACAGACAGGGCTACTTTAGTAACCATCAGGATGAATGAGTAATTGAGAGACAGGGATACAGAGTGAGGGAGGGAGACGAAGAGTGAGAGGGAAAGAAAGAAATAGAAAGAAAAGGCGATAGAGAGAGAGATAGAGAAAAAGACACAGTGACAGAGACAGCGAGAGGAAAAGACAGAAAGGGATGAAGAGGGAGAGTTAATTAATTACCTATTCCAAATTGACTGCTAACCCTGTCTAGCATACTCTTGATGGCAGTCCCGTCATCATCAAAGAAACGACAAGGGTTAAAGACCTCGGCATCGACGCCAAACACCTCGGGGTCGTACAGCAGAGCGTAGTGGTTGGCGATCATGATGGTTCCTTTAGGAACATCGTAACCTCTGAAAGTCGTATCCTCGACCGCCGCGTGAGGAACACCTGGGGATAGATGGAAAGATCAATTGTACATTTTAAAAACGATCGGGAAGACTGTCGAAGAATCAGCCAAGGGTAATTTCCATAGCCTTGTCCCTCACCCATTTACATGTACGAACATTGCAATGACGCATCGCGCAATCCGAATATGTGTATAAGGGTATTAAAATGGACATGGAGTTGATTTTTCGAAAGTCCTTGCGATTGAAATGGAAAGATTAATGACGGGGTTTGGGATTAATTTGAGTCGTAAAATAAGACAGAAATATAGAATATGGGTAAGGGCCGGAAAGAGAGAGAGGGGGAGTGCAAAAGAGAAGATCAAGAGAGAGAGAGAGATAGAGAGAGAGGGGAAGAGGGGGAGAGAGTGAGGAGTTTAAAGTAGAAGGTTGAAGCTTCAGGATAAGACAGAGAGGGACGCATGAATTCATAGGTGGAATGTCAAATTTAAAGAAGGAATATTTTTCTTTTCCAGGAATACACTAAGGCCACGATTATTTTGTATGAGAAATAAGAGAGCAGATAAATTAAGAGAAAGATTATAATACATTAACAAATTAAACAAAAATAAACAAAAACACACATTTCAACCAGTTGTCAGAAGAAAAAAATCGTTAAAACATTATTTAATCATCTTATTTTCTTCTTTTTCTTCTTCTTCTTCTTCTTCTTCTTCTTCTTCTTCTTCTTCATCTCCCTCTCCTCCTCCTCCTTCTTCCCATTGACTTTGACAGGCGACAATGACAATGAATTTTATTTCTCGAACGACCCCTTATGGGGACATTGAAGAAAAAAAAACATGTGATAAAATAGATATCTGAATGGCAAATTTGTGACAGTCTAAAGACAATGCGATATTTACGGGACAAGATAAAGAAAGAAGAAAAAAAGGGATTTACATCAGGGGCGGATCCAGCTTTTTATAAAGGGGGGTTGGGGTGGTATGCGAGGGAGCGTAGCGACCGAGTCCAAGCGAGCGGAGCGAGCGAGGGGGGGAGGGTGTGGGAGGGGGGTGTCCCCCCTCCCACAGTAGGGAAAATTTTTGAAAATCTGTGTGTGAAAATGGCGTTTTCTTGCGATAAGATTTTAAAAAATGGTCCCCGGATTTTTTTTGGGGGGGGGTTGCAACCCCCCCAACCCCCCCCCCCCCCCTAGATCCGCCACTGTACATCTAGCTCAAGCTATAATCAGTTAAGTAATAACTGATTTAATAAGATCTAGATCTACAACTCTAACTTTCTATAATGCAATATAAAACATTAAAATCAAGACGCAATGGTTTAACAATATCTTTAAAATGTTATCAGTGATTTGGCATTTGTAGGCAATCGCCTGTGTAATGATTAATTTGCCTTTGATGGTACTTACCGAATGGACCCCCGGCGGAGCATCGCATACTTTCGGCTAACATCGCAACGACGAAGGGTAAGTTCGGTCGATCGGATTGCCTCGGGAAGCGATGTCTTCCAACAACCCTGTCCAATTCTTCTTGGGCCCTTCTTTGATACTGGAAAGATAATGACAAAAAACGCTCTGGTTTCATGATACTGGACCGACAATACCGACAGATACTGGACCGACAGAATGCATCTAATACATCTTTTATCATAGTTATTATCATTATAATTAATAATATTATTACTGGAAGTAGAAGTAGTAGTAGTAGTAGTAGTAGTAGTAGTAGTAGTAGTAGAAGTAGTAGTAGTAGTAGTAGTAGTAGTAGTCGTAGTCATCGTAGTCGTCGTAGTCGTAGTACTACTACGACTACGACTTCGACTACTACTACTACCACCACTACTACTTCTACTACTTGTTATACTACTACTACTACTACTACTACCACCACCACTACTACTACTACCACCACTACTACTTCTACTATTTTGTATACTACTACTACTACCACTACCACTACTACTACTACCACCACTACTAATTCTACTACTTTTTATACTACTACTACTACTACTACCACTACTACTACTCCTATCATTATTTTTGTTGTTTTGAGAACATGTACGTATATAGTTCTGAGAACGTGCTATCATCGTTGATTTTGTCCGCTTTTTCACATTACACATTTTTTTTAAACAAAGAACTAAAATCAGGAGAAATTTCTTTGAGATAAAGAATTATCAACTTTTAAACACTTACAATATTATTATTAAGAATTTTGAAAATACGATTGGTTTGGAATCACCTGCAGATTTGTATATACGCCATCGAATAATATGGTATTAGTACAGCCATGTTTTCTTGATCTAGTCGAACAACACCAGTAGTTTCAACTTCCATTCTCAAAAGTGATACATCTCATAAGATTGTAATAGATTTACATTTTCTATAACTACACTAGAAATAGGCCGGGTAGGTCACTTGTAAGTTAACAACGCTGAAGATCTTTGATTCTTTCTTTCTCTCGCGTTTTTTGTGATTATCTAGGTTTACAATAATCGTTAACGAGATGCGATTATTTTTTTGACCAGTGTCAGCAATAAAGCGGTTTATAGCACTACCACAATCATGACAAAGCGGTTATAAAGAGGTGCATCAATCAACACGATGATATAAGCGTTGACCGTTATCTAAACAATAATTGTTTGCTTCTAGAATTCCCCAATTCCTTCGTTTACTCTGACCGTTAAATGATTAAGAGATTACCATTATCTTTAGGACATTGCATAGAGGATTTGTTTTGGCCATCCTGTTTGAATTGTAACTATTTTAGGCAATTTTAGGTTAAAATTAGATGACCCGTTGCATATTTTAGGAGCTATTTTAAAGAGATTTGGCCTTCGGGTACATCTTGAAATGATATGTGGACTAAAATAGATGTAGAAAATAGGAAATATTTACTTAATGGTTTTCAGTTTGATGGGCTTGTTGCTTTCAGTAATCCTAAACTGGGTCGATTGATAAATACGCATCAGAATCATTGGTAATCTAGTTGCGAAACTCGTTCAAACGGTTGTTTATCATAAAATAATATTAGCTTTTTGGGCAGTCATAAGATTATAATCAGATGATTCAATTTGTGTAAATACAAATTATTAGATAACATTAGCAGAAATTGGTATGAAAATGCTGCAAAATTGCTTTTTTGATGTTTTTTGTAAGACTGAGGTATCTAGACAAGTAACCAAGTGCTCTTTGACATTCATCTCCCTCCGTTGGAATAATTTACCTATCGTGAAGAAAGGCGTATGTGTTTTTGGTTAATCTATTCAATTAATTTGATTTTAGCGAGTTCTTCCATTATATTCCACCTTTGATCTTGATTAAATTTCCTTTTTTCATCCGCCACTTATTTCCATCTTATGTTTTTCTTCATTTTTTCCCCTTTATCTTCTGCCTTGATTATTTCCTGAATTTGTACAAACTCCCTAGCTTTTATTTAATCGGGTCAAGAATAAAAGAGTGGCACAATAATTGAATACAAAATTAGTCGACAAGCTGGATATGAGAAGTTCTTCTGTTGATTACGTTTTAATTTTTTTTCTTTCTGTGACGACTTACCTTTGGATATTTAATAGAGAAAAGCATCACCCAATACATGGCGCATGCCGTCGTATCGGTGCCGGCCGCAAAGATATCCCCAATCAGTGATGGCAAAAACTCCTCTTTGAAAGACGAATTGGGAACTTCACCTCGTCCTTCCTTAGACTCATTCTCACGCACTTCTTTCAAAAAGAAATCGATCATGTCCTTGCAGTCATTCGTGTTGAGTGTAAGTTTGTGTGCGTCTTTTTCGCGGGTGAAGAGACCACGCTCCAAACTCCTGGCCATAGCGCCCAACTTTTTTAAGGAGCTGAAAGGCACGTACTTCAATAATGTGAAATAGTTCGTAGGTCCAGCAAAATCGGCGATTTCGAAAACACTATAGTAAGCGAAAAGGGGGTAAAGAACCAGAAAGTGACAGATTGTAAATTAAGGTAAGATGTTTTTTTAACCACAAAAACATCAAATTGATTACTATAGTAGACGTAAAACAGCACCTCATAAAATGAATCATTCATGAATTCGATTTTTATTTCTGTTTTCCAACAAAATTTTACAAATCAATAATAATCATTTACAGCATTTCCTGTTCTCCATTTCCCTTTTTCTATATATTTCTTCGCTTTTCTTTCTTGGTCTTTTTTAACCAATCGATGGGGAAGGGTGCATGCCGATGTGACCCCCGTGGCCCCTGTTGCTGTACCAGAAAACCAAATACATGCACAAACAAAACCAGACTTACCCTTTCTATAGTACAGACGAAATTCTCGAATTCTTTGTTGTCGTAGTCAAACCGTTTTCCGAAGGTAAGGCCGCAGATGATGTTGGACACCGCCATGGTCATGGGGATTCTTGGATCGAATCTCTCTCCGTTGGTCTCCCCGATGCTCCTGGTCAAGAACACGGCTTCCTGCAGGATCCGATCTTCGAGGCTGTTATTGGCTCGCCCCATGCCGAGGTTGCGGAGGAGCTTGAGCAAGAACCGACGTTGCTCCTTCCAATGGTTTTCGTAATAACAGCAAACCACTCCTGAAAAAAAAATTGTAAAGAATTTATTTTTACTTGTCGATATAAAAATGAACATAAATTATAATTCTGCTCTCTTATTTCTCATTTGAAATAATCGTGGCCTTAGTGTATTTCTGGAAAAGAAAAAAATAATTAAATGTAATTTGAATACCTTGAACTTTCAAGTACAGAGTCAAATTCTACTATAGAAACTTTCACACGTGGTATACGTGGAATGGCTTTGGAGTGGTTCGAAAGTTACCTCAGGGGTAGGAAACAATACGTATCCATAAATGGAGTAGACTCAGCCTTTCAACTGTTAATTTGTGGAGTTCCACAAGGATCCCTTCTGGGGCCTCTTTTATTTATATAGTATATGGATGACTTTCAAAACTTATCCTGTGTTTTGTCGTTCATATTATTTGCTGATGATTCTTCTGTGTTTTTCTCACACAAAAACCCCAATACACTACTTGAAACCGTAAATCTTGAACTGAAACTGGTTGAAGAGTGGATTTGTGCTAACAAACTTTCCTTGAACTTAAATAAAACTCAGTGTATGATCTTTAGCAACTTTATTTCGGAATTGCCTGGCAGTGTTTACATTAATAAAACAATTATAAACTTAGTCGATTCGTCAAAATTCTTTGGTTTTATCATTGACAATAAACTTTCTTGGAAAGAACACAACTTATATTGAAGTAAAACACTATCAAGAAACATTGGAATAATCAATATATTAAAAATGACGTAACTATATTTTGAAAAGTCTGTACTCGACGCTTATCTTGCCTTATCTTAACTATATGGCATACTTGCATGGGGGAATCCGTTTAATTACCAGTTGGACAAATTATTGATACTTCAAAAAACGCGTCATACGAATAATCTGCCACACTAATAGGTTTAGCCACACTAATAGTTTATTTTTGGAAAATAAAATATTGAAAGTTCATGACTTGTACAATTTCTTATTAGGCTGTTTTATGTTTCGATTAAGTTCAAAACGAACTTGCTCATGCCATCACGTCGACATTCGAAAAGAATCAACAACTTCATAATTATCCAACCCGGCAGTCTTCCTTTTTTCACTAACACAAACTGAGAACTTAACTTTTTTTTAAACTTTGATTTATACTGGTCCAGTGTATACTGGAACTCCTTGGACATTTCGCTCGAACAGCTGCCCAGTTTAATTAGTTTTAAATATCGCTTGAAAATATAAACTTCTACTTCAGTATGAAAAATGCTTAAGTCATCGTGATGGAGACCATGGGTATTATCAACACTTGTTGGTTGGCTGCACCACTCACCCGTTTTTGTTCTTCTATTGTTAGCATCATTTGTATTAATGACTTGCCATTAAATCATTTTGTATACTGTTTTATCTATCGAATATTATGTACATGTTTTGTTACCTTGTATGCGTTACTTTGTAAATTATTTTCATATGCAGTTCATGTGGAAATAAAACCTATATACATCTTTAAAAATAGCAGTTTTCTCAATGCTGCTTTCTTTATGTTCTTATGAATCTGGTCTTATTTAAGAGGCACAAAACTTTAAAGTTCGTTTTTATTTGTCATCACCAGCCCTCACAATCTTTCTCATGCTTCCCCAGGGGAAAGGGCGGGGTAATCTCAAGTCCACTTACATTTGACGATTGAAATAATGATCATTATAGTAAAAAAAAAATATTAAAAAAAAAAAAAAAACTTTAACCTTGGAAATGAATTTCTGTAATGTGACGAAGAGTGGGATTTAAAGTTCCCATATGAACCCTCCAATTTATTAGTTCAAAATCTCGAAAAGAAGTAAATGATTGGACTCACCTCTTCTCTGACCAGGTCTCAAAGGCTGTGACCCTCGGCCGATCGCTGAATGCGTCTCCCGACTTCGCGAAAGCTTCTCTCACACTCTCATAATCGTTCAGGAAAATGGCGTCAAAGTTACCCAAACGCCCATAGAATACAGGTCCGTACTTCTTGGACAGTTCCAGGACCGACTTCCCGGGGTCTTCTCTGCCCAGGACGGCAAGATCCCGACGATCGGGTAGTTGGTCGGGCCCGGTGGTAATCGCCGACGTCGACGGCCGTGTTTCGTCCTCGTCAGCGTGTGTCGGTAGGCGGTAAGGAGGGCCAGGAAGACGCTGGCTACGGTGAGAGTACCGTCTGACGGTTGGCCTTGGTGGAGATTCGAAGGAGGAATCGTAAAAGTGACATGGCTTTCGGCGGGAGGAGACGGTTAGAAGCCGCAGAATGAACTAAAAATTTACCCAAAGACCATTTTAACCCTTTCAATGATGACCGACTGTATCTACCGTTTTGTCAGCCTTAAGACGTTATTCAAAAGGCCTATATGTGTACGCTGAACTCCTGGAGATGTCAAGTATAAAAATAATGCAGTTATGTTTAATGAATACACGGACTCTCTGAAAATATTCCACGAAGTAACTAGGTGGTTCTTTGATGAGCTTACTTTATACCTCGTGTCTCTTCATTTAATCTCTTACATTGTAAGACCCACATGGCCGGCTTTGGGAGCCAGGAGAACGTTAGCGTATAGGAGTTAAGGCCCTTCTGTCTCCTAAATGGACCGTTTAATCCATGTTTATGTTGAATCACTGGTTTACTATTCTCTTATGGCCGCTTTGGGAGCCAGGAGAACGTTAACGTATAGGAGTTAAGACCCTTCTGTCTCTCAACGGACCCTTTAATCCATGTTTATGTTGAATCACTAGTTTTACTATTCTCTTGTGTGTTGTTTAAAGGGAGTTGTGGTTAAGGAGTAATCAGAAAGAATTAAGCGGATTATCCCAAGCCTTACTCTCGCAGTAAGTGACGTCACGATTCCTAAGATTATAACTATCTTCCATGAAAAATGATCTAAAAATGTACCGATCTGCGGAATTTCTTATAATAGATACGCTTTGAAACTGAGAAACATTTTCGGTGGACACAAAACTGAGTTCTGGTTTATAAACAAAAACAAAAACAAAATCTCACAGAATCAAACGAAACTTACACTGAATGTTCAAGATTACAAATAAATGTCATTTGCCATACAATTTTGGTAGAAAATGTATAATGGCCGAGTAATGAGCATATAAAGATAAAGAAATCAAGGTGTCGGGGGCCGACACCATTTGTGTAGTCCCATATACATCTTCCTGTGTACAGTGCTTGTTACTTTACCAAGACTGGACCAAATTTATTATGATTTTGATGACTCAAGAACCTTGCAGTATACACCAATACTTACATGCTACATGATCAACTTTTTCTGATCCTTCCACACCTTTTCTTTC